>JAKSZT010020056.1:120303-243444 GCA_026826555.1 Tolypeutes matacus | reverse complement strand
TATGATCCAGCAATTCCACTGCTGGGTATATACCCAGAAGAACTGAAAACAAAAATACAAACAGATATATGCACACCAATGTTCATAGCGGCATTGTTCACCATTGCCAAAAGTTGGAATCAGCCCGGGTGCCCATCAACAGAGGAATGGATAAGCAAAATGTGGTACATACATACAATGGAATATTACTCAGCTGTAAGAAGGAACAAAGTGCTAACACATGGAATAACGTGGATGAATCTTGAAGACCTTATGTTGAGTGAAGCAAGCCAGGCACTGAAGGATGAACATTATATGACCTCACTGATCTGAACTGAGGAAAGTGAGCAGTCCCTGAGAACCATTGTCTGAAAGATAGGTTAACAAGGGAGAGTAAGAGAAGAGCAGGCTTTTAGCCATCACCCATATGCACATAATCTATGGTAAAGGGATAGAGTGAGGTTGCATGTTGGGGGATGGGGCAGATGAGTGGTGGTGTTCCTGGGTTTGGTTGTGCAGCACTGGGGGGTGGGTGGATTAGGAAGGGCTGGTTCAAATCCCCAGCGCATGTAACTGTGAATCTTGACATTCCATGGGTTGGGAGAGGGGGGTATCACGGGCCCTGGGGGGCTGGGGAGAAGGGAACAGTCAAGATCTAATGGGTTGTTTTGTGGTCATGGGGAAGGTTTTTCATTACCTTACAGTAATGGACACAGGACATGGTAAATATCATGAAAATTATTAAACTGTATCATCTAAACTGTAAACTATACTGTAAATCACTGACAATGTTTATTTGCTATATTTTGCTATCTGCATAACAATGCTAACAACCAAAAAAAAGGGGGGGATTAATATGGGGTGAGGAAGGGGGGATGGTTTGGTATCTGGGTGTCTCCGGCACTCTCTATGTGACTTTGCTGTGACCTAAAACTTTGAAAATTAAATGAAAAATTGGGAGACAATGGGGATTGAGAAAGGTGTCATGGCACACCAGACATCCGATAACATAGTGATAAAGGGAAGGAAAGAAGTCAAAAAGAACAGAGAAAGGAAAAAAAATGAATATATATATATATATATTTTTTTTAAGGCATTTCCTTCACTTTTTTGCCCATTTTTTGAATGTCCCAATCCACTAACTATATTTTATTTTGTTTTGTTCTTTGTTTGATTATTTGTTTTTTTTCCTTCTCTTTTTTTTCCCCCTGAGTTTCCTTATGTTTGTCTCTTGCATGTAAGCTTATCACACTTGTTTCTTTTTCCTAGTAAGTGTATTTGATTATTTTATCAACTAAATGTTCATGGAGAATTTGGATCACAGAAGGGTTACAATGGGTATTGCGGGGGATTATTGGGGGGGTGTCTGGGGGTGGTTTCCTGGGGATTGGTTCATCTGAATATACATGAAAGATATACAAAATCATTCAAAGGATCGGGGGTGGGGCAAGGCCACGATGGGTGGATAATCACACAATAAACTGAGGGAATCTGAATTCCTAGCCTGGAGAGCTGTGCCACAGTCTCCAAGGGAGCAGCAATAGTCCTCTGAGTGTTGGGACAGTGCCTGTCAAAATAGGATGACCCAGTGATGTTTTTTTTTAATTGATGACTACCCTTGTGATTCTTCGCTCTTGTAAATGAGACTTAGCCTGCAGTTGTGGGGTGCCTAAGGGTTGCCACCTGAGAGCCTCCTTGTGGCTCAAATGTGCCCTCTCTCTCTAAGCCAAACTCAGCATATGATTGCATTACCTTCCCCCCAACGTGGGACATGACTCACGGGGATAAGCCTCCCTGGCCACGAGGGATTAATACCAAGTGCCAACTGGCAACACAACTGGAAAAAGACCTTGAATAAAAGGGGGAAATGGTAAAGACAAATGAGTTCAAGTGGCTAAGAGACTTCAAAGAGAGTCGGGAGGTCATCCCAGAGGTAACTCTTACGCACACCTCAGTAGGAGCTCATAGAACATCTAAGTGCCTATCACCCCACTCAGAGGGGTTCCTGAGAGCTCCGGAGACACCCTGGCCCTATATAAGGGGGGAGTAGCCCCAGAGACTGATGCCTTATCAGTGGGTTCTATTTTGGAATCTGTGCTCCTGAGAGTGACAGAATTAGACTCAAATAAGTCCTCCCTGCACATGGTTCACCAGTCCCTTCTATTCAAACCTATATGTGATGCTGGAGTTTTTAGGTATACTTCCAGAGACTGGAGCCTCCCACCTACCTATGTGCCAGGTGTGCATGAAATCTAGGTGGAGCTGCAACTCCTACCCTACAGCTCAATGGACTCATCCAAGTCACCTGGTGAGGAGACAATGGTGGGCAATGGCCATCCCAGGGAATGGAGAGGGCCTGCATCTGCAGGCAGGATCATCCCACCCACCATATCCATGGGATATAAGCCCTCTCTCACTTGGAGTTGGAGTGGACATCACCATCCCAGTCCCCTCAGGATTGGGGGAAGAACTATGGACTAGAGTGGACTTGATGGTATTCTCTTGTTCACATATGGTGATTCTAGCAATGCAAGAAATTATAACAATGAGGTGGAGCCAGTGGCTACTTGACACTTTTGCGGTAGGGATGGGATGAGCAGTTGAAATACAGGGGCTTCTTTGGTAGTTGGAGGTTGTCCTGAGTACTGTTGTGGCAATGGATGTAGGCCATTTTAAATCAGCACACACCACTCAGAACTGAGTGGGAGAGAGTGTGGTCTACAGTGTGAACCGTGGTCTATGGTTGGTGGCAAGACTCCAGGATGTGTAAGTTCATTGAGGGTGGTGGGCCACACTTGTGGGAGATGTTTGTGTGGGATGTGGTGGGAGGTGTGGGAGGTGGGCAACATGGGAATCCCAGTGGGTTCCGTGTAATATTTTGGGTAATCTAAGCACCTCTTAAAATATATGTGTATATATATTTTATATGTGTGTATATATATATATATAACAATTTTGTAAGCAAATATACATATATGCATATATATTTATATATCATTTTGCAAATGTTTGTATGTATTTTGAGAATTTTGATTTTTACCCACAATAAAAATAAATTTAAAAAAATAAAAATAAATAAAAGGGATTGTAGGTAAGGTTAGATTTAACATAATCAATGATAAATAGAATTAAGAAGGCACACATTCTTGTAAATGAAAATAATCAGTCTGAATTTTGGGAAATAAGTTATAACAAAATTTTAATTATTTTATTCCCCATGAAATAGTGGGCATTATAATCTCTAGGAGTGAAATAAATTTTTGTTTTACCATGCAGTTTACATTGAGGCATTCATCCTTTCTGAGTGAAAAATGTCTTCTTTGTAAAGTGCTCACACTTCATTTGCCTAAATTACCACACATAACAAGATCACTTGGAAAACCATATTATTTCCAACCAAAGATCCTCAGCACAATGGAATCAAGGGCAAAGGAAGAAATTAGAATAGAATGAGAAAGTATTGCCATCTCAATGAAGAGTCTTCATTATCAAAGTTCACCAAACACCACATATATCCCAGATCAGGGCAATGGATAAACTTTCCATGTAAATCAACATCAAACTTCTGCATTGGATTCCAAAAGGGCTTGCAGGGATGGAGCATGGCACACCAAAATCTTGGTCATCTTTCCAATGCATTCCTAGGAAAAATGACCAAAGTTCATTTCCCTGTTAATGGTCAGTCTTGTCTTCTTTCTGCTCTTCCAAAGCAGGGACCTTAGCGGGGTAAGGTACAAATATTTCTGCAGTCTAATTATTTGGACCTTGTGGGCATGGAGAATGGGCTGTTTGGGGAAGACAGCAGCAGGAGAAAAGTCACTGCTAAAAACAGAAAAGAGGAGAGCAATGAAATCCTGGTGGAAAGAATCCAAGATCTGATTTCTTTGTGCAGTGTGGTATGGTGCCTTTTGAAAATTAGAACAGAAAGAAATCTCCTCTATTCACCTCAGGAGTATGTGGGAAAAATTAAATCACAAGAGTCTTCACTAAAGACACAGCCAATACAACCAACTACCCAGATGAGATGAAGTAGGGTATGAAATCATATTTTAAACATAAAGTATGGTCACTGGCTGTTGGAAAAAATGCCATAATATTTTCTCAAGATGTCAGAAAGATTCCAACACATGTGTTGTCATACTGGGGGATAGAGGTTTGGGTATCCTGACTGACTGCATAAATGCTTTTTTTTTTTTTTAAATTTATGGATTCTGTTAGAAATATCTATTAAGGAAAACAAGATTATGGCCAATTGGAGGTGTAAACTAGCTATAAGTCAGATTAGAATGACGGTGTTCTCTCTTAGAGTAATTTGGCATATTTCAAATTTAAACAAAAATAAATTTTATGTCTTTGTTAAAACAAACATTTTAAGGAATGGTTATTTATATATTTTGGTATATTAATCAACCTGTACTTAGGGAAAAAGAATTTTTCCCCATGCCTTATCAATGTTAATTGGAAAGGAAAGTCTTTAACCCTTTTAAATAGTAAATCGTGTAAAATCAAAGGCTACAAATAGAGCATTCCTATGGCACGCAAATTTTACCTTAATTTTTTGACTAGATTTTCTTCCTAATAGTTATTGGAATAATATTACACTACTCTAAATGGCAGAAAATTAATGGGAGCAAAAGAATTGTGTCTCACTGATTCTCTTTTTTGAATAATCACAATTTTTAATCAATATTTCAGAGGACCTCTTTTTACATGACCTCCTTATTTTTAATGAATATTTACAAGACTCTGCATTATTTTTCAAGGAAACCATTCCTGATTTTCTGGACATCATTGGGCTGTTGCCAATGGCTCAGAGATTGTGATGCAGGTGTCCATATACAAAGAGCTGCAATTTTGTCATTTGTAATTTTTGAGAATGTATTTGGAAAAAAATCAAAATCATTCTGACAATGAAACAGATCCACATATACACAAATGAAACCAAGGAACTAGAGAACAAATAGCTCCCGGCCTCCAAATATCTCCTATATCTTTTTTTGGACCTTGCCAACACCCAGAAGTGCAAAAGAGACCTGTAAGTTCAACAAGGTGAGAAAAAGTGACTCAACTGTTTACAAGTTATCATGCAGAAGAGGAATGCTTCATAAAAATCAAGGAACTATTCCATCAAGCAGAGTATACCGCCCTCCATTGTATGCAGGCCAGATTACATCCTCTGATAATGAAGAAACACAAATGGAAGACCACTTTAGAGAAATAAGTAATTTCAAAGATTCATATTTGTCCCTCTCCACCCTCTTTCTCATAATATATATTTTTAGTGATGCATATCAATTGTTTCTGAAAATACATAAACCTGACACCGTGAGCAGAAATCTCAACCTTAGAAAATATAGGGGCAAAACACCTAACAGTAGTCTCATTCACATATTTCCAGCAGAACCTTGAATTGTGATTCCTTTTTTAAAAATTGGACAGAGCATTTTTAAAACATGACTAATCCCTATTATACATGGCTGAAATTATGTTTACAATCCCAGACATGCCCACGATTTTAAAAAAGTCTCTTTAACTAAATCATATTAAACCACTATATTTCTTATCCAATGTGTACCATGCCTGGTCCTTCGTATAATCACAGAGGTGTACATTCTTCTCTTATATCACTATTAAATATTTTCAACAGCTCTTTATGAATTATAGTAAATAAAGAGAATCCAGAAGAATAAAAAACATATTATTCACCTCTTAATCCATTAGTTGACACTGACATGCATACGTGTTTTTCTTGCCATCCTTGAACAACTTTTCCTTTTTATCTATCAGTTTTATTGATAATTCAACTCAAAGTGCATCATGTGGACAAAGTGAACATTGCATGACTTTTTTAAAGCTTTTGAAAATCTTTATTTTAAAATTATGAACTGAAACGAATATTAGATCCAAAGAGAATGTTGATTTAAAAAGGGATTGTCGGTAAGATTAGATGTAATATAATCAATAATGGTAAAATTTTAAGAAGGCACTGACACATGTAAAGGAAAATAATCAGTCTGATTTATGGGAAATAAATTATAACAAAATTTTACTTATTTTATTCCCCATGAAATAGTGGACATTATAATCTGTAGGGTTGAAACAAATTTTTGTTTTATAGTGCAGTTTACATTGTGTCATTCATTCTTTGGGAGTAAAAAATGTCCTCTTTGAAAAGTGCTCACACATCCTTTGCCTAAATTACCACACATAACAAATCTCTTGGAAAACCTTATTATTTCCAACTAGAGATCCTAAGAACAATGTAATCAAGGGCAGAGGAAGAAATTAAAACATAATGAGAAAGTATTGCCATCTCAGTGAAGAGCCTTCATTATCAAAGGTCACAAAAGACCACATATACCCGAGATCAAGGCAATGGATAACCTTTCAATGTAAAATTAAATTGAACTGCTGCATTGGATTACAAAAGGGCTAGCAGTGGTGGAGATTGGCATACCAAAATCCTGGGCATCTTGCCAATGCAGTCCCAGCACAAATGGCCAGGATTCATTTCCCTTTTACTGGACAGTCTTGTCTTCTTTCTGCTCCTTCAAACAAGGGAACTTAGCAGGGTGTGGCCCAAACCCTTTTGCAGACTAATTATTCAAATCTTGGGGGCATGGAGAATGGGCTCTTTGGAAAAGACAGCAGAAGGAGAGAAGGCACTGCTAAAAATAGAGAAGAGGAGAACAATGGAATCCTGGAGAAAGAATCCAAGCTGTGATTTCCTTGTGCAGTGTGGTGTGGTGGCTTTTTGAAAATTGGAACAGAAAGAAAACTCTGCTCCCCAACTGAGGAGTATGTGCAAAAAATTAAAACCCAAGAGAATTCACTACAGACACACCCTATACAACCAACTAGCCAGATATGTTGAAGTCAGGGTATGAAAGTGTATTTTACACATCAAGTAAGGTCAGTGGCTGGTGGAAAAAATGGGATAATATTTTCTCAGGATCTGACTGAAAGATTCCATCACATGTATAGTCATGCTGTTGGATAGAGGTTTGAGGATCCTGACCGACTGCGCAAATGTTTTTTTTAATTTATAACTTCTGTTAGAAATATATAAAGGAAAACAGGAAAGTGGTCAATTGGAGGTGAAAATTAGCTATAATTCAGATTGGAATGATTGTCTTCCCTCATAGTGAAATTTGGAGTATTTAAAAAAAAATTTTAAGTGTTCATTAACACATACATTTTAAAAGAATGGTTATTTATATATTTTGGTATATAAACAATCTGTACTTAAGCAGAAAGAATTTTTCTCCACACCCTGTCAATGTTAATTGGAAAGGAAAGGCTTTAGCCTTTTAAAATAGTAAAATCTGTAAAAATAAATGGTTACAAATAGAGAGGCCCTTTGGAATACATATTTTACCTTAATTTTTTGACTAGATTTTCTTCCTTATATTTATTGGAATAATATTATAGTACTCTAAATGGCAGAAAAATAATGGGAGCACAAGAAATGTTTCTCACTGATTCTCCTTTTTTGAATAATCACAATTTTAAATCAATAATTAGAGGACCACTTTTTACATGACTTCATGAGTCTTTACTGAATGTTTACAAGACTCAGGATTTTTTTCAAGGTAACCCTACCAGATTTTCTGGACATCATTGGGCTGTTGCCTATGGAGCAAAGATTGTGATGCAGAAGTCCATATACAAATAGCTGTTCTTTTGACATATTGTAATTTTTGAGGATGTATTGAAAAAAAATCAAAATCATTCTTACAAAGAAATAGATCCACATATACACAAATAAAACCAAGGAACTAGAGTACAAATAGCTCCCTGACTCCAAATGTCTCCTATGGCTTAGGAGGGAACTTGCCAACACACAGAAGTGCAAAAGGGACCTGTAAGATCCAAAATGTGAGAAAAATTGACTCAACTGTTTACAAGTAATCATGTGGAAGAGAAACCGTTCATAAAATAAAGGACCTATTCCATCAATCAGAGGGTACCACCCTCCATTTTGTGCCTTCCAGATTACAGCCTCCAATAATGAAGAAACACAAAAGGAAGACCACTTTAGAGAAATAGGTAATTCCAAAGCTTCATATTTGTCTCTCCCCACCCTCTTTCTCTTAATATATATTTTTAGTGATGCATATCAATCATAAATAAACATACATAAACCTGAGGTCGAGAGCAGAAATCTCTACCTTAGAAAATATAGGGGCATAACACATAACAGTGGTCACATACACAAATCACCAGCAGAAATTTGAATTGTGATTCCTTTTTGAAAAATTGCCCAAGAATCTTTAAAACATCACTAATACCAATTATCCATGGCTCTACTTGGGTGTACAATTCCAGACATCCCCACGATTTTTAAAACAACTGTTTTATTAAAACATATTAAATGTCTAACTTACTTATCCAATGTGTACATTCCCTGGTCCTTCGTATAATCACAGAGGTGTGAATTCTTCTCTTCAATCATTATTAATCATTTTCAACAGGTCTTTAAGAATTATAATAAATAAAGAGAATCCAGAAGAATACATAACAAATTATTCAACTCTCAATCCATTAGTTGACACTGATATGCATTGGTATATTTATCACTCTCCTTGAACAACTTTTTCAGTTTATCTCCCAGTTTTATTGATAACTCATCCCATACTTCATCATGTGGACAAAGTGAACAGTGCATGGCTTTTTTAAAGCTGTTGAAGGGTCTTTATTTTTAAATTATGAACTGAAATGCATATTAGATCAGAGGAGAATGTTGATTTGGAAAGGGATTGTAGGTAAGATTAGATTTAATATAATAAATCATAATAAAGATTTGAGAAGGCACAGACACATGTAAAGGAAAATAGTCTGATTTAAGGGGAAAATTTATATCAAAATTTTAATTAATTTATTCCCATGAAATAATGGACATTATAATCTCTAGGGGGGTAATAAATTTTTGTTTTATCATGCAGTTTACACTGAGGCATTCATTCTTTCTGAGTAAAAAAATTTCCTCTTTGTAACGTATTCACACGTACTTTGCCTAAATTAACACACATAACCAGATCACTTCGAAAACCATATTAATTCCAAGAAGAGATCCTCAGAGCAATGCAATCAAGGGCACAGGAAGAAATTAGAATAGAATGAGAAAGTATTGCCATCTCAATGAAGAGCCTTCATTATCAAAGGTCACAAAACACCACGTATATCCCAGATACAGGCAATAGGTAACATTTCCATGTAAAATGGAATTGAACTTCTGCATTGGACTCCAAAATGTCTCACAGGGGTGGAGCCTGGCACACCAAAATCCTGGTCATCCTTCCAATGCAGTTGCAGGAAAATAGCCATGATTCATTTCCAGTTATTGGCCAGGTTTTCTTCTTTCTGCTCCTCCAAGGCAGGGACCTTAGCTGGGTGTGGCCCAAACACTTCTGCAGACTACATATTTGCACCTTGGGGGCATGGAGAATGGGCTGTTTGGAAAAGGCAGCAGCAGGGGAGAAGGCACTGCAAAAAACAAAAAGAGGGTTACAATGGAATCTTGGACAAATCAACCAAGCTCTGAATAATTTGTGCAGTGTGGTGCAGAGCTGGTTGAAAATTAGAAGAGAAGGAAAATCTCCACTAGCCAACTCAGGAGTATGCGGAAAACATTAAAACACAAGAGTCTTCAATAAATACATAGCCTATACAACCAAGTATCCAGATATGTTGAAGTCAGGGTCTGAAAGTGTATTTTTAACATAAAGTATGGTCATAGACTGCTGGAAAATGTCCGATAATATTTTATCATTATCTGTAAGAAATATTCCAACCCATGAGGGTGATGGTGGAGGAAAGACATTTGAGTATCCTGACCGACTGCATAAACAATTTTTTAAATTTACAGAATCTCTTAGAAATATACATTAAAAAACAAGAATGTGTCCCATTGGAGGTGAAAATTAACTATAAATCAGATTAAAATGACGATATTCTCTCATAGAGCAATCTGGATTATTTAAAATTAAAAAAAGAAAGTTTAAGCCTTCGTTAAAATATGCTTCTTAAAAAATGGTTAATTATATGTTTTGCTATAAAAATAAATCTTTACTTAAACAGAAAGTATTTTTACACTTACCCTGTCAGTGTTAATTGGAAGGTAAGATTTTAGCCCTTTAAATAGTAAACTATGTAAAAATAAAAGGCTACAAAGAGAAGAGCTCCTGTGACAAGCATATTTTACCTTAATTTTTGGACTAGATTTTCTTCCTAATAGTTATTGAAATAATATTAAACTACTCTAACTGGCAGAAAAATATTGGGAGGACAAGAAATGCTTCTCACTGCTGACTCCTTTTTTGAATAATCACAAATTTAAATCAATAATTAAGAAGACATTGTTTTACATGACTTCACGATTCTGTACTGAATGTTCACATTGCTCAGGATTTTGTTTCCAGGAAAACATTCCTGATTTTCTGGACATCATTGGTCTGTTCCTAATGGCAGAGAGATTGTGTTGCGGGTGTCCATATATGAATACCTGCTCTTTTGATATATTGTAATTTTTGAGCACGTTTGAAAAAATTCAAAAAAATTCTTACAAAGAAACAGATTGACACATACAAAAATTGAACAAAGAAAGTAGAGTACAAAGAGTTTACAGCCTCCAAATTTCTCCTATGGCTTATGGAGGATCTTGTCATCACTCAGATGGGGAAAAGGGACCTGTAGGGTCCACTAGGTGAGAAAGAGTGACTCAAATGTTTACAAGATATCAGAGTAAGTAGAATGCTTCTCAAAAGTCTAGGACCTATACCATCAAACAGATGGTACTGCTTTCCATTCTATGCATGACAGATTACAACCTCTGATAATGAAGAATCACTAAAGGAAGACCACTTTAAGGAAATAGGCAATTCCAAAGCTTCATATTTGTCTCTCCCCACTCTTTTTCCCTTAATATATATTTTAATGATGCATATAAATCATACATGTATATACATAAACCTGAAGCCGAGAGCAGGAATCTCAAACTTAGAAAATAAAGGGGCATGACACCTAAAAGTGGTCCAATACACACATCTCCAGCAGAACCTTGAATTCTGACCCTTTTTAAAAAATTGACCAAAGCATCTTTAAAACATGACTAATGCCTATTATCCATGGCTCAACATGGGTGTACAGTTGCAGACACCCCCACTAAATTTTTTAAAAATTTGTTTTATTAAAACATATTAAACCAATGTCTAAATTATCCAAAGTGTACATTACCTGGTCCTTCGTATAATCACATAGGTGTGTATTTTTCTCTTCAATCATTATTAAACCTTTTCAACAGCTCTTTAAGAATTATAATAAATAAAGAAAAACCAGTAGAATAGATAACAAATTATTCAGAGGATCTATTTTTACAGGACTTCATGACTACATAAACCTGAAGCCGAGAGCAGGAAACTCAAACTTAGAAAATAAAGGTGCATGACAACTAAAAGGGGTCCAATACACATATCTCCAGCAGAAACTTGAATTGTGATTCCTTTTTTAAAAATTCATCAGAGCATCTTTAAAACATGACTAATGCCTATTACCCATGGCTCAACTTGGCTGTACAATTCCAGACTTCCCCATGATGATTAAAACAAGTCTGTTTTATTAAAACATATTAAACTTGGCTCAACTTGGCTGTACAATTCCAGACTTCCCCATGATGATTAAAACAAGTCTGTTTTATTAAAACATATTAAACCACTATGTTACTTATCCAATGTGTACATTCCCTGGCCATTTGTATAATCACAGAGGTGTGCACTCTTCTTTTCAATCATTATTAAACGTTTTCAACAGCTCATTATATATTATAATAAATAAAGAGAATTCAGAAGAATAAATAACATTTTATTCACCTGTCAATTGATTAGTTGACACTGACATGCATAGGTGTTTTTCTCAACATTCTTGAACAACTTTTTCTGTTTTTATCTCCATTTTCTTCATAAATGATTGCATAGTGCATCATGGAGACAAAGTGAACAATGCATGGCTTTTTAATGCTGTTGAGATATCTTTATTTTGAATTTAGGAACTGATAAGCATAAAAGAATGAAAGAGAATGTGAATTTGTAAAGGGATTGTAGGTAAGATTAGATTAAATATGAGCAATCATAATAAAGATTTAAGAAGGCACAGACACTTGTAAAGGAAAATAATCAGTCTGATTTATGGGAAATAAATTATTAAAAAATTTTAATTATATTATTCCCCATGAAATAGTGGACTATATAATCTATAGGTTGAAATAAATAGTGGACTCTATAATCTCTAGGATTGAAATAAATTTATCGTGCAGTTTACATTGAGGCATTCATTATTTCTCAGTAAAAAATGTCCTCCTTTTCAAGTGCTCAGACATCATTTACCTAAATTACACCACATAATGTGATCAATTGCAAAACCATATTATTTCCAACTAGAGATCCTCAGAGGAATGGAATCAAGGGCAGAGGAAGAAATTATAATAGAATGAGAAAGTGTTGCCATCTCAATGAAAAGCATTCATTATCAAAGGTCACCAAACACCAACATATCCCAGATCAGGGAAATGAATAACCTTTCCATTTAAAATGAAATGGAACTTCTGCATTGGATTCCAAAAATTGCTCACAGGGGTGGAGTGTGGCACACCAAAATCCTGGTCATCCTGCCAATGCACTTCCAGGAAAAATGGCCAGAATTGGTTTCCTAGTTACTGCCCAGGCTTGTCATCTTTCTACTCCTCCAATGCAGTGACCTTAGCTGGATGCGGCACAAACACTTCTGAAGACAAATTATTTGAACCTTTGGGGCATGGAGAGAAGGCGCTGCTAAAAACAGAAAAGAGGAGACAAATGGAAATCAGGACCAAAGCAAATAAAGTCTGTTTCATTTGTGCCGTGTGGTGCAGTGCTGGTTGAAAATTATAAGAGAAAGAAAACCTCCACTAGCCAAATCAGGAGTATTTGGAAAAAATTAAAACTCAAGTGTCTTCAATAAAGACACAAACCATACAACTAACTATCCAGATATGTTGAAGTCAGGGTATGAAAGTGTATTTTTAACATAAAGTATGGTCACAGGCTGGTGGAAAAATCGAGTAATATTTTATTTTGATCTGTAAGAAATATTCCAACACATGTGGAGTGATGCTGGAGGAAAGATGTTTGAGTATCTAGACCAACTGCATAAATGATTTTTTTTTAATTTACAAAATCTGTTAGAAATATACATTTAAAAATACAAGAATATGGCCCATTGGAGGTGAAAATTAACTATACATCAGATTACAAGGATGATATTCTCTCAAAGAGCAATTTGGAGGATTTAAATGAAAAGAAATTTTAAGTCTTCTTTAAAATATACATGTTAGAAAATGGTTAATAATATGTTTTGCTATAAAAAAAAATCACTTCAGCAGAAAGTATTTTTCCCCATACCCTGTCAATGTTAAACAGAAAGGAAAGACTTTAGCCCTTTTAAATGGTAAACTCTGTAAAAATAAACATCTACAAATAGAATAGTTCTTGTGGCAAGCATATTTTACCTACATTTTAGGTAAATTTTAGGACTACATTTTCTTCCTAATAGTTATTGGAATAATATTAAACTACTCTAACTGGCAGAAAAATAATAGGAGGACAGAAATTCTTCTCACAGAAGACTCCTTTTTTGAATAATCACAATTTTAAATCAGTATTTCAGAGGACATCTTTTTACATGACTTCACGATTCTTTACTGAATGTTCACATGGCTCAGGATTTTGTTTCAAGGAAACCATTCCTAATTTTCTGGACATCATCGGGCTCTTCCCGGCTGTGGAGAGATTGTGATGCAGCTGTCAATATATGAATACTTGCTCTTTAGACATATTGTAATTTTTGAGAATGTATTGGAAAAAATTCAAAATCCTTCTTACAAAGAAACAGATCGACATATACAAAAAAATGAAACCAAGGATCTAGAGTACAAATAGGTGTCATGCCCCTTTATTTTCTAAGGTTCAGATTTCTGCTCTCAGTTTCAGGTTTATGTATGTCCATGTATGATTGATATGCTTCACTAAAAATATATATTAAGGGAAAGAGGGTGGGAAGAGACAAATATGAAGCTTTGGAATTACTTATTTCCCTAAAGTCATCTTCCTTTTGTGTTTCTTGATCATCAAAGTTTGTAATCTGCCTTGCACCCTCTGCTTCATGGAATAGGTCCTTGACTTTTGAGAACCTTTAATGCTACCCTGAATAATTGTAAACAGTTGAGTCACTCTTTCTCACCTTGTGGAACTTACAGGTCACTTTTTCCCTTCTGGGTGTTGGCAAGGTCCTTCATAAGTCACAGGAGAAATTTCGTATAATCACATAGGTGTGCATATTTCTCTTCAATTATTATTAAACCTTTTCAACAGCTCTTTAAGAATTATAATAAATAAAGAAAAACCAGTAGAATAGATAACAAATTATTCAACTCTCAATCCATTAGTTGACACTGACATGCATAGGTGCTTTCCTCGCTGTCCTTGAAATGCTTCTTTTGTTTATCACTCAGTTTTATTGATATGTCTTCTCAAAGTGCACATGTGGAGAATGTGAACAATGCATGACAATTTTTTTTTTAATTTTAATTTTTTTTATTGTGGGTAAAAATCAAAATTTTCACAATACATACCAACATTTGCAAAATGATATAGAAATATATGTGCAAATATGTGCATTTGCTTACAAAAATGTTATTTATGTATATATATAAATATATTTTAAGAGGTGCTTAGATACCCAAAATATTACACGGAACGCACTGGGATTCTCATGTTGCCCACCTCCCACACCTCCCACCACATCCCACACAAACATCTCCCACAAGTGTGGCCAACCACCCTCAATGGACTTACACATCCTGGGGCCTTGCCACCAAACATACACCACAGTTCACACCGTAGACAACACATGACAATTTTGAAGCTTTTGAAAGGTCTTTAAATTAAAAATTATGACCTGAAATGCATATTTGAATGAAAGAGAATGTTAATTTTAAAAGGTATTGTAGGTGGGGTTAGAATTAACATAATCAATGATAATAACGTTTTAAGAAGGCATAAACACTTTTAAAGGAAAATAATCAGTCTGATTATTGGGAAATAAATTGAAACAAAATTTCAATTCTTTTATTCCCTGTGAAGGAGTTGACATTATATTCTCTAGGGGTGAAGTAAATTTTTATTTTATCATGCAGTTTACATTGAGGCATTCATTCTTCCTGAGAAAAAAATTTCCTCTTTGTAAAGTGCTAACATGTCATTTGCCTAAATTACCATACATAACAAGATCACTTGGAAAACCATACTGTTTCCAATCAGAGATCCTCAGAGCAAAGAAATCAAGGGTAGAGGAAGAAATTTGAATAAAATGAGAAAGTATTGCCATCTCAATGAAGAGCCTTCATTATCAAAAGGTCACCAAACACCAATATATCGCAGATCAGGGCAAAGGATAAGATTTCCATTCAAAATGAAATGGAACTTCTCCATTGGATTCCAAAAGGGCTCACAGGGGAGGAATATGGCACACCAAAATCCTGGTCCTCCTGCCAATGTAGTCCCAGGAAAAATGGCCAGGTTTCGTTTCCTAGTTACTGGCCAGGCTTGTTTTCCTTCTGCTCCTCCAAAGCAGGTACCATAGATATGTGCGGCACAAACAATTCTGCAGACTAATTATTTGGTCCTTGGGGGCATAGAGAATGGACTCTTTGGAAAAGACAGGAGCAGGGGAGTAGGCATTGCTAAAAACAGAAAAGAGGAGACCAATGGAATCCTGGGAAAAAGCAACCAAGCTCTGATTCATTTGTGCAGTGCTGGTTGAAAATTAAAACAGAAAGAAAACCTCCACTAGGCAAATCAGGGGCATGTGGAAAAAATTAAAACTCAAGAGTCTTCAGTAATGGCACATCCTATACAACCAACCATCCAGATATGTTGAAGTCAGGGTATAAAAATGTATTTTTAACATAAAGTATGGTCACATGCTGGTGGAAAAAATCTGGTAAAATTTTATTATGATCTGTAAGAAATATTCCAACAGATGTGGTGTGATGCTGGAGAAAAGTTGTTTGAGTATCCTGACCGATTGCATAAATAATTTCTTTAAATTTACAGAATATGTTAGAAATATACATTTAAAAAAATGAAGAATGTTGCCCATTGGAGGGGAAAATTAACTTTACTTCAGATTACAACGATGATATTCACTTATACAGCAATTTGAAGAATTTAAATGAAGAAAAGGAATATTAAGTCTTCATTAAAATATACATGTTAAAAAATGGTTAATTATATGTTTTGCTATAAAAAAATCTTTACTTCAGGAGAAAGAATTTTTCCCCATATCCTGTCAATGTTAATTGGAATGGAAAGATTTTAGCATTTTAAATAGTAAACTCTGTAAAAATTAAGGCTAAAATTAGAAGAGTTCCAATGGCAAGCATGTTTTACGATAATTTTTGGACTAGATTTTCTTCCTAATAGTTATTGGAATAATATTAAACTACAGTAAGTGGCAGAAAATAATGGGAGGACAGGAAATGCTTCTCACAGATGACTCCGGTTTTGAATAATCACAATTTTAAATCAGTAATTCAGAGGACATCTTTTTACATGACTCCGTGATTCTTTCCTGAATCTTCACATGGCTTGGGATATTGTTTCAAGGAAACCATTCCTGATTTTCTGGACATCATGGGACTGTTCAAGACAGTGGAGAGGTTGTGATGCAGGTGTCCATATATGAATACCTTCTCTTTTGACATGTTGTAATTTTTTAGAATATATTGGAAAAGAATTCAAAATAATTCTTACAAAGAAACAGATTGACATATACAAAAATGAAACCTAGGAACTACAGTACACATAGCTTACAGCTTCTAAATTTCTCCTGTGATTATGAAGGACCTTGCCAAGACCCAGAAGGGAAAAAGTGACCTGTAAGGTCCACAAGGTGAGAAAGAGAGACTCAATTGTTTATAAAATATCAGGTTAAGAATAATGGTTCTCAAAAGTAAAGGACCTATTATATAAAGCAGAGTGTACCTCCATCCATTCTATTCTTGGCAGATTACAACCTTTGATAATTAAGAAACACAAAAGGAAGCTGACTTTGGGGAAATAGGTAATTCCAAAGCCTCATATTTGTTTCTCCCCACCCTCTTTTCTTAATATATATTTTAATGATGCATATGAATCATACATGAACATACATAACCTGAAGCCGAGAGCAGAAATCTCAACCTTAGAAAATAAAGGGGCATAATGACTAACAGTGGTCCCATACACACATCTCAAGCAGAACATTGAATTGTGATGCATTTTTTAAAAATTGGCAAAAGCATCTTTAAAACATGATTAATGCCTATTATCCATGGCTTAAATTGGGTGTACAATTCCATGCAACCCCACTAATTTTAAAACAAATCTCTTTTATTAAAATATATTAAACCAATATCTAATTTATCCAATGTGTACATTCCCTGTCCTTCGTATGATCACAGAGGTGTGCATTCTCCTCTTCTATCATTATTAAACCTATTCAAAAGAACTTTAGGAATTATAATAAATAAAGAAAAACCAGAAGAATATACAACATATTAATCAGCTCTCAATCCATTAGTTGACACTCACATGGATAGGTGCTTTTCTGGCTGACCTTGAAAAACTTCTTTTGTTTATCTCTCAGTTTTTTTGATATGTCATTTCATAGTGCATCATGTGGACAAAGTGAACAATGCATGGCTTTTTTAAAGCTGTTGAAAGTCTTTAAATTAAAATTAAGAACTGAAATGGATATTTGAATGAAAGAGTATGTTAATTTTAAAAGGGACTGTAGGTAAGGTTAAATTTAATATATAAATGATAATATAGAGTTAAGGAGGCATAAACACTTGTAAAGGAAAATAATCAGTCTGACTTTTGGGAAATAAATTATAACAAAATATTAATTATTTTATTCCCTGTGAAATAGTGGACATTATAATCTCTATGGGAGAAATTAATTTTTGTTTTATCGTGCATTTTACATTGAGGCATTCATTCTTTCTGAGAAAAAGAAATGTCCTCTTTGTAAAGTGCTCACATGTCATTTGCCTAAATTACCACACATAACAAGATCACTTGGAGAACCTTATTATTTCCAACCAGAGATCCTCAGAGCAATGGAATCAATGGCAGAGGAAGATATTCTAATATAATGAGAAAGTATTGCCATCTCAATGAAGATCCTTCATTGTCAAAGGTCACCAAACACAAATATAACCCAGATCAGGGCAATGGAAAACCTTTCCATTTAAAATGAAATGGAACTTCTGCATTTGATTCCAAAAGGGCTCACGGGGTGCAGCATTGCAAACCAAAATTCTGGACATCCTGCCAATGCAGTCCCAGGAAAATGGCCAGTTTTCATTTCCTAGTTACTGTCCAGGCTGGTCTTCTTTCTGCTCCTCCAAATCAGGGATATTAGTTGGTTGTGGCCCAAACACTTATGCAGACTAATCATTTGGACCTTGGGGGCATGGAGAATTGGCTGTTTGGAAGTGAAAGCAACAGGGGTGAAGGCACTGCAACAAACAGAATAGAGGATAACAATGGAATGCAGGACAAATCAACCAGGCTCTGATTCACTTTAGCAGTGCGGTGCAGTGCTGGTTGAAAATTAAACAGAAAGAAAAACCCCACTAGCTAACCCAGTAGTATGTGGAAAATATTAATATTTGAGAGTCTTCAATTAAGAACTGCTTATACAACCAACTATCCAGATATGTTCAAGTCCGGGTAAGAAAGTGTATTTTTAACATACAGTATGTTCACAGACTGGTGGAAAAAATCCGATTATATTTTACCATGATATGTAAGAAATCTTCCAACACATGTGGTGTGATGCTGGAGGAAAGATGTTTGAGTATCCTGGCTGACTGCCTAAATTATTTTTTTAATTTCCAGTATCTCTAAGAAACATACTTTAAAAGAAACAAGAATGTGTCCCATTGGAGGTGAAAATTAACTATGCGTCAGATTACAATGAAGATATTCTCTCGTAGAGCAATTTGGAGAATTTAAAATTAAAAAAAGAAATTTTAACCCTTTGATAAAATATACATGTTTTAAAAAATTGGTTAATTATATGTTTTGCTATAAAAATAAATCCTTACATAGGCAGAAAGAGTTTTCACCCCAAAACCTGTCAGTGTTAATTGGAAAGAAAAGATTTTAGGCCTTTGAATAGTAAACTCTGTAAAATTAAACGGCTACACAAAGAAGACTTCCTGTGGCATGCATATTTTACCTTAATTTTTGGACTAGAGTTTCTCCCTAATTATTATTGGAATAATATTAAACAACTATCACACAAAGAAAAATAATGGGAGGACAAGAAATGCTTCTCACTGATGACTCCTTTTTTGAATAACCAAAATTTAAATAAATAATTCAGAGGGCATCTTTTTACATGACTTCACGAATCTGTACTGAATATTTACATCACTCTGGATTTTGTTTCAAGGAAAACATTCCTGGTTTTCTGGACATAATCTAGCTGTTCCTAATGGGGGAGAGATTGTGATGCAGGTGTTCATATATGAATACCTGCTCTTTTGACATATTGTAATTTTTGAGAAAGTATTGCAAAAATTTCAAAAAAATTCTTACAAAGAAACAGATCGACATAAACAAATATGAAACCAAACAACTAGAGAACAAATGTATTACAGCCTCCAAATTTCTCCTATGACTTATGAAGGATCTTACCAACACCCAGAAGGGAAAAAGGGACCTGTAAGATCCAGAAAGTGAGAAAGAGTGACTCAACTGTTTACAAGATATCAGGGTAAGAAGAATGGTTCTAAAAGACAAGGACCTATTCCATCAAACAGAGGGTACCACCTTCCATTCTATACATGCCAAATTACGACCTCTGATAATGAAGAAACACAAAATGAAGACAACTTTATGGAAATAGGTAGCTCCAAAGCTTCATATTTTTATCTCTTGAACCTCTTTTTCTTAATATATATTTTTAGTGATGCATATCAATCATACATGAACATACATAACCCTGAAGCCGAGAGCAGAAATCTCAACCTTAGGAAATAAAGGGGTGTAACACCTAACAGTGGTCCCATACACACATCTCCAGAACATTAAATTGTGATTCCGTTTTTAAAAATTTAGCAAAGCATCTTTAAAGCATGACTAATGCCTAATATCAATGGCTCAATTTGGGTGTACAATTCCAGACATCCCCACTAACTTTAAAACAAATTTGTTTTATTAAACATATTAAACCAATGTCTAACTTATCCAATGTGTGCATTCCCTGGTCCTTTGTATAATCACAGAGATGTGCATTCTTCTCTTCAATCATTATTAAACTTTTTCAACAGTTCTTTAAGAATTATAATAAATAAAGAAAAACCAGAAGAATAGATAACCTATTATTCAGTTCTCAATCCATTAGTTGACACTAACGTACATAGATGCTTTTCTGGCAGTCCTCGAAAAACTTCTTTTGTTTATCTCTCACTTTTATTGATATGTCATCTTATAGTGCATCATGTGGACAAAGTGTAAAATTCATGGCTTTTTAAAAGCTATTGAAATGTCTTTAAATTAAAATTATGAACTGAAATGGATATTGGAATGAAAGAGAATGTTAATTTTAAAAGGGATTGTACATAAGTTTAGGTTTAATATAATCAATGAAATAAAGAGTTAAGAAGGTATAAACAGTTGTAAAGGAAAATAATCAGTCTGATTTTGGGAGAATAAATTATTACAAAATTTTAATTATTTTATTTCCTGTGAAATAGTGGACATTTTAAACTCTAGATGTGAAATAAATTTTTGTTTTATCGTGCAGTTTACAGTAACGCATGCATTCTTTCTTAGTAAAAAATGTCCTCTCTGTAACGTGCTCACATGTCATTTGCCTAAATTACCACACATTACAAGTTCACTAGGAAAACCATACTATTTCTGACCAGAGACATTCAGAGCAATGGAAACAAGGCCAGAGGAAGAAATTAGAATAGAATGAGAAAGTATTGTCATCACAAAGTAAAGCCTTCATTATCAAAGGTCATCAAACAGCACATATATCCCAGATCAGGGCAATGGATAAACTTTCCATGTAAAATGAAATCGATCTTCTGCATTGGATTCCACAAGGCTCACAGGGGTGGAGTGTGGCACACCAAAATCCTGGTCATCCTGCCAATGCAGTTCCAGGATAAATGGCCAGGATTCATTTCCATGTTCCTGGCCAGTCTTGTTTTCTTTCTGCTCCTCCAAAGCAGGGACCTTAACTGCGCGTGGCCCAAGCACTTCTGCAGACTAATTATTTGGACCTTAGGGTCATGGAGAATAGGCTGTTTGGAAAAGACAGCAGCATGAGAGAAGGCACTATTAAAAACAGAAAGAGGAGAAGAATGGAATCCTGGAGGAAAGAATCCCATGTGTGATTTCCCTGCACAGTGTGGTGCATTGCTTTTTGAAAATTGGAAGAGAAAGGAAACTCCTCTAGCCACCTCAGGAGTATGTGGACAATTTTAAAACACTGGAGTCTTCATTACAGACACAGACTATACAACCAACTAGCCATATATGTTGAAGTCAGGGTATGAAAGTGTATTTTAAACATAGAGTATGGTCAGTAGCTGTTGGAAAAAATGCCATAATATTTTCTCATATTCTGCCAGAAATATTTCAACACATGTGGAGTCATGCAGGGTGATAGTGGTTCGAGTATACTGTCCGACAGCATAAATATTTTTATTTTTTTATTTACAGACTCTATGTGAAATATTTATTAAGGAAAAAAAACACAATGTGGTGAATTGGAGGTGAAAATTAGCTATAAGTCTGATTAGAATGATTGTGTTCTCTCATAGAGTAATTTGGAGAAATAAAAAAAAATAAATTTTAAGCCTTCATTAAAACATAAATTTTTTAAAAAGTTTATTTTTATATATTGCAATATAAATCAATCTGTACATATGCAAAAAGAATTGTTCCCCAAACTCTGTCAGTGTTAATTGGAAAAGAATAGCTTTAGCCCTTTTAAATAGTAAACTCTGTAAAAACAAAGGGATATAATTGGAAGAGTTCCTGTGGAATGCATATTTTACCTTAATTTTTGGACTAGATTTTCTTCCTAATAGTTATTGGAATAATATGAAACTACAATAACTGTCAGAAAAATAATGGGAGCACAAGAAATGTTTCTTAATGATTCTCCTCTTTTGAATAATCAAAGTTTTAAATAGATAATTCAAAGTATCTATTTTTACATGACTTCACGCTACTTTATTGAATGTTTACAAGACTCCAGATTTTTTTCAAGGAAACCATTCCTGATTTTCTGGACATTATTGGGCTGTTGCCGATGGCGCAGAGATTGTGATGCACGTGTCCAAATACAAATAGTTGCTCTTTTTGTAATTTTTGAAAATGTATTGGAAAAAAAAATCATAATCATTCTTACAAAGAAAAAGCTCCACATATACACAAATGAAAACAAGGAACTAGAGTACAAATACCTCCCAGCCTCCAAATTTCTCCTATGGCTTATGAAGGACCTTGCAAACACCCATAAGTGCAAAAGGGAACTGTAAAGTGCATAAGGTGAGAAAAACTGAATCAACTGTTTACAAGTTATCACGTGGAAGAGGATTCATTCCTAAAAGTCAAGGACCTATTCCATCAAGCAGTGTGTACCACCCTCCATTAAATGCATGCAAGAATACAGCCTCTGATAATGAAGCAACACAAAAGGAAGACCACTTCAGAGAAATAGGTAAATGCAAAGCTTCATATTGATCTCTCCCCACTCTCTTTCCCTTAATATATATTTTTAGTGATCCATATCAATCATACATGAATATACATAAACATGACACCAAGGGCAGAAATCTAAAACTTAGAAAATATAGGGGCATAACACCTAACAGTGATCCCATATGCACATCTCCAGCAGAACCTTGGATTGTGATACCTGTTTTAAATAAATGCGAGAGAATCTTTAAAACATGACTAGTGCTTATTATCCATGGCTCAACTTGGGTGTACAATTCCAGACTTCCCCACGATTTTTAAAAAAGTCTATTTTATTAAAACATATTAAACCACTATCTTACTTAACCAATGTGTACATTCCCTGGTCCTTTGTATAATCACAGAGGTGTGCATTCTTCTCTTCAATCATTATTAAACGTTTTCAACATCTCTTAAAAATTATAATAAATAAAGAGAATCCAGAAGAATGAATAACATATTATTCACCTTTCAATTGATTAGTTTACACTGACATGCATAGGTGATTTTCTCACCATCCTTGAACAATTTTTTTCTATTTGTCATTTAGTATTATTGAATAATGAGCCCATAGTGAATCATGTGAACAAAGTGAAAAAATGCATGGCTTTTTAATGCTGTTGAAAGGTCTTTATTTTAAATTTAGGAAGGGAAATTCTTATTAGATTGAAAGAGAATGTTTATTTGTAAAAGGATTGTAGGTAAGATTAGATTAAATATGATCAATCATAAAAAAAGATTTAAGAAGGCACAGACAATTGTAAAGGATAAATAATCAGTCTGATTTATGGGAAATAAATTATAACAAAATGTTAATTATTTAATTCCTGGTGAAATAGTGGCTTATATAATCTCCAGGTTGAAATAAATTTTTGTTTTCTCAGGCAGTTTTCATTGATCCATTCATTCTTTCTGAGTAAAAAATGTCCTCTTTGTAAAGTGCTCTCACATCCATTGCCCAAATTACCACACATAACATGATCACTTTGAGAACCATATTATTTCCATCTAGAGATCCTCAGAGCAACAAAATCAAGGCCAGAGGAAGAAAGTAGAGGAGAATGAGAAAGTATTGCCATCTCAATGAAGAGCCTTCATTATCAAAGGTCACCAAACACCAATATATCCCAGATCAGGGCAATGGATAACCTTTCCATTTAAAATGAAATGGAACTTCTGCATCGGTTTTCAAAAGGGCTTGCAGGGGTGGAGCATGGCACACCAAAATCCTGGTCATCTTGCCAATGCAGTTACAGGAAAAAATGGCCAGAATTCATTTCCTAGTTATTGGTCAGTCTTGTCTTCTTTCTGCTCCTCCAAAGCAGGGAACTTAGGTGGATGCAGCACAAACACATCTGCAGATGAATTATTTGGACCTTGAGGCTATAGAAAATGGGCTTTTTTGAAAAGACAGTTGCAGGAGAGATGACACTGCTAAAAACAGAAAAGAGGAAACCAATGGGATCCTAGAAAAAGCAACCAAGACTGATTCATTTGTGCAGTGTGGTGCAGTGCTGATTGAAAATTAGAAGAGAAAGAAAACCTCCACTAGTCAACACAGGAGTATGTGGAAAAAATTAAAACTCAAGAGTCTTCAATAAACACACAGACTATACAACCAATTATCCAGATAAGATGAAGTCAGGGTATGAATGTGTATTTTAAAAATAAAGTGTGGTCAGTGGCTGGTGGAAAAAATGTCATAATATTTTCCCATGATCTGTCAGAAAGATTCCAACACATGTGGATTCATGCAGGGGGATAGAGGTTTGACTATCCTGACTGACTGCATTAACTTTTTTTTATTACAGACTCTGTTAGAAGAATATACTAAGGAAAAAGGAATGTGGCCAATTGGAGGTGAAAATTAGCTATAAGTCAGATTAGAATGACGGTGTTCTCTCATAGACTAATTTGGAGTATTTAAAAAAATATAAATTTTAAGTCTTCATTAAAACATACATTTTAAAAGAATGGTTATTTTTATATTTTGGACTATAAATCCATCTGTATTTAGGCAAAAAGAATTGTTCCCCATACCCTGTCAATGTTAATTGGAAAAGAAAGGCTTTAGCCCTTTTAAATAGTAAACTCTGTAAAAATAAAAGGCTACAATTGGAAGAGTTCCAGTGGAATGCATTTTTAACCTTAATTTTTGGACTAGATTTTTTTCCTAATAGCTCTTGGAATAATATGAAACTAAAACAACTGTCAGAAAAATAATGGGAGCACATGATATTTTTCTCACTGGTTCTTCTTTTTTGAAAAATCAAAGTTTTAAACCTATAATTCAGAGGATCTATTTTTACATGAATTCATGATAATTTACTGAATGTTTACAAGGCTACAGATTTTTTTCAAAGAAACCATTCCTGATTTTCTGGACATCATTGCACTGTTGCCAATGGCTCAGAGATTGTGATGCTTGTGTCCATATACAAATAGCTGCTCTTTTGACATATTGTAAATTTTGAGAATGTATTGGGAAAAAAATCAAAATCATTCTTACAAAGAAACAGATCCACATATACACAAATGAAAACAATGAATTAGAGTACAAATACCTGACAGCCTCCAAATTTCTCCTATGGCTTATGAAGGACCTTACCAACACCCAGAAGTGCAAAAGGGACCTGTAAGGTACATAATGTGAGAAAGAGTGACTCAACTGTTTACAAGTTATCACGTGGAAGATGAATCATTCATAAAAGTCAAGGACTTATTCCATCAAGCAGGGTGTACTGCCATCCATTCAATGCATGACAGAATACAGCCTCCGATATTGCTTCTCACAGATGACTCCTCTTTTGTATAATCACAATTTTAAATCACTAATTCAGAGGACATCTTTTTACATGACTTCACTATTCTTTACAGAATGTTCACCTGCCTGGGATTTTGTTTCGCGGACACCATTCCTGATTTTCAGGACATCATTGGGCTGTTTCTGATGGTGGAGAGATTGTGATGCAGGTGTCCATAAATGAATACCTGCTCTTTTGACAAATTGTAGTTTTTGAGAATGTATTGGAAAAAAATTCAAAATCATTTTTTCAAAGACACAGATGGACATATATAAAAATGAAACCAAGGAGCTAAAGCACAAATAGCTTACAGCCTCCATATCTCTCCTATGACTTTTGAAGAAGCTTGCCTACACCCAGAATGAGAAAAGTGACCTGTAAGTTCCACAAATTGAGAAAGATTGACTCAACTGTATACAAGTTATCAGGGTAAGAAGAAAGGTTCTCAAAAGTCAAGGACCTATTCCATCAAGCCAAAGATACGACCCTCCATTCTATGCTTGGTAGATTACAACCTTTGATAATGAAGAAACACAACAGAATGATGACTTTAGGGAAGTAGGTAATTTGAAAGTTTCATATTTGTCTCTCCCCACCCTCTTCCTCTAAATATATATTTTTAGTGATATTTATCAATCATTCATGAACATACATAAACCTGAAGCCGAGAGCAGAAATCTCAACATTAGAAAATAAAGGGGAATAACACCTTGCAGTGGTCCCATACACACTTCTCCAGCAGAACCTTGAATTGTGATTCCTTTTTAAAAAATTGGCCAAAGCATCTTTAAAACATGACTAATGCCTATTATCCATGGCTCAACATTGTGTACAATTCCAGACATCCCCACAATTTTTAAAACAATTCTTTTTATTAAAACATATAAAACCAATGTCTAATTTATCCAATGTGTAATTCCCTGGTCCTTCATATAATCACATAGGTGTGTATTCTTCTCTTCAATCATTATTAAACTTTTTCAACATCTCTTTAAGAACTAAAATAATTTAAGAAAATCCACAGGAATAGATAACATATTATTCAGCTCTCAATCCATTAGTTGACACTGACTTTCATAGCTGCTTTTTTCACTGTCCTTGAAAAACTTCTTTTGTTTATCTCTCAGGATTATTGATATGTCATCTCATATTGCATCATGTGGACAAAGTGAACAACGCATGGTTTTTTAAGCTGTTGAAAGATCTTTAAATTAAAATTATGATCTGAAACAGATATTTGAATGAAAGAGAATGTTAATTTTTAAAGGGATTGTAGGCAAAGTTAGATTTAACATAATCAATGATAATAGTGTTAAGAAGCCATAAACATTTGTAAAGAAAATAATCAGTCTGATTTTTGGGAAATAAATTATAACAAAATTTTAATTATTTTATTCCCCATGAAATAGTGGACATTATTATCTCTAGGGGTGAAGAAAATTTTTGTTTCATTGTGCAGTTTACATTGAGTCATTCATTAATTCTGAGTAAAAAATGTCCTCTTTGTAAAGTGCTCACATGTCATTTCCCTAAATTACAACACCTAACAAGACTACTAGGAAAACCATATTATTTCCAACAAGAGACACTCAGAGCAATGTTATCAAGGGCAGAGGAAGAAATTAGAATAGAATGAGAAAGTATTGCCATCTCAATGAATAGCCTTCATTATCAAAATTCATCAAACAGTACTTATATCCGAGATCTGGGCAATGGATAAACATTCCATGTAAAATGAAATCAAACTTCTGCATTGGATTCTAAGAGGACTCACAGGGGTGGAGCATGGCACACCAAATTTCTGGTTATCCTGCCAACGCAGTCCCAGGATAAATGGCCAGGATTCGATTTCCTGTTACTGGCCAGTCTTGTCTTCTTTCTGCTCCTCCAAAGCAGGGATCTTAGCTTGGTGCAGCACAAACACTTCTGCAGACTAATTATTTGGACCTTGGGGTCATGGATAATAGGCTGTTTGGAAAAGACAGCAGCAGGAGAGCAGGCACATCTAAAAACAGAAAAGAGGAGACCGATGGAATCCTTGACAAAAGCAACCAAGCTCTGATTCACTTGTGCACCGCGTTGCAGTGCTAGTTGAAAATTAGAGCAGAAACAAAACCTCCACTAGTCAACTCAGAAGTGTGTGGAAAAAATTAAAACTCAAGAGCCTTCAAAAAAGATACAACCAATACAACCAACTATCCAGATATGTTGAAGTCAGGATATGAAAGTGTATTTTAAACATAAAGTATGGTCAGTGACTGTTGGAAAATATGCCATAATATTTTCTCATGATCTGTCAGAAAGATTCCAACACATGTGGATTCATGCAGGGGGATAGAGGTTTGACTATCCTGAACGACTGCATTAATTTTTTTTTTTTTTATTACAGACTCTGTTAGAAGAATATATTAAGGAAAAAAGAATGTGGCCAATTGGAGGTGAAAATTAGCTATAAGTCAGATTAGAATGACGGTGTTCTCTCATAGACTAATTTGGAGTATTTAAAAAATATAAATTTTAAGTCTTCATTAAAACATACATTTTAAAAGAATGATTATTTTTATATTTTGGACTATAAATCCATCTGTACTTAGGCAAAAAGAATTGTTCCCCATACCCTGTCAATGTTAATTGGAAAAGAAAGGCTTTAGCCCTTTTAAATAGTAAACTCTGTAAAAATAAAAGGCTGCACTTGGAAGAGTTCCAGTGGAATGCATTTTTAACCTTAATTTTTGGACTAGATTTTTTTCCTAATATTTCTTGGAATAATATGAAACTAAAACAACTTTCAGAAAAATAATGGGAGCACAAGTAATGTTTCTCACTGATTCTCCTTTTATGAATAATCAAAGTTTTAAATCAATAATTCAGAACATCAATTTTTACATGACATCACGACACTCTACTGAATGTTTACAAGGCTCCACATTTTTTTTCAACGAAACCAATCCAGAGTTTTGGGACATAATTTGGCTTTTGCTGATGGTGCAGAGATTGTGGGACAGGTATCCATATACAAATAGCCTCTTTTTCTGACATATTGCAATTTTGAGAATGTATTGGAAAAAAAATCAAAATCATTCTTACAAAGAAACAGATCTACATATACAAAAATGAAAACAAGGAACTAGAGTACAAATAACTCCCAGCATCCAAATTTCTCCTATGCCTTATGAAGGACCTGGCCAACACCCAGAGGTGCAAAAGGGAACTGTAAGGTACATAATGTGAGAAAGAGTGACTGAAATGCTTACAAGTTATCACGTGGAAGAAGAATCCTTCATAAAAGTCAAGGACCTATTTCATCAAGCATGATGTACTGCCCTCCATTCAATGCACACCAGAATAAAGCCTCTGATAATGAAGAAACACAAAAGGAAGACCACTTTAGAGAAATAGGTAATTCCAAAGCTTCATATTTGTCTCTCCCCATTCTCTTTCTCTTAATATATATTTTTATTGATCCATATCAATCATACATGAACATACATAAACCTGATGCCAAGAGCAGAAATCTAAACTTAGAAAATATTGGGGAATATCACCTAACAGTGATCCCATACCCACATCTCCATCAGAACCTTGAATTGTGATTCCTTTTTGAAAAATTGGCTAGAGCATCTTTAAAACATGACTAATGCCTATTATCCATGGCTCAACTTGGCTCTCCAAATCCAGACTTCCCCATGAGTTTTAGTACAAGTCTGTTTTATTAAAACATTTTAAACCACTATCTTACTTATCCAATGTGTACATTCCCTGTTCCTTTGTATATTCACAGAGGTGTGCATTCTTCTCTTCAATCATTATTAAACGTTTCCAACAACTCTTTAAAAATTATAATCAATAAAGATAATCCAGAAGAATACATAACATATTATTCATCTGTCAATCGATTAGTTGACACCGACATGAATAGGTCCTTTTCTTGCCACCCTCAACAATTTTTTCTATTTATCTGTCTGTTTTATTCATAAATTATTCCATACTGCATCATGTGGACAAAGTGAAAAATGCATGGCATTTTAAAGGTGTTGAAATGTTTTTATTTTAAATTTAGGAACTGATAAGCATAAAAGAATGAAAGAGAATGTTGGTTTGTAAAGGGATTGTAGGTAAGATTAGATGAAATATGATCAATCATAATAATGATTTAAGAAGGCACAGACACTTGTAAAGGTAAATAATCAATCTGATTTATGGGAAATAAATTATAACAAAATTTTAATTATTTTTTTCTCCATGAAATAGTGGACTATATAATCTCTAGAGTTGAAATAAATCGTGGACTCTATAATCTCTAGGAATGAAATTAATTTATCGTGCAATTTACATTAAGGCATTCATTCTTTCTGAGTAAAAAATGCCCTCTTTGTAAAGTGCTCGCACGTCATTTGCCTAAATTACCACACATAACATGATCAATTGGAAAACCATATTATTTCCAACTAGAAATCCTCAGAGCAATGGAATCAAAGGCAGAGGAAGAAATTATAATAGAATGAGAAAGTATTGCCATCTCAATGAAGAGCGTTCATTATCAAAGGTCACCAAACACCAACATATCCCAGATCAGGGAAATGGATAACATTTCCATTTAAATGAAATGGAACTTTTGCAGCGGATCCCAAAAATTGCTCACCGGGGTGGAGCATGGCACACCAAAATCCTTGTCATCCTGCCAATGCTCTCCCAGGAAAAAAATCGTCAGGATTCGTTTTCTAGTAACAGGCCAGGCTTGAGTTCTTTCTCAAAGGTCAAGGGCCTATTCCATCAAACAGAGTGTATCACCCTCCATTCTATGCTTGGCTGATTACAACCTTTGATAATGAATAAAAACAAAAGGAAGGTAACTTTAGGGAAATAGGTAATTCCAGAGCTTCATATTTGTCTCTCCCCACCCTCTTTCTCTTAATATATATTTTGAGTGATGCATATCAATCATACATGGACATACATAAACCTGAAGCCCAGAGCAGAAATCTCAACGTTAGAAAATAAAGGGGCATAACACCTAACAGTAGCCCCAAACCCATATCTCCAGGAGAACCTTGAATTGTGATTCTATTTTGAAAAATTGGTCACAGCATCTTTAAAACATGACTAATACCTATTATCCATGGCTCAACTTGGGTGTACAAATCCAGACTCCCCCACTAATTTTTTTAAAAATCTGTTTTAATAAAACATATTAAGCCAATGTCTAATTTATCCAATGTTTACATTCCCTGGTCCTTCATATAATCACAGAGTTGTGCATTCTTCTCTTCAACCATTATTAAACCTTTTCAACAGCTCTTTAAGTATTATAATAAATAAAGAAAAATCAGAAGTATAGATAACTTATTATTCAGCTCTCAATCCATCAGTTGACACTGACATGCATAGGTGATTTTCTCTCTGACCTTGAAAACTTCTTTTGTTTATCTCTTAGGTTTATTGATATGTCATCTCATAGTACATCAAGTGGCTTTTCTAAAGCTGTTGAAAGGTCTTTAAATTAAATTTATGAACTGAAAAGGATATTTGAATGGAAGAGAATGTTAATTTTAAAAGGAATTTTAGATAAGGCCAGATTTAACATAATCAATGATAATAAAGTGTTAAGAAGGTATAACACTTGTAAAGGAAAATAATCAGTCTGATGACAGGGAAATAAATTATATAAAATTCAATTATTTAATTCACTGTGAAATAGTGGACATTATAATCTCTAGGAGTGAAGTAAATTTTTGTTTTATCGTGCAGTTTCCATTGTGACATTCATTTTTCTGAGAAAAAAATGTCCTGTTTGTAAAGTGCTCACCCTTCATTTGCCTAAATTAACACACATAACAAGATCACTTGGAAAACCATACTGTTTCCAACCAGAGATCCTCAGATCAATGGAATCCAGGACAGAGGAAGAAATTAGCATAGAATGAGAAAGTATTGACATCTCAATGAAGAGCCTTCTTTATGAAAGATCACCAAACACCAATATATCCCGGATCAGGGCAATGGATAACCTTTCCATTTAAAATGTAATGGAACTTTTGCATTGGATTCCAAAAGGGCACACAGGGGTGGAGCATGGCACACCCAAATCCTGGTCATCTTGCCAATGCACTCCGAGGAAAAATCGTCAGGATTCGTTTCCTAGTAACAGGCCAGGCTTGAGTTCTTTCTGCTCCTCCAAAGGAGGGATCTTAGCTGGGAGGGGCCAAATATTTCTGCAGGCTAATTATTTCGATCTTGGGGCATGGAGAATGGGCTGTTTGGAAAAGACAGCAGCAGGGGAAAAGGCACTACTAGTAACAGAAAAGAGGATAACAATGGAATCCTAGACAAATCAACCAAGGTCTGATTCATTTGTACAGTGTGGTACAGTGCCGGTTTAAAATTAAAAGAGAAAGAAAATTCCACTAGCCAACTCAGGACTATGTAGAAAATTAAAAAAAAAAGAGTGTTCAATAAAGATGCAGCCTATACAACCAACTATTGAGAAATGTTGAAGTCAGAGTATGAAAGTGTATTTTTAACTAAAAGAATGGTCACAGGCTGGTGGAAAAAATCTGATAATATTTTTCTTGATCTGTAAGAAATATTCCAACATATGTGGTGTGATGCTGGAGGGAAGATGGTTGAGTATCCTGACTGACTGCATAAATGATTTTTTTAATTTACAGAATCTCTTAGAAATATACATTAAAAAACAAGAATGTGTACAATGTGTACTTCAGATTGAAATGATGATATTCTCTCATAGAGCAATTTAGAGAATTTAAAATCAAAAAAAGGAATTTTAAGCATTCGTTAAAATATATGTTGAAAAATAGTTAATTATATAATTTGCTATAAAAATAAATCCTTACATAGGCAGAAAAAAATTTCCCCATACCCTGTCAGTGTTAATTGGAAAGGAAAGATTTAAGCCCTTGAAATAGTAAACTCTGAAAAATAAAAGACTACAAATAGAAGAGTTTCTGTCGCATGTATATTTTACCTTAATTTTTGCACTAGATTTTCTTCCTAATAGTTATTGGAATAATATTAAACTACTCTAACTGGCAGAAAAATAATGGGAGGACAAGAAATGTTTCTTACTGATGACTCCTTTTTTATAAAATCACAATTTTAAGTCAATAATTCAGAGGACATCTTTTTTACATGACTTCACAATTCTGTACTGAATGTTGATATCACTCCAGATTTTGTTTGAAGGAAAATATTCCTGATATTCTGAATATTATTTGGCAGTTCTGATGGTGGACAGATGGTGATGCAGGTGACCATATATGAATACCTGCTCATTTGACATACTGTAATTTTTTCCATGTATTGCAAAAAATTTCAAAAAAATTCTTACAAAGAAACAAATCCACATATACAAATATGACACCAATTTTCTAGAGTACAAATAGCTACAGCCTCCAAATTTCTCCTATTGCTTAAGAAGACCTTGCCAACACCCAGAATGAATAAGGGACTTGTATGGACCAGAAGTTGAGAAAAAGTGACTCAACTGTTTACAACATATTACAGTAAGAAGAATGGTTTTCAAATGTAAATCATAGGGAATCACCTTCTACTCTATGCATGCCAGATTACAATCCTCCATAATAAAGAAACACAAAAGGAAGATGACTTTAGGGAAATAGGTAATTCCAAAACTTCATATTTGTCTCTCCCCACCCTCTTTCTCTTAATATATATTTTTAGTGATGCATATCAATCATAAATGAACATACATAAACCTGAAGCCAAGAGTAGAAATCTCAAATTTGAAAATAAAGGGGCATAACACCTAACAGTGGTCCCATACCCACATCTCCAGGAGAAACTTGAATTGTGATCCATTTTTTAAGAATTGGCCAAAGAATCTTTAAAACAAGACTAATGCCTATTATCCATGCTTCAACTTGGGTGTACAATTCCAGACATCCCCACTAATTTTAAAACAAATCTGTTTTTGTAAAACATATTAAACCAAAGTCTAATTTATCCAATGTGTACATTCTCTGTCCTTCATATAATCACATAGGTTGGCATTCTTCTCTTCAATCATTATTAAACCTTTTCAACAGATCTTTAAGAATTATAATAAATAAAGAAAAACCAAAAGAATAGATTTCATAGTATTCAGCACACAATCCATTAGTTGAAACTGACACGCATAGGTGTTTTCTGGCTGTCCTTGAAAAACTTCTATTGTTTATCACTCAGTTTTATTGATATGTCACCTTGTAGTGCATCATGTGGGCAAAGTGAACAATGCAATTCTTTTTTAAATATGTTGAAATGTCTTTAAATTAAAATTATGAACTGAAAAGGATATATGAATGAAAGAGAATGTTAATTTTTAAAGTGATTGTAGTTAAGGTTAGATTTAAAATAATCAATTATAAAAAGTGTTAAGAAGGCAGAAACACTTGTAAAGTAAAATAATCAGACATTATTGTGAAATAAATTATTAAAAAAAAATTTTAATTATTTTATTCCCCGCCTAATAGAGGACATTATAATTTTTAGGGTGAAGTAAATTTTTGTTTTATTGTGCAGCTTACATTGAGGCATTCATTCTTCCTGAGAAATAAAATGTCCTTTTTGTAAAGTGCTTACATATCTTTTGCCTAAATTAACATACATAACAAGATCACTTGGAAAACCATACTGTTTCCAATGAGAGACCCTGACAGCAATGGAATCAAGGGCATAGGAAGAAAATTACAATAGAATGAGAAATTATTGCCATCTAAATGAAGATCCTTCATTATCAAAGTTCACTAAAAACCAATGTATCCCTGATCAGGGCAATGGATAAACTTTCCATTAAAAATGAAATGGAATCTCTGCTTTGGATTCCAAAAGGGCTCACAGGGTTGGAGCATGGCACACCAAAATCCTGTGCATCCTGCCAATGCAGTCCCAGGGGAAATGGCCAGGATTCGTTTCCTAGTTACTGGCCAGGCTTGTCTTCCTTCTGCTCCTCCAAAGCAGGTACCTCAGATGGGTGCAACCCAAACATTTCTGCAGGCTAATTATATGGACCTCAGGGGTATGGAGAATGGGCTGTTTGGAAAATACATCAGCAGGGGAGAAGACACTGCTAAAATGAGAAAAGAGCAGACCAGTGGAATCCTGGACAAAAGCAACATGGTCTGATTCATTTGTGCACTGTGGTGCAGTGCAGGTTGAAAATCAAAACAGAAAGAAAACCTCCACTAGCCTACTCAGGAGTATTTCAAAAAAATTAAAAATCAAGAGTCTTCAATAATGACACAGCCTATACAACCAACCATCCAGATATGTTGAAGTCAGGGTATAAAAGTGTATTTTTATCATAAAGTATGGTCACATGGCGGTGGAAAAAATCTGGTAAAATTTTATTATTATCTGTAAGAAATATTTCAACACATGTGGAGTGATGCTGGAGGAAAGTCATTTGAATATCCTGACCGACTATATAAATGATTTTTTTTATTTACAGAATCTGTGAGAAATATATATTTAAGAAAAGCAAGAATGTTGCCCATTGGAGGGGAAAATTAACTATACTTCAGATTACAATTATGATAGTCTCTTATAGAGCAATTTGGAGAATTTAAATGAATAAAAAAATATTAAGTCTCCATTAAAAAACACATGTTAAAAAATGGTTAATTATATGTTTTGCTATAAAAATAAATCTTTACTTTGGGATAAATTATTTTTCCCCTTACACTGTCAATGTTAATTGTAATGGAAAGATTTTAGCATTTTAAATAGTAAACTCTGTAAAATAAAAGGCTACAATAAGAAGAGTTCCAATGGCAAGCATATTTTAGCTTAATTTTTGGACTAGATTTTCTTCTCAGTAGTTATTGGAATAATATTAATCTACTCTAACTGGCAGAAAAATAATGGGAGGACAGGAAATGCTTCTCACAGATGACTCCATTTTTGAATAATCACAATGTTAAATCAGTAATTCAGAGGACATCGTTTTACATGACTTCATGATTCTATCCTGAATCTTCACATGGCTCAGGATTTTGTTTCAAGGAAAGCATTCCTGATTTTCTGGACATCATAGGGCTGTCCCAATGGTGTAGAGATTGTAATGCAGGTGTCCATATATGAATACCTGCTCTTTAGATATATTGTAATTTATTAGAATGTATTGGAAAAGAACACAAAATCATTCTTACAAAGAAACAGAATGACATATACAAAAATGAAACCAAGGAACTACAGTACAAAAAGCTTACAGCCTCCAAAATTCTCCTGTGACTTATGAAGGACCTTGCCAACACCCAGAGGGGAAAAAGTGACCAGTAAGGTCCAGAAGGTGAGAAAGAGTGACTCAACTGTTTACAATTTATCAGGGTAGGAGGAAGGGTTCTCAAGAGACAAGGAACTCTTCCATCAAGCAATGTGTACATCCCTCCATTCTATGCTGGGCAGATTACAAACTTTGATACTTAAGAAACACAAAAGGAAGATGACTTCAGGGAAATAGGTAATTCCAAATCTCAACTTTGGAAAATAAACAGGCATAACAACTAACAGAGGTCCCATACACACATCTCCAGCAGTACATTGAATTTTTACTCCTTATTTAAAAATTGGTCAAATCATCTTTGAAATGTGACTAATTGCTATTACCCATGGCTTAACTTCGGTGTACAATTCCAGACATCTCCACTAATTTTAAAACAAATCACTTTTATTAAAATATATTAAACCAATATCTAATTTATGCAATGTGTACATTCCCTTGTCCTTTGTATAATCACAGAGATGTGCATTCTCCTCTTCAATCAATATTAAACCTATTCAACAGACCTTTAAGAATTATAATAAATAAAGAAAAACCAGAAGAATATATAATATATTATTCAGCTATCAATCCATTAGTTGACACTGATATGCATAGTTGCTTTTCTGGCTGTCCTTGAAAAACTACTTTTGTTTATCTCTCAGTTTTATAGATATGTCATCTCATAATGCATCATGTGGACAAAGTGTAAAATGCACGGCTTTATTAAAGTTGTTGAAAGGTCTTTAAATTAAAATTATAAACTTAAACGGATATTTGAATGAAAGAGAATGTTAATTTTAAAAGGGATTGTACATAACATTAAATTTAACATAATCAATGATAATAAAGTGTTAAGAAGGAATAAACACTTGTAAAGGAAAATAATCAGTCTGATTATTGGGAAATAAATTATAACAGAATTTTAATTATTTTATTCCTGGTGAAATAGTGGACATTATAATCTCTAGGGTAGAAGTAACTTGTTGTTTTATTGTGCAGTTCACATTGAGGCATTCATTCTTTCTGAGTAAAAAATGTCATCTTTGCAAAGTGCTCACATGTCATTTGCCTAAGTTACCACACATTACAAGATCACTAGGAAACCTATATTATTTCCAACCACAAATACTGAGAGCAATGTAATCAAGGGCAGAGGAAGAACTTAGAATAGAATGAGAAAGTATTGCCATCTCAATGAGGAGCCTTCATTATCAAAAGTCATCAAACAGCACGTATATCCCAGATCAGGGCAATGGATAACCTTTCCACTTAAAATGAAATGGAACTTCTGCATGGGATTCCAAAAGGGCTCACAGGGGTGGAGCGTTGGACACCAAAATCCTGGTCATCCTGTCAATGCAGTCCCAGGAATAATGATCAGTTTTTGTTTCCTAGTTACTGTCCAGGTTTGTATTCTTTCTCCTCCTCCAAAGCAGGGAACAAAGCTGTGTGCAGCAAAAACACTACTGCAGACTAATTATTTAGACCTTGGGTGCATGGAAAATGGACTGTTGGGAAAAGACAGCAGCAGTGGAGAAGGCACTGCTAAAAACAGAAGAGAGGTTAACAATGGAATGCTGGACAAATCAACCAAGTTCTGATTCATTTGTGCAGAGCGGGGCAGTGCTGGTTGAAAATTAGAAGAGAAAGAAAAACTGCATTAGCCAACAGAGGATTATGTGCAAAAAATTAAAAAACTTGAGTCTGCAACAAAGACACAGCCTATACAACCCACTATCCAGATATGTTGAAGTCAGGGTATGAAAGTGTATTTTTAATATGAAGTATGGTCACAGGCTGGTGGAAAAAATCTGATAATATTTTATCATGATCTGTAAGAAATATTCCAACACATTTGCTCTGATGCTTGAGGAAAGACTTTTGAGTATCCTGGCTGAAAGCATAAATGATTTTTTAATTTACAGTATCTCTAAGAAACATACATTAAAAAACCCAAGAATGTGGCCCTTTGGAGGTGAAAATTAACTATACATCATATTAAAATTATGATATTCTTTCATAGAGCAATTTTGAAAATTTAAATGAAAAAAATAAATTTTAAGTCTTTGTTAAAATATACATGTTTAAAAAATGGCTAATTAGAAATAAATCATTATTTTGGCAGAAAGCATTTTTCCCCATACCCTGTCAATGTTAATTGGAAAGGAAAGATTTTAGACCTTTTAAATAGTAAACTCTGTAAAATAAAAAGCTACAAATAGAAGACTTACTGTGGCAAGCATATTTTACCTTAATTTTCGTACTAGATTTTATTCCTAATAGTTATTGGAATAATATTAAACTACTCTAACTGGCAGAAAAATATGGGAGGACAAGAAATGCTTCTCACAGTTGACTCCATTTTTGAATAATCACAATTTTAAATCAGTAATTCAGACGACATCTTTTTACATGACTTCATGATTCTTTACTGAATGTTCTCATGGCTTGGGATTTTGTTTCAAGGAAACCATTCCTGATTTTCTGGACATCATTGGGATGTTCTCGATGGTGGAGTGATTGTGATGCAGGTGTCCATTTATGAATACCTGCTCTTTAGACATATTGTAATTTTTGAGAATATATTTGAAAAATATTCAAAATTATTCTTACAAAGAAACAGATTGACATATACAAAATGAAACCAAGGAACTACATTACAAAGAGCTAACAGCCTCCAAATTTCTCCTATGACTTATTAAGGACCTTGCCAACACCAGAAGGAAAAAAGTGACCTGCAAGGTCCACAAGGTGAGAAAGAGTGACTCAACTGGTTACAATTTATCAGGGTAGGACGAAAGGTTCTCAAAAGTCAAGGAACTATTACATAAAGGAGAGGGTACCGCCCTCCATTCTATGCATGCCAGATTACAACTTCTGATAATGAAGAAACACAAAAGGAAAATGAATTTAGGGAAATAGGTAATTCCAAAGCCTCATATTTGTCTCTTCCCATCCTCTTTCTCTTAAAATATATTTTTAGTGATGCATATGAATCATACATGAATATACATAAACCTGAAGCCAAGAGCAGAAATCTCAACCTTAGGAAATAAAGGGGCATAACACCTAACAGTGGTGCTGTAAACACATCTCCAGGAGAACATGGAATTGTGATTCCTTTTTTAAAAATTGGCCAAAGCATCTTTAATACATGACTAATGCCTATTATGCATGTCTCAACTTGGGTGTACAATTGCAGATATACCCATGATTATTAAAACAAGTCTCTTTAATTAAAACCTATTAAACCAATGTCCAGTTTATCCAATGTGAACATTCCTTGGCCCTTTGAATAATCACAGAGGTGTGCATTCTTCTCTTCAATCATTATTAAACTGTTTCAACAGCTCTTTAAGAATTATAATAAATAAAGAAAAACCAGAAGAATAAATAACATATTATTCAGCTCTCATTCCATTAATTGACACTGACATGCATAGGTGCTTTTCTCACTGTCCTTGAAAACCTTCTTTTGTTTATCTCTCAGATTTATTGACATGTCATCTTATAGTGCATCATGTGGACAAAGTGAAAAATGCATGGATTTTTTAAGCTGTTGAAAATTCTTTAAATTAAAATTATGAACTAAAATGGATATTTGATGGATAGGGATGTCAATTTTAAAAGGCATTGTAGGTAAGGTTAGATTTAATATAATCAATGATAATAAAGAGTTGAGAAGGTATAAAGACATGTAAAGGAAAATAATGTCTGATTTTTGGGAAATAAATTATAACAAAATTTTAATTATTTTATTCCCCATAAAATAGTGGACATTATCATCTCTAGGGGTGAAATACAGTTTTGTTTTATCGTGCACTTTACATTGAGGCATGCATTCTTTCTGAGAAAAAAAAAGTATCCTTTTTGTAAAGTGCTCACATGTCATTTGCCTAAATTACCACACATAAGAAGATCACTTGGAAAACCATATTATTTCCCACCAGAGATCCTCAGAGCAATGGAATCAAGGGCAGAAGTAGAATTTATAATAGAATGAGAAAGTATTGCCATCTCAATGAAGAACCTTCATTATCAAAGTTCACCAAACACCAATATATCCCAGATCAGGGCAATGTATAACCTTTCCATTTAAAATGAAATGGAACTTCTGCATTGGGTTCCAAAAGTGCTCAGAGGGGTGGCACTTGACACACCAAAATCCTGGTCATCCTGCCAATGCAGTCCCAGGAAAAATTGCCAGAATTCATTTCCTATTTACTGGCCAGACTTGTCATCTTTATGCTCCTCCAAAGCAGGGACCTAAACTGGGTGCGGGTCAAACACATCTGCAGACAAATTATTTGGACCTTGATGGCATGCAGAATGGGCTGAATGGAAAAGACAGCAGCAGGGGAGAAGACACTGCTAAAAACAGAAAAGAGGATAGCAGTGGAATACTGGACAAATCAGCCAAGCTCTAATTCATTTTTCTAGTGCGGTGTAGTGCTGGTTGATAATTAGAACAGTTAGAAAAACTCCACTAGCCAGCTCAGGAGTATGTGGAAAAAATTATACACTAGAGTGAAGTCAGCATGTGAAATGTATTTTTAACATAAAGTATGGTCAAAGGATGGTGGAAAATATCCGGTAATATTTTATTATGATCTTTAAGAAGTATTCCAACTCATGTGGTGTGATGCTCGTGGAATGATGTTTGAATATCTTGACCAACTGCATAAATGATTTATTTTAATTTACTGAATCTTTTAGAAATATACATTAAAAAAACAAGAATGTGTCCCATTGGAGGTGAAAATTGACTATAAATCAGATTAACATGATGATATTCTCTCATAGAACAATTTGGAGAATTTAAATGAAAAAATGTAATTTTAAGTCTTTGTTAAAATATACATCTTAAATAATGGTTAATTATATATTTTGCTATTAAAAAAAATCATTACTTCGGGAGAAATTATTTTTCCCCATACCCTGTCAATGTTAATTGGAAGGGAATTATTTTAGCATTTTAAATAGTAAATTCTGTAAAATAGAAAGCTACAAATGAAAACTTACTGTGGCAAGCATAATTTACCTTAATTTTTGGACTAGATTTTCTTCCTAATAGTTATTGAAATAATATTAAACTACACTAACTGGCCTAAAAATAATGGGAGGACAAGAAATGCTTCTCACAGATGACTCCGTTTTTGAATAATCACAATTTTAAATCATTAATTCAGATGACATCTTTTTACATGACTTCACAATTCTTTACGGAATGTTCACATGGCTCGGGATTTTGTTTCAAGGAAACCATTCCTGATTTTCTGAACATCATGGGGTTGTTCCTGACAGTGGAGAGATTGTGATGCAGGTATCCATCAATGAATACCTGCTCTTTAGACATTTGTAATTTTTGAGAATGTATTCGAAAAAAATTCAAAATCATTCTTACAAAGAAACAGATTGACATGTACAAAAATGAAACCAAGGAACTAGAATACAAATAGCTTACCATCTCCAAATTTCTCCTGTGACTTATGAAGGACCTTTCCAACACCCAGAAGGGAAAAAGTGACCTGTAAGGTCCACAAGGTGAGAAAGAGTGACTCAACCATTTACAATTTATCAGGGAAAGAGGAATGGTTCTCAAATGTAAAGGACCTATTCCATCAAACAGTGTGTACTGCCCTCCATTCTATGCTTGGCAGATTACAACTTTTGATAATGAAGAAACACAAAAGGAAGACGACTTTAGGGAAATAGATAAATCCAAAGCTTCATATTTGTTTCTCCCCACCCTCTTTCTCTTAAAATATATTTTTAGTGATGCATATGAATCATACATGAACATGCATAAACCTGAAGCCGAAGACAGAAATCTCTACCTTAGAAAATTAAGTGGTCCCATACACACATCTCCAGCAGAACCTTGAATTGTGATTCCTTTTTTAAAAATAGGCCAAAGCATCTTTAAAACATGACTAATGCCTATTATCCATGGCTCAACTTGGGTGTACAATTCCAGACATTCCACACTAATTTTAAAACAATACTGTTTTATTGAAATATATTAAACCAATGTCTAATTTATCCAATGTGTACATTCCCTGATCCTTCGTATAACCACAGATGTGTGCATGTGCATTCTTCATTCAATCATTATTAAACCTTTTCAACAGATCTTAATGAATTATAATACATAAAGAAAAACTGGAAGAATACATAACATGTTATTCAGCCCTCAATCCATTAGCTGGCACTGACATGCATAGGTGCTTTTCTGGCTAACCTTGAAAATCTTCTTTTGTTTATCTCTTGGGTTTATTGATATGTCATCTCGTAGTGCATCATGTGGACAACGTGAAAAATGGATGGCTTTTAAAAATCTGTTTCAAGGTCTTTAAATTAAAATTATGAACTGAAATGGATATTTGAATTAAAGAGAATGTTGATTTTAAAAGGGATTTTAGGTAAGGTTAGATTTAACATAATCAATGATAATAAAGAGTTAAGAAGGCATAAACACTTGTAAAGGAAAATAATCAGTCTGATTTTTGGGAAATAAATTATAACAAAATTTTAATTATTTTACTCCCCATGGAATAGTGGATATTATAATCTCTAGGGGTGAAGTATATTTTTGTTTTATCGTGCAGTTTACATTGAGGCATTCACTCTACCTGAGGAAAAAAAAAATCCTCTTTGTAAAGTGTTCATAAATCATTTGCCTAAATTACCACACATACCAAGATCACTTGGAAAACCATACTCTTTCCAACCAGAGATCCTCAGAGCAATGGAATCAAGGGGAGATGAAGAAATTATAATAGAATGAGAAATTATTGCCAACTCAATGAAGAGCCTTCATTATCAAAGGTCACAAAACACCAATATATCCCAGATCAGAGCAATGGATAACATTTCCATTTAAAATGAAATGGAACTTCTGCATTGGATTCCAAAAGGGCTCACCAGGGTGGAGCGTGGCACACCAAAATCCCGGTCATCCTGCCAATGCAGTCCCAAGAAAAATGGCCAGGATTCATCTCTTAGTTACTGGCCAGACTTGCCTTCTTTCTTCTCCTCCAAAGCAGGGACATTAGCTGGATGCGGCACAAACACCTCTGCAGACTAATTATTTAGACCTGGGGGGCATGGGGAATGGGCTTTTTGGAAAAGACAGAAGCAGGAGGGAAGGCAGAAAAGAAGATAACAAAGGAATCCTGGACAAATCAGCCAACCTCTGATTCATTTGTGCAGTGCGGTGCAGTGCTGCTTGAAAATTGGAACAGAAAGAAAAACTCCTGAAGCCAACTCAGGAGTAAGTGGAAAAAATTAAAACACAAGAATCTTCAATAAAGACAAAGCCAATACAACAAACTATCCAGATATGTTGAATCAGTGTATGAAAGTGTATTTTTAACCTAATGTATGGTCATAGGGTGCTGGAAAAAATCCGATAATATTTTATCATGGTCTGTAAGAAATATTCCTACACATGTGGTGTGAGGCTGGAGGAAAGACATTTGGGTATCCTGACAGACTGCATAAATTATTTATTTAATTTACAGAATCTCTTAGAAATATACATTAAAAAAACAAGAATGTATCCCACTGGAGGTGAAAATTAACTTTACATCAAATGACAATGGCGATATTCTCTCATAGAGCAATTTGGAGAATTTAAAATTTAAAAAAGAAATTTTAAGCCATTGTAAAATATACATGATAAAAATGGTTAATTATATGTTTTGCTATAAAAATAAATCCTTACGTAGGCAGAAAGAATTTTTCCCCTTACCCTCTCATTGTTACTTGGAAAGGCAAGATTTTAGCCCTTTAAATAGTAAACTCTGTAAAAATAAATGGTACAAATAGAAGATATCCTGTGGCATGCATAATTTTCCTTAAATTTTGGACTAGATTTTCTTCCTAATAATTATTGGAATAATATTAAACTTCTGTAACTGGAAGAAAAATAAGGGGAGGACAAGAAATGCTTCTCACTGATGACTCCTTTTTTGAATAATCACAACTTTAAATCAATAATTCAGAGGACATCTTTTTCATGACTTCATGATTTTATACTGAATGTTTACATCACTTGGGATTTTGTTTCAAGGAAAACATTCCTGATTTTCTGGACATAATTGGTCTGTTCCTGATGGTGGAGAGATTGTGATGCAGGTGTCCATATATGAATACCTGCCCTTTCGACGTATTGTAATTTTTGAGAATAATTTGGAAAAAAATTTTTTTAAATCTTACAAAAAAACAGATCAACATATACACAAATGAAACCAAGGAACTAGAGTACAAATGTCTTACAGCATTCAAAATTCTCCTATGGCGTGTGAGGGACCTTACCAACACCCAGAAAGGAAAAAGGGACCTGTATGTTCCACAAGGTGGGAAAGCATGACTCAACTGTTTACAAGATATCAGGGTAAGAATAATGGATCTAGAAAGTCAAGGACCTATTCCATTGAGCAGAGATTCCATTATATGCATGCCAGATTACAACCTCTGATAATGAAGGAACACAAAAGGAAGACCACTTTATGGAAATAGGTAATTCCAAAGATTCATATTTGTCTCTCCCCACCCTCTTTCTCTTAATATATATATTTTAGTGATGCATATCATTCATACATGAATATACATAAACCTGAGGCCCAGAGGAGAAAACTCAACCTTAGAAAATAAAGGGGCATAACACCTAACAGTGGTCCCATACACAAATCTCCAGCAGAACGTTGAATAGTGATTCCTTTTTTAAAAATTAGCCAAAGCATCTTTAATATCAGACTAATCCCTATTATCCATTGATCAACTTGGTTGTACTATTCCAGATATCCCCATGATTTTTAATACAAATCTGTTTTATTAAACCCTATTAAACCAATATCTGGTTTATCCAATGTTAACATTCCCTGGTACTTCGTATAATCACAGAGATGTGCATTCTTCTCTTCAATCATTATTAAACCTTTTCAACAGCTCTTTAAGAATTATAATAAATAAAGAAAAAACAGAAGAATAGATAACATACTATTCAGCTCTCAATCCATTAGTTGACATGGATATGCCTAGGTGCTTTCATTGCTGTCCTTGAAAATCTTCTTTTGTTTATCTCTCAGTTTTATTGATATGTCATCTCACAGTGCATAATATGGAGAAAGTGAAAAATGCATGGTTTTTTTAAAGGTGTTGAAAGGTCTTTAAATTAAAATTATGAACTGAAATGGATATTTGAATGAAAGAGAATATTTATTTTTAAAAAGATTGTAGGTAAGGTTAGATTTAACATAATCAATGATAATAAAGTGTTGAAAAGGCATAAATACTTGTAAAGGAAAATAATCAATCTCATTTTGGGGAAATAAATTATAACAAATTTTTAATTATTTTATTCCCCATGAAATAAATAGTGGACATTATAATCTCTGGGAGTGAAACAAATTTTTGTTTTTTCATGCTGTTTACATTGAGGTTTTCAATCTTTCTGAGAAAAAAAAAATGTCCTCTTTGTAAAGTGCTCACTCTTCATTAGCCTAAATTACCACCCATAACATTTCACTGGGAAAACCATATTTCCAACCAGAGATCCTCAGAGCAATGGAATCTAGGGCAGAGGAAGAAATTATAATAGAATGAGAAAGTATTGCCATCTCAATGAAGATCCTTCATTATCAAAGTTCACCAAACACCAGTGTATCCCAAATCAGGGTAACGGATAAACTTTTCATTTAAAATGAAATGGAACTTCTGCATTGGATTCCAAAAAGGCTCATAGGGCTGGAGCATGTGCCCCCAAACCCTCGTGATCCTGCCAATGCAGTCCCAAGAAAAATGGCCAGGATTCAATTCCTAGTTAGTGGCCAGGCTTTTTTTCTTTCTGCTCCTCCAAAGCAGGGCTTTAGCTAGGTACGACTCAATCACTTCTGCAGGCTAAATATCTGGACCGTGGGGGCATGGAGTATAGGCTGTTTGGAAGAGACTGCAGCAGGAGAGAAGGCACTGCAAAAAAAAAAAAAGAGAGAAAAGTGGACACAAATGGAAACTTTGAGAAAAGCAACCAAGCTCTAATTCATTTGCACAGTGTGGTTCAGTGCTTAATGAAAATTAGAACAGAAAGAAAACCTCCACTAGCCAAATCAGGAGTATGTGGAAAAAATTAAAACTCAATTGTCTTCAATAAAAACACAGCCTATAAAACCAACTATCCAGATATGTTGAAGTCAGGGTATTAAAGTGTATTTTTAACATAAAGTATGGTCACAGGCCAGTGGAAAAAATCTGGTAATATTTTATCATGATCTGTAAGAAGTATTCCAACACATGTGGTTGATGCTGGAGGAAACACATTTGAGTATCCTGATGAACTGCATAAATGATTTTTTTAAATTTACAGAATGTCTTAGAAATATACATTTTAAAAAACCAAGAATGTGACCCATTGCATTTGAAAATTAAATATCCATCAGATTACAATGATGATATTCTCTCATAGAGCAATTTGGAGAATTTAAATGAAAAAAAGAAATTTTAATTCTTTGTTAAAATATGCATGTTAAAAATGATTAATTATATGTTTTGCTATAGAAATAATTCATTACTTCGGCAGAAGTAATTTTTCACATACCTTGTCAATGTTAATTGGAAAGGAAAGGTTTTAATTCTTTTCAAGGGTAAACTGTGTAAAAATAAAAGGGTCAAAGAGAAGAGTTCCTGTGGCAAGCATATTTTACCTTAACTTTTGAATAGATTTTCTTCCTAATTGTTATTGGAATAATATTAAACTACTCTAACTGGCAGAAAAATAATCAGAGGACAAGAAGTGCCTCTCATAGATGACTCCTTTTTTGAATAATCACAATTTTAAATCAGCAATTCAAATGACATCTTTTTACATGACTTCATGATTCTTTACTGAATGTTCACATGGCTCAGGATTTTCTTTCAAGGGAAACATTCCTGATTTTCTGGATATCATTGGGCTGTTCCCGATGGTGGAGTGATTGTGATTCAGATGTCCATATATGAATACCTGCTCTTCAGACATATTGCAATTTTTGAGAATGTATTGGAAAAAATTCAAAATCATTCTTACAAAGAAACAGATCGACAAATACAAAAATGAAACAGAGGAACTAGTGTACAAATAGCTTACAGCCTCCAAATTTCTCCAATAAGTTATGAAGGACCTTGCCAACACCCAAAAAGGAAAAAGTGACATGTAATGTCCACAAGGTGAGAAAGAGTGACTCAACTGTTTACATGTTATCAGGGTAAGAGGAAAGGATCCCAAAAGCCAAAGACCTATTCAACCAAGAAGAGGGTGCCTCCTTCCATTCAATACATGCCAGATTACAGCCTCTGATAAAGAAGAAACACAAAAGAAAGACCACTTTACAGAAATAGGTAATTCCAAAGATTCATTTTTGTCTCCCCCCACCCACTTTCTCTTAATATATATTTTTAGGGTTGCATATCAATCATACATGAAAATACATAAAACTGAAGCTGAGAGCAGAAATCTCAACCTTAGAAAATAAAGGGACATAACACCTAACAGTGGTCCCTTACACACATCTCCAGCAGAAACTTGAATTGTGATTCCTTTTTTAAAAATTTTCCAAAGCATCTTTAAAACTTGACTTATGACTATTATCCATGGCACAACTTGGTGTGCAATTGCACACATCCCCACTAATTTTAAAACAAATCTGTATTATTAAAACATATTAAACCAATGTTTAATTTATCCAATGTGTACACTCCCTGGTCCTTCATATAATCACAGGGTGTGCATTATTCTCTTCAGTCATTATTAAACCTTTTCAACAGCTCTTTAACAATAATAATAAAGAAAGAGAAACCAGAAGAATACATAACATATTTTTCAACTCTCTAAAAAGAGACACTGACATGCAGAGGTGCTTTTCTTGGTCCTTGAAAACTTCTTTTGTTTATCTCTCAGTTTTATTGATATGTCATCTCTTAGTGCTTCATGTGGACAAAGTGAACAATGCATGGCTTTTTTAAAGCTGTTGAAACGTCTTTAAATTAAAATTATGAACTGAAACTGATATATAAATGAAGTAGAATGTTAATTTTAAAAGAGAGTGTAGGTAAGGTTAGATTTAACATAATCATTGATAATAAAGTGTTAAGATGGCATAAACAAATATAAAGGGTAATAATCCGTCTGAATATTGGGAAATAAATTATAACAAAATTTAAATTATTGTATTCCCTTTGAAATAGTGGACATTATAATATCTAAGGGTGAAGTAAATTTTTGCTTTATCATGCAGTTTACACATAGGCATTCATTCTTCCTGATAAAAAAAATGTCCTCTTTGTAAAGTGCTCACATGTCATTTGCCTAAATTCCCACAAAGAGCAAGATCACTTTGAAAACCATACTGTTTCCAACCAGGGATCCTCAGAGCAATGGAATCAAGGGCAGAGGAAGAAATTATAACAGAATGAGAAAGTATTTCCATCTCAATGAAGAGCCTTCATTATCAAAGATCACCAAACACCAATATATCTCAGACCAGCGTATTGGATAACCTTTCCATTTAAAATGAAATGGAATTTCTGCATTGGATTCCAAAAGGGCTCACAGGGGTGGAGCATGGCACACCAAAATCCTGGTAATCCTGCCAATGCAGTCGTGGGAAAAATGGCTAGGATTCCTTTCCTACTTACTGGCCTGGCTTGTCTTCTTTCTGCTCCTCCAAAGCAGGGACCTTACCTGGGTGTGGCACAAACACTTTTTCAGGCTAATTATCTGGACCTTGGGGGCATGGAGAATGGGCCCTTAGGAAAAGACAGCAGCAGTAGGGAAGGCAATGCTAAAATAGAAAAGAGGAGAACAATGGAATCCTGGAGGAAAGAATCCAAGCTCAGATTTCCTTGTGCTGTGTGGTGTTGTGGTTTTTGAAAATTGGAACAGAAAAAAATCTCCTCTAGCCAACTCAGTTGTATGTTTTAAAAATTAAAACACAAGAGTCTTCACTAAGACACAGCCTATACAAACAACTAGCCAGATATGTTGAAGCCAGGGTATAAATTTTTTTTTAAACATAAATTATGGTCAGTACCTGGTGGAAAAAATGCCAAAATATTTTCACATGATTGTCAGAAGGATTCAAACACATGTGGAGTCAAGCTGGGGGATAGAGGTTTGAGTATCCTGACTGACTGCATAAATGCTTTATTTAAAAATTTATATATTTTGTTAGAAATATATATTAGGGAAAACAAGAATGTGGACAATTGGAGGTGAAAATTAGGTATAAGTCAGATTAGAATGAAGGTGTTCATTCATAGTGAAATTTGGAGTATTTGAAATTAAAAATAAATAAATTTTAAGTCTTCATTAAAATGTACATTTTAAAAGAGTGGGTAATTCTATATTTTGGGATATAAATCAATCTTTACTTAGTTTAAAAGAATTTTTCCCCATACTCTGTCAATGTTCATTTGAAATGAAAAGCTTTAGCACTTTTAAATAGTAAATTTTGTAAAAATAAATGGCCACAAACAGAAGAGTTCCTGTGGAATGCATATTTTACCTCAATTTTTGGACTAGATTTTCTTCCTAATAGTTATTGTATTAATATTAAACTATTCTAAGGGGCAGAAAACTAATGGGAGCACAAGAAAAGTTTCTCACTGATTCTCCTTTTTTGAATAATCACAATTTTAAATTGGTAATTCAGAGAACATCTTTTTACATGACTTCATGATTCTTTACTGAATATTTACCAGGCTCCAGATTTTTTTTTCAAGGAAACCATTGCTGATTTTCTGGAAATCATTTGGTTGTTGCCCTTGGGGCAGAGATTGTGATGCATGTGTCCATATACAAATACTTGGACTTTTGGCATATTTTAATATTTGAGAACTAATGGAAGAAAAAATCAAAATCATTCTTAAAAAGAAACAGATCCACACATAAGAAATGAAACCAAGAAACGACAGTACAAGTATCTCCCAGGCTCCAAATATCTCCTATGGCTTATGAAGGACCTTGAAAACAACCAGATGTGCAAAAGGGACCTGTAAGGTCCACAAGATGAGAAAGAGAGACTCAAATGTTAACTCATTATCACGTGGAATTGGAATCATTCAAGAAAGCCAAGGACCAATTACATCAAGCAGAATGCACAGCCCTCCATTCTGTGCACACCAGATTAAGCCTCCAATAATGAAAAAAACATAAAAGGAATATCACTTTAGAGAAATAGGTAATTCCAAAACTTCATATTTGTCTCTCCCCACTCTCTTTCTCTTAATAAATATTTTTAGTGATCCATATCAATCATACATGAACATACATAAATGTGATGCTGAGAGCAGTAATCTAAACCTTAGAAAATATAGGGGCATACCACCTAACACTGGTCCCATATACATATCTCCATCAGAACCTTGAATTGTGATTCCTTTTTAAAAAATTGGTCAGAGCATCTTTAAAATATGACTAATGCCTACTATCCATGACTCAACTTGGATGTACAATTCCAGACTTCCCCACGATTGTTAGAACAAGTCTGTTTTATTAAAACATAATAAACCACTATGTTACTTATCCAATGTGTACATTCCCTGGTCATTTGTATAATCACAGAGGTGTGCATTCTTCTCTTAATCTATAATCTCCAGGTCTGAAAGAAATTTTGGTTTATCGTGCAGTTTACATTGAGGCATTCATTCTTTCTAAGAAAAAAAAATGTCCTCTTTGTAAAGTGCTCACACGTCATTTGCCTAAATAAACACACATAAGATGATTACTTGGAAAACCATATTATTTCCAACAAAAGATCCTCTGAGCTATGGAATGAAGGGCAGAGGGAGATATAATAGAATGAGAAAGTATTGCCATCTCAATGAAGAACCTTCATTATCAAAGGTCACCAAACACATATAACCCAGATCAGGGCAATGGATATCCTTTCATTTAAAATGAAATGTAACTTCTGCATTGGATTCCAAAAGGGCTCTCAGGGGTGGAGCATGGCACACCAAAATCCTGGTAATCCTGCCAATGCAGTCCTAGTAAAAATGACCAGTTTTCATTTCCTAGTTACTGGCCATGCTTGTCTTCATTCTGCTTCTCCAAAGCAGGGTCCTTAGCTGGGTGTGGCCCAAACACTTCTGCAGACTAATCACTTGGACCTTGGGGGCATGGAAAATGGGCTGTTTGGAAAGACATCAGAAGGGTGATCACACTTAAAAAACAGAATTGAGGATAACAATAGAATGGGGGACAAATCAACTGAGCTCTGTTTCATTTTTGCAGTGCAGTGCAGTGATGGCTGAAATTAGAACAGAAAGAAAATCTCCACTAACCAACTCAGGAGTAGGTGGAAAAATTTAATACTCAAGAGTCTTTAATAAACACACCGCCTATATAACCAACTATCCAGGTATGTTGAAGTCAGGGTATGAAAGTCTATTTTTAACATACAGTATGTTCACAGGCTGGTGGAAAATTTCCAATACTATTTTACCATGATCTGTAAGAAATATTCTAACACATGTCATATGATGCTGGAGGAATGACATTTGCGTATCCCGACTGACGGCCTAAATGATTTTTTAAATTTGCAGAATCTTTTAGAAATATACATTAAAAAAATTCAAGAATGTATCAGAATTGAGGTGAAAATTAACTATACTTCAGATTACAATGATGATATTCTCTCATAGAATAATTTGGAGAATTTAAAATTAAAAAAAAGAAATTTTAAGCCTTTTTGAAAATGTACATGTTAAAAAAATGGTTAATTAAATGTTTTGCTATTAAAATAAATCCTTATTTAGGCAGAAAGAATTTTTCCCCATACACTGTCAGTGTTAATTGGAAAGGAAAGATTTTAGCCATTTGATTAGCAAACTCGGTAAAAAATAAAAGGCTACACATAGAAAAGTTTTTATGGCATGTATATTTTACCTTAATTTTTGGACTAGATTTTCTCCCTAATAATTATTGGAATAATATTAAACAACTCTAACTTGAAGAAAAATAATGGGAGGTCAAGAAATGCTTCTCACTGATGATTCCTGTTTTGAATAATCACAATTTTAAAGCAATAATTCAGAGGACAACTTTTTACATGAATTCACGATTCTGTACTGAATGTTTACATCACTCGGGATTTTGTTTCAAGGAAAACATCCCTGAGTTTCTGGACATCATTGGGCTGTTTCCGAAGGCAGAGGGATTGTGATGCAGTGTCCTTATGTGAATACCTGCTTTTTTGACATATTGTAATTTTTGAGAATGTATTGGAGAAAATTTCAAAAAAATTCTTACAAAGAAATGGGTCAACATATTAAAAATGAAACCAAGTAACTAGAGTACTAATAGCTTACAGCTTCCAAATTTCTCCTATGGCTTATGAAGGACCTTGCCAACACCCAGAAGGGAAAAAGGAATCTGTATGGTCCACAAGGCGAGAAAGAGTGACTCAACTGTTTACATGATATCAGGGTAAGGAGAATGGTTCTAAAAAGACAAGGACCTATTCCATCAAAAGGAGGGTACTGCCTTACATTCTATACATGCCAGATAATGATCTCTGATAATGAAGAAACACAAAATGAAGACGATTATATGGAAAAAGGTAATTCCAAAATTCATATTTGTATCTCCCCACCCTCTTTCTCTTAATATATATTTTTAGTGATGCATATCAATCATACATGAACATACTTAATCCTAAAGGTGAGAGCAGAAATCTAAAGCTTAGAAAATAAAGGGGCGTAACACCTAACAGTGGTCCCATACACACATCTCCAGCAGTACAGTGAATTGTGATTCCTTTTTTGAAAATTGAACAAAGCATATTTAAATCATGACTAATGCCTATTATCCGTGGCTCAACTTGGGTGTACAATTCCAGACATCCCCAATAATTTTAAGACAAGTCTCTTTTATTAAAACATATTAACCCAATGTCTAATTTATCCAATGTGTACATTCGCTGGTTCTTTGTATAATCACAGAAGTGTGCATTCTTCTCTTCAAACATTTTTAAACTTTTTCAACAGCTTATTAAGAATCATAATAAATAAAGAAAAACCAGAAGAATAGATAACATATTATTCAGCTCTCAATCCTTTAGTTGACACTGACATGCATAGGTGCTTCTCTGGCTGTCCTCGAATAACTTCTTTTATTTATCTCTCAATTTTATTGATATGTCATCTCATAGTGCATCATGTGGACAAAGTGTAAAATTCAGGCTTTTTTATAGCTGTTTAAAGGTGTTTAAATTAAAATTATGAACTGAAATTGATATTTGAATGAAAGAGAATGTGAATTTTAAAAGGGATTGTAGGTAAGGTTAGATTTAATGTAATCAAAGGTAACAAAGTGTTAAGAAGGCATAAACACATCTAAAGGAAAATAATCAGTCTGATTTATGGGAAATAAATTATAACAAAATTTTAATTATTTAATTCCTGGTGAAATAGTGGACTATATCATCTCTAGGGGTGCAGTAATTTTTTTGTTTTATCATGCAATTTACATTGAGGCATTCATTCTTTCTGAGTTAAAAATGTCCTATTTGTAAAGAGCTCTCACGTCCCTTGCTTAAATTACCACACATAACGTGTTCACTTGGAAAAACATATTATTTCCAACTAGAGATCCTCAGAGCAATGGAATCAAGGGCAGAGGAAGACATTAGAATAGAATGAGAAAGTACTGCCATATCAATGAAGAGCTTTCATTACCGATGGTCACCAAAGACTATTATATCCCAGATCAGGGCAATGGATAAACTTTCCATTTAAATGAAATGAAACTTCTGCATTGGAATCCAAAAGGCTCACAGGGATGGAGCATGGCAAACCAAAATCCTGGATATCTTGCCAATGCAGTCCCAGGATAAATGGCCAGGATTACTTTCCCTGTCACTGGCCAGTCTTGTCTTTTTTCTGCTCCTCCAAAGCAGGAACCTTAGCTGGGTGTGGCCAATACACTTCCACAGACTAATTATTTGGACCTTCAGGCCATGGAGAATCGGCTGTTTGGAAAAAGACAGCAGCAGATGAGAAGGCACTGTTAAAAACAGAGAACAGGAGAACAATGGAATCCTGGAGGAAAGAATCCCATCTCTGATTTCCTTGTGCAGTGTAGTGTGGTGCTTTTTGAAAACTGGTACAGAAAGAAAACTCATCTAGCCACCTCAGGAATATGAGGACAATGTTAAAACACAGGAGTCTTCGCTACAGACACAGACTATACAATCAACTTTCCAGATAGGTTGAAGTCAGGGTATGAAAGTGTATTTTACACATGGAGTATGGTCAGTTGGGGTTGGAAAAAATGCCATAATATTTTCTTATGATCTGTCAGAAAGATTGCAACACATGTGGAGTCATGCAAGGGGATAGTGGTTTGAGTATCCTGACCAACTGCATAAATGTTATTTTTAATTTACAGACTCTGTTAGAAATATATACTAGGGAAAAAAAGAATGTGGCCAATTGGAGGTGAAAATTAGCTGTAAGTCAGTTTAGAATGATGGTGTTCTCTCATAGAGTAATTTGGAGTATTTAAAAAAATAAATTTTAAAGCTCGTTAAAACATACATTTTAAAAGAATGGTTATTTTTATATTTTGGAATATAAATCAATCTGTACTTAGGCAAAAAGAATTGTTCCCCATACCCTGTCAACGTTAATTGGCAAAGAAAGGCTTTAGCCCTTTTAAATAGTAAACTCTGTAAAAAAACAAAAGGCTATATGGAAGAGTCCCTGTGGAATGCATATTTTACCCTAATTTTTGGACTAGATTTTCTTCCTAATAGTTATTGGAATAATATGAAACTACAATAACTGTCAGAAAAATAATGGGAGCAGAAGTAAAGATTCTTAATGATTCTCCTTTTTTGGATAATCAAAGTTTTAAATCGATAATTCAGAGGATCTATTTCTCCTGACTTCACCATACTTTACTGAATGTTTACAAGGATCCAGTTTTTTTTTTTTCAAGGAAACAGTTCCTGATTTTCTGGACATCATTGGGCTCTTTCCAATGGCACAGAGATTGTGATGCAGGTGTCCATATACAAATAGCTGCTCTTTTGACATATTGTAATTTTTGAGAATGTATTGGAAAAAAAACATAATCATTCTTACAAAGAAACAGATCCACATATACAAAAATGAAAACAAGGAACTCGAGTTCAAATATCTCCCAGCCTCTAAATTTTTCCTATGGATTATGAAGGACCTTGCCAACACCCAGCACTGTAAAAGGGGACTGTAAGGTATATAAGGTGAGAAACAGTGATAACTGTTTACAAGTTATCACGGGGAAGAGGAATCTTTCATAAAACTCAAGGACCTATTCCATCAAGCAGTGTGTACCGCCGTCCATTCAATTACACCACAATACAGCCTCCAATAATGAGGCAACACTAAAGGAATAAGACTTTAGAGAATTAGGTAATTCCAAAGCTTCATATTTGTCTCTCCCCACTCTCATTCTCTTAATATATATTTTGAATGATGCATATCAAGCATACATGGACATACATAAACCTGAAGCCCAGAGCAGAAATCTCAACCATAGAAAATAAAGGGGCATAACACCTAACAGTAGTTCCAAACCCATATCTCCAGCAGAACCTTGAATTGTGATTCTGTTTTTAAAAATTGGCAATAGCATCTTTAAACATGACTAATGCCTATTATCCATGGTTCAACTTGGGTGTACAAATCCAGATATCCTCACTAATTTTTATAAAAATCTGTTTTATTGAAATATATTAAGCCAATGTCTAATTTTTCCAATGTTCACATTCCCTGATTCTTCGTATAATCACAGAGGTGTGCATTCTTCCAATAAACCATTATTAAACCTTTTCAACAGCTCTTTAAAAAATATAATAATGAAAGAAAAACCAGAACGAGAGATAAGTTATTATTCAGCTCTCATTTCATCAGTTGGCACTGACATGCATAGGTGATTTTCTCGCTGTCCTTGAAAATTTCTTTTGTTTATCTCTTAGGTTTATTGATATGTCATCTCATAGTGCCTCATGTGGACAAAGTGAACAATTTATGGCTTTTTAAAAGCTGTTGGAAGGTCATTAAATTAAAACTATGAACTGAAATGGATATTTGATGGATAGTGAATGTTAATTTTAAAAGGGATTGTAGGTAAGGCTAGATATTATATAATCAATAATAATAAAGAGTTAAGAACACAGAAATACTTGTAAAGGAAAATTATCAGTCTGATTTTTGGGAAATAAGTTATTAATTTTTTTATTATTTTATTCCCCTTGAAATAGTGGTTATTATAATCTCTAGGGGTGAAATAATTCTTGTTTTATCATGCAGCTTGCATTGAGGCATTCATTCTTTCTGAGAAAAAAAATGTCCTCTTTGTAAAGTGCTCAGAGGTGATTTGCATAAATTACCACACATAACAGGAGCACTTGGAAAGCCATATTATTTCAAACCAGGGTACCTCAGAGCAATGGAATAAAGGGCACCTGAAGAAATTATAATAGAATGAGAAATTATTGCCATCTCAATGAAGAACCTTCATTATCAAAGTTCACCAAACAGCAATATATCCCAGATCAGGGCAATGGAAAACCTTTCCATTTAAAATGAAATGGAACTTCTGCATTGGATTCCAAAAGGGCTCACAGGGCTGGATCGTTGCACCCCAAATTCCTGATCATCCTGCCAATTCACTCCCCGGAAAAATGGCCAGGAGTTGTTTTCTAGTTACTGGCCAGGCTTGTCCTCTTTCTGCTCCTCCAAAGCAGGGATCTTATCTGGATTCAGCACGAAAACTTCTGCAGACTAATTATTTGGTCCTTGGTGTCATGGAGAACGGGGTGTTTGGAAAAGACAGCAGCTGGAGAGAAGGCAGAGTTAAAAACAGAAAAGAGGAGACCAATGGAATCCTGGACAAAAGCAACCAAGCTCTGATTCATTTGTTCAATGTGATGCAATCCTGGTTGAAAATCAGAATGGAATAAAACCTCCACTAGCCAACTCAGGAGTAAGTGGAAAAAATTAAAACTCCAGAGTCTTCAATAAAGATAAAACCTATACAACCAACTATCCAGATATGATGAAATCAGGGTATTAAAGTGTATTTATAACATAAAGTATGGTGACAGGCTGGTGGAAAAGATCTGGTAATATTTTATTATGATCTGTAAGAAATATTCCAACACATGTGATGTGATGATGGAGGAAAGACTGTTGAGTATCCTGACTGACTTCATAAATGATTTTTTTTAATTGACAGAATCTGTTAGAAATATACATGAAAAAAAAACAAGAATGTGGCCCATTGGAGGTGAAAAATAACTATACATCAGAATACAATGATGATACTGTCTCATAGAGCAATTTGGAAAATTTAAATTAAAAAACATAAATTTTAAGTCTTTGTTAAAATATACATGTTTAAAAATTAGCCAATTATATGTTTTGCTAAAAACATAAATCATTACTTTAGCAGAAAGTATTTTTGCCCATACCCTATCAATGTTAATTGGAAAGGAATAATTTTAGTCCTTTTAAATAGTAAACTCTATAAAAATAAAAGTCTATATTAGAAGACTTCCTGTGGTAAGCATATTTTACCCTAAATTTTGGACAAGATTTTCTTCCTAATAATGATTGGAACAATATTATACTACTGTAACTGGCAGAAAAATAATGGGAGGATAAGAAATGCTCCTCACAGATAACTCCTTTCTTGAATAATCACAATTTTAAATCAGTAATTCAGAGGACATCTTTTTACATGACTTCACGATTCTTTACTGAATGTTCACATGGCTCAGGATTTTGTTTCAAGGAAACCATTCCTGATTTTCTGGACATCATTGGGCTGTTACTGACGTTGGAGAGATTGTGATGCAGGTGTCCATACATGCTCTTTAGACATATTGTAATTTTGGAGAATGTATTGGAAAAAAATTCAAAATCATTCTTACAATGAAACAGATCAGCATATACAAAAATGAAACCAAGATTCTAGAGTACAAATAGCAAACAGCCTCGAAATTTCTCCCATGACTTATGAAGGACCTTGCCAATACCCAGAAGTGTAAAAGTGACGTGTAACGTCCCCAAGGTGAGAAAGAGTAACTCAATCGTTCACAATTTATCAGGGTAGTAGGAAACGTTCTCAAAAGTCAAGGTCCTATTCCATAAAGCAGAGGGTACTGCCCTCCATTCTATGCTTGGCAGATTACAAACTTTGATAATGAAGATATACCAAAGGAACACGACTTTAGGGAAATAAGTAATTCCAAAACTTCATATTTTTTTCTCCCCACACTCTTTCTCTTAATATATATTTTTAGTGATGCATATCAATCATACATGAACATACATAAACCTGAAGCCAAGAGTAGAAATGTCAAACTTAGAAAATAAAGGGGCAAAACACCAAACAGTGGTCTCATACAGATATTTCCAGCAGAATCTTGAATTGTGATTCCTTTTTTAAAAATTGGCCAAAGCATCTTTAAAACATGACTAATGCCTATTATCCATGGCTCAACTTGAGTGTACAATTCCAGACATCCCCACTAATTTTAAAACAAATCTGTTTTATTAAAACATAATAAACCAATGTCTAATTTATCCAAAGTGTACATTCCCTGGTCCTTTGTATAATCACAGAGATGTGCATTGTTCTCTTCAATCATTATTAAACCTTTTCAACAGTTCTTTAAGAATATAATAAAGAAAAACCTGTAGAACAGATAACAAATTATTCAGCTCTCAATCTTTTAGTTGACACTGACAGGCATAATTGCTTTCCTCACTGTCCTTGAAATGCTTCTTTGGTTTTTCAATAAATTTTATTGATATGTCATCTCATAGTGCATCATGTGGACAAAGTGAGCAATGCATGACATTGTTGAAGCTTTTGAAAGGTCTTTAAATTAAAATTATGAACTGATATGGATATTTGAATGAAAGAGAATGTTAATTTTAAAAGGTATTGTAGGTAAGGTTAGATTTAACATAATCAATGATAATAAAGTTTTAAGAAGGCATAACACTTGTAAAGGAAAATAAGTCTGATTATTGGGAAATAAATTGTAACAAAATTTCAATTCTTTTATTCCCCATGAAAGAGTGCACATTATATTCTCTAGAGATGAATTAAACGTTTGTTTTATCATGCAGTTTAAATTGAGGCATTCATTCTTCTTGAGAAAAAAAGTCCTCATTGTAAAGTGTTCACAAGTCTCTCACCTAAATTACCACACATAACAAGATCAGATGAAAAGCAGTACTGTTTCCAATCAGAGATCCTCAGAGCAAAGGAATCCAGGGCAGAGGAAGAAATTAGAATAGAACGAGAAATTATTGCCATCTCAATGAACATCCTTCATTATCAAAATGTCACCGAACACCAAAATATCATCGATTATGGCAAAGGATAACATTTCCATTTACAATGAAATGGAACTTCTCCATTGGATTCCAAAAGGGCTCACAGCGGTGGAGCGTGACCCACCAAAATCCTGGTCATCTGGCCAATGCAGTCCCAGGAAAAATGGTCAAGATTCATTTCCCAGTTACAGGCCAGACTCGAGTTCATTCTGCTCCTCGAGGGCAGGGACGTTAGCTGGGTACACCCAAAAGATTTCTGCAGTCTAAATATTTGGAACTTGGGGCCATGGAGAAGGGGTTGTTTGGAAAAGACAGCAGCAGGGGAGAAGGCACTGCTAGAAACAGAAAAGTGGATAAAAATGGAATCCTGAACAAATCAACCAAGCTCTCATTCATTTGTGCAGTGCAGTGCAGTGCCGGTTTAAAATTAAAACACAAGGAAACACTCCACTAGCCAACTCAGGAGTATGTTAAAAAAATTAAAACACAAGAGACTTCAATAAAGACACAGCCTATACAACCAACTATCCAGATATGTTGTAGTCAGGGTAAGAAAGTATATTTTAACATAAAGAATGGTCAAAGGCTGGTGGAAAAAATCCGTTAATGTTTTACCATGTTCTGTCAGAAATATTCCAACACATGGGGTGTGATGCTGGAGGAAAGACTCGTGAGTATCCTGAATGATTGCATAAATGATTTTTTTAATTTACAGAATCTCTTAGAAATATACATTAAAAAAAAACAATAATGTGTCCAATTGGATGTGAAAATTAACTATACTTCAGATTACAATGACAATATTTTCTCATAGAGCAATTTGGAGAATTTAAAATTAAAAAAAGAAATTTTAAGCCTTTGTTAAAATATACGTGTTAAAAAATGGTTAATTATATGTTTTGCTATAAAAATAAATCCTTTCTTAGGCAGAAAAAAATTTTCCCCATACCCAGTCTGTGTGGATTGGAAGGAAAGATTTTTGCCCTTGAAATAGTAAACACTGTAAAAATAAAAGACTATACATAGAAGAGTTCCTGTGGCATGTATATTTTACCTTAATTTTTTACTACATTTTCTTCCTAATAGTTATTGGAATAATATTAAACTATTCTAACTGACAGAAAAATAATCAGAGGAGAAGAAACGCTTCTTACTGATGCCTCCTTTTTCGAATAATCACAATTTTAAATAAATAATTCAGCGGACATCTTTATACATGACTTCAAAATTCTGTACTGAATGTTTACGTCACTCAGGATTTTGTTTCAAGGAAAATATTCCTGATTTTCTGGACATTATTGGGCTGCTCCCGATGGTGGAGAGATTGTGATGCAGGTGTCCATATATGAATACCTGTTCTTTTGACACATTTTTATTTTTGAGAATGTATTGGGAAAAAATTCAAAAAAATTCTTACAAGGTAAAAGATCCACATATACAAAAATGACAACAAGTTACTAGTGTACAAATCACTTGCAGGCTCCAAATTTCTCCTATGGCTTAAGAAGGACCTTGCCAACACACTGAATGAATAAGGACTTGTATGGAACACAAGCTGAGAAAGAGTGACTCAACTGTTAACAAGACATCAGGGTAAGAATAATGGTTTTCAAAAGTCAAGGACCTATTCCATCAAGCAGAGGGAACTGCCTTCCAATCTATGCATGTCAGATTTCAACCTGTGATAATGCAGAAACACAAAAGGAAAAAGAATTTATGGAAATAGGTAATTCCAAAGCTACATATTTATCTCTCCCGATCCTCTTTCTCTTAAAATATATTTTAATGATGCATATCAATCATAAATGAACATACATAAACCTGAAGCTGAGAGTAGAAATCTCAACCTTAGAAAATAAATGTGCATAACACCTAACAGTAGTCCCATACACACATCTCCAGCAGAACCTTGAATTGTGATTCCTTTTTTAAAAATTGGCCAAAGCATCTTTAAAACATGACTAATACCTATTATCCATGGATCAATTTGGGTGTACAATTCCAGTCATCGCCACTAATTTTAAAACAAATCTTTTTTATTAAAATATATTAAACCAATGTCTAATTTACCCAATGTGTACATTCCCTGGTATTTCGTATAATCACATAGGTGTGCATTCTTCTCTTCAATCATTTTAAAACATTTTCAACACATCTTTAAGAATTATAATAGATAAAGAAAAACCAGAAGATTAGATATCATATTATTCAACTCAAAATCCATTAGTTGATACTGATATGCATATGTGTTTTCTGGTTGTCCTTGAAAAACTTCTTTTGTTTATCACTTAGTTTTATTGATATGTCATCTCATAGTGCATCATGTGGACAAAGTGAATAATGCATTTCTTTTTTAAAGATGTTGAAAGGTCTTTAAATTAAAATTATGTAGTGAAAATGATATTTGAATCAAAGAGAATGTTAATTTTAAAGTGATTGTAGTTAAGGTTGGATTTAACATAATCAATGATAATAAAGTGTTAAGAAGGCTTAAACACTTGTAAAGTAAAATAATCAGTCTGATTATTGGGAAATAAATTATAACAAAATTTTAATTATTTTATTCCCCATTTAATAGTGGACATTATAATCTCTAGGGGTGAAGAAAATTTTTGTTTTATCATACAGTTTCCATTGAGGCATTCATTCTTCATAAGAAAAAAATGTTCTCTTTTAAAGTGCTCACAGGTTTTTTGCCTAAATTTCCACACATAACAAGATCACTTGTAAAACCATACTGTTTCCAAACAGGGATCCTCAGAGCAATGCAATCAAGGTCAGAGGAAGAAATTAGATTAGAATGAAAAATTTTGCCATCTAAATGAAGATCCTTCATTATCAAAGTTCACAAAACAACAATATATCCCAGATCAGGGCAATGGATAAACTTTCCATTAAAAATGAAATGGAACTTCTGCACTGGATTCCAAAAAGGCTCAAAGGGATGGAGCATGGCATACCAAAATCCTGGTCATCCTGCCAATGCAGTCCCAGGAAAAATGGCCAGGATACATTTCCTATTTACTGGCCAGGGTTGTCTTCCTTCTTCTCCTCCAAAGCAGGTTCTTTAGATGGGTGCGGCCCAAACACTTCTGCAGACTAATTATTTCGACCTTCGGGGCAAGAGAATAGGCTCTTTGGAACAGACAGCAGCAGGGAAGAAGGCACTGCTAAAAACAGAAAAAAGGAGGCCAATGGAATCCTGGACAAAAGCAACCAAGCTCTGATTCATTTGTGCAGTGTGGTGCAGTGCTGTTTGAAAATTAAAACAGAAAGAAAACCTCCACTAGCCAACTCAGGGGTAGGTGGAAAAAAATTAAAGCTCTTGATCTTGTTATGTGTGGTAATTTAGGCAAATGACATGTGAGCACTTTACAAAGAGGACATTTTTTACACAGAAATGATGAATGACTCAAATTAAACTGCACAATAAAATAAAAATTTCTTCACCCCTAGACTTTATAATGTCTACTATTTCATGGAGAATAAAATAATTTAAAAAATTTTATAATTTATTTCCCAAAAGTCAGACTGATTATTTTCCTTTACAAGTGTTTATGGCTTCTTAACTTCTTATTATCATTGATTATGTTAAATCTAAACTTACCTACAATCCCTTTTAAAATTAACCTTCTCTTTCATTCAAATATCCATTTGAGATCATAATTTTAATTTAAAGACCTTTCAACAGCTTTAAAAAGCCATGCATTGTTCACTTTGTCCACATGGTGCACTATGAGATAACATATCAATAAACCTGAGAGATAAACAAGAGAAGTTTTTCAAGAACAGTGAGAAAAGCAGCTATCAAGTCAGTGTCAACTAATGGATTGAGAGCTGAATAATATGTTATCTATTCTTGTGGTTTTTCTTTAATTATTATAATAATTAAAGAGATGTGGAAAAGGTTTAATAATGATTGAAGAGAAGAATGCACATCTCTGTGATTATACAAAGGACCAGGGAATGTACACATTGGATAAATTACACATTGGTTTTATATGTTTTAATAAAACAGAATTGTTTTAAAATTTGTGGGGATGTCTGGAATTGTACACAATGTTGAACCATAGATAATAGGCATTAGTCATGTTTTAAAGATGCTTTGGCCAATTTTTTAAAAAGTCATCACAATTCAAGGTTCTGCTGGAGAAGTGTGTATGGGACCACTGTTAGTGGTTATTTCCCTTTATTTTCTAAAGTTGAGATTTCTGCTCCCAGCTTCAGGTTTATGTATGTTCATGAATGATTGATAAGCATCATTAAAAATATATATTTAGAGAAAGAGTGTGGGGAGAGACAAATATGAAGCTTTCAAATTACCTATTTCCTGAAAGTCATCATCCTGATGTGTTTCTTCATTATCAAATGTTGTAATCCGCCAAGCATAAAGTGGAGGGTCATATCTTCGGCTTTATGGAATAGATCCTTGACTTTTGAGAACCTTTCATTTTACACTGATAACTTGTAAACAGTTGAGTCAATTTTCTCAATTTGTGGAGCTTACAGGTCACTTTTCCCATTCTGGGTGTAGGCAAGGTCCTTCAAAAGTCATAGGAGTCATTTGGAGGCTGTAAGCTATTTGTGCTCTAGTTCCTTGGTTTGATTTTTTATATGTCCATCTGTTTCTTTGAAAGAATGATTTTGAATTTTTTTCCAATACATTCTCAAAAATTACAGTTTGTCAAAAGAGAAGGTATTCATATATGACACCTGCATCACAATCTCTCCACCATTGGGAACAGCCCAGTGATGTCCAGAAAATCAGGAATGGTTTCTGTGAAACAATATCCCAGGCAGGTGAACATTCAGTAAAGAATAGTGAAGTCATGTAAAAAGATGTCCTCTAAATTACTGATTTAAAATTGTGATTATTCAAAAAAGGAGTCATCTATGAGAAGCAATATAAGAGGCTGTATTCTGGCATGCATTGAATGGAGAGCAGTTCACCCTGCTTAATGGAATAGGTCCTTGACTTTTATGAACGATTCATCTTCCACATGATAACTTGTAAAGAGTTGAGTCACTCTTTCTCACCTTATGTACCTTACAGTTCCATTTTGCACTTCTGGGTGTTGGTAAGGTCCTTCATAAGCCATAGGAGAAATTGGAGGCTGGCAGGTATTTGTACTCTAGTTCTTTGTTTTCATTTGTGTATATGTGGATCTCTTTCTTTGTAAGAATAATTTTTTTTCCCTATACATTCTCAAAAATTAAATATGTCAAAAGAGCAGCTATTTGTATATGGACACCTGCATCACAATCCCTGCACCATCGGCAACAGTGCAATGATGTCCAGAAAATCAGCAATGGTTTCCTTGAAAAAAAATCCATACCCTTGTAAACATTCAGAAAAGAATCGTGAAGTCAAGTAAAAAAAGATCCTGTGAATTATGAATTTAAAATTTTGATTATTCAAAAAAGGAGAACCAATGAGAAACATTTCCTGGGCTCCCATTATTTCTGTGACAGTTATTGTAGTTTCATAGTATTCCAATTACTATTAGGAAGAAAATCTAGTCCAAAAATTAAGGTAAAAATGCATTCCACAGGAACTCTTCCAATTGTAGCTTTTTATTTTTACAGAGTTTACTATTTAAAAGGGCTAAAGCCTTTCCTTTCCAATTAATATTGACAGGGTATGGAGAACAATTCTTTTTGCCTAAGTACAGATTGATTTATATCCCAAAATATAAAAATAACCATTCTTTTAAAATGTATGTTTTAACGAAAACTTAAAATTTATTATTTTAAATACCCAAATTAGTCTATGAGAGAACACCATCATTCTAATCTGACTTATAGCTAATTTTCACCTCCAATTGGCCAAATTCTTTTTTTCTTTAATATATACTTCTAACAGAGTCTGTAATTAAATAAAAAATATATTAATGCAGTCGGTCAGGATACTCAAACCTCTATCACCCTGCATGACTCCACAAGTATTGGAATCTTTCTGTCAGATCATGAGAAAATAATATGGCATTTTTTCCACCAGCCACTGACCATACTTTATGTTTAAAATAGACATTCATACCCTGACTTCAACTTATCTGGATAGTTGATTGTATAGTCTGTGTCTTTATTGATGTCTCTTCAATTTTAATTTTTTCCACATAATCCTGAGTTGGCTAGTTGAGGTTTTCTTTATGTACTAATTTTCAATCAGCACTCCACCACTCTGCACAAATGAATCAAAACTTGGTTGCATTTTCCAGGATTCCATTGGTCTCCTCTTTTCTGTTTTTAGCAGTGCCATCTCTCCTGCTGCTGTTTTTTCCAAAGAGCCCATTCTCTATGGCCAAAAGGTCCAAATAATTCGTCTGCAGATGTATTTGTGCTGCATCCACATAAGGTCCCTGCATTGGAGGAGTAGAAAGAAGACAATACTGACCAGTAACTAGGAAATGAATCCTGGCCATTTTTCCTGGAACTGCATTGGCAGGATGACCAGGATTTTGGTGTGCCATGCTCCACCTCTGGGATATATATTTTTTCCAATATATCCATTGCCATTATCTGGGATATATTGGTGTTTGGTGACCTTTGATATTGAAGGCTCTTCATTGAGAAGGCAATACTTTCTCGTTCTATTCTAATTTCTTCTTCTGGCCTTGAATCCATTGCTCTGAGGATCTCTAGTTGGAAATAATATGGTTCTCCAAGTGATCATGTTATGTGTGGTAATTTGGGCAAGGGGCATGTGAGCACTTTACAAAGAGGACCTTTTTTTACTCAGAAAGAATGAATGCCTCAATGTAAACTTCACGATAAAACAAAAATTTATTTCAACCTTAGATATTACTTAGTTCACTATTTCACCAGGAATTAAATAATTAACATTTTGTTATAATTTATTTCCCATAAGTCAGACTGATTATTTTTCCTTTGCAAGTGTCTGTGCCTTCTTAAATCTTTATTATGATTGATCATATTTAATCTAATCTTACCTATGGTCCCTTTACAAACCAACATTCTCTTTCAATCTCATATGTGTTTCAGTTCCTAAATTTAACATAAAGACCTTTCAACAGCTTTAAAAAACCATGCATTTTTCATTTTGTTCACATGATACACTACAGGATCATATATAAAAGAAAAACTGAGAGATAAACAGAGAAAGCTGTTTAAGGCCAGTGAGAAAAGCACGTAGGCATGTCAGTGTCCAGTAATCAATTGAAAGGTGAATAACACGTTATTTATTTTGTTGGATTCTCTTAACTTATTATAATTTTTTAAGAGCTGTTGAAAACATTTAATACTGATTGAAGAGAAGAATGCACACCTCTGTGATTATACAAAGGACCAGGGATGTGCACATTGGATAAGTAAGATAGTGGTTTAATATGTTTCAATAAAACAGTTTTGTTTTAAAAATCATGCAGACGTCTGGAATTGTACACCCAAGTTGAGCCATGGATAATAAGCATTAGTCATGTTTTAAAGATGCTGTGGCCTATATTTAAAACAGGAATCACAATTCAAGGTTCTGCTGGAGATGTGTGTATGGGACCACTGTTAGGTGGTATGCCCCTATAGTTTCTAAGGTTTAGATTTCTGCTCTTGGCTTCAGGTTTATGTGCGTTCATGTATGATTGACATGGATAACTAAAAATATATATTAAGAGAAAGAGAGTAGAGAGAGACAAATATGAAGCTTTGCAATGACCTATTTCTCTAAAGTGGTCTTCCTTTTGTGTTGCTTCATTATCGGAGGCTGTATTCAGGTGTGCATTGAATGGAGGGCGGTACACACTGCTTGATGGAATAGGTCCTTGAGTTTTATGAACAATTCCTCTTCCAAGTTGTAACTTGTAATCAGTTGAGTCACTCTTTCTCACCTTATGTACCTTACAGTTCACTTTTGCACTTCTGGGTGTTGGCAAGGACCTTCATAAGCCAGAGGAGAAATTTGGAGGCTGGGAGTAATTTGAACTCTAGTTCCTTTTTTTCATTTGTGTATATGTGGATCTATTTCTTTGTATGAATGATTATGATTTTTTTCCCAATATATTCTCAAAAATTACAATATGTCAAAAGAGCAGCTATTTGTATAAGGACACCTTCATCACAATCTCTGTTCCATTGGCAACAGCCCAATGATGTCCAGAAAATCAGGAATGGTTTCCTTGAAAAAAAAAACTGGAGCCTTGTAAACATTCAGTAAAATATGGTGAAGTCAGGTAAAAATAGATCCTGTGAATTATCGATTTAAAACTTTGAATATCCAAAAAATGAGAATCATTAAGAAATATTTCTTGTGCTCCCATTATTTTTCTGACAGTTATTGTAGTTCCATATTATTTCATTAACTATTAGGAAGAAAATCTAGTCCAAATTTAAGGTAAAATATGCATTCCACAAGGACTCTTCCATATAGCCTTCTGTTTTTACAGAGTTTAATATTTAAAAAGGCTAAAGCATTTCTTTTCCAATTAAGATTAACAGGATATGGAGAACAATTCTTTTTGCCTAAGTACAGATTGATTTATATTCCAGAATATAAAAATAACCATTCTTTTAAAATGTATGTTTTAACGAGACTAAAATTTTATTATTTTTTAAATTTTTCAAATTGCTTTATGAGAGAATATGTCATTGTAATCTGACGTATAGTTAATTTTCACCTCAATTGGGGCACATACTTTTTTTAAAATGTATATTTCTAAGAGATTCTGTCAATTAAAAAAATCATTTAGGCAGTCTGTCAGGATACTCAAACGTCTTTCCTCCAGGATCACACCACATGTGTTAGACTATTTCTTACAGATAATGATAAAATATTATGGGATTTTTTCCACCAGCCTGTGAACATATTGTATGATAAAAATACACTTTCAACATATCTGGATAGTTGGTTGTATAGGCAGTGTCTTTATTGAAGACACTTGAGTATTAATTTTTTCCACAAACTCCTGATTTGTCTAGTTGAGTTTTTCTTTCTGTTCTAATTTTCAACCAGCACTGCACTGCAGAGCAAAAATGAATCAGAGCTTGGTTGATTTGCCCCCATTCTATTGTTAGCCTCAATTCTGTTTTTATCAGTGCCTTCACCCATGCTGATATCTTTTCCAAACACCCCATTCTCCATGCCCCCAAGGTCCAAGTGATTAGTATGCAGAATTGTTTGGGCCACACCCAGCTAAGATCCCTGCTTTGGAGAAGCAGAAAGAAGACAAGCCTGGCCAGTAACTAGGAAAGGAAAACTGGTCATTTTTACTGGGACTGCATTGGCAGGATGACCAGAATTCTGGTGTGTCATGCTCCACCCCTGCAAGCCCTTCTGGAATCCAAAGCAGAAGTTCCATTTCATTTTAAATGAAAGGATATCCATTGCCTTGATCTGGGTTATATGTGTTTGGTGGCCTTTGAAAATGTAAGCTCTTCATTGAGATGGCAATACTTTCTCATTCTATTATAATATCTCCCTCTGCCTTGATTCCATTGCTCTGAGGATCTCTGGTTGGAAATAATATGGTTTTCCAAGTGATCTTGTTATGTGTGGTAATTTAGGCAAATGACATGTGAGCACTTTACAAAGAGGACATTTTTTTTTCAGAAATTATGAATGCCTCAATGTAAATGGCTCTATAAACCAAAATTTATTTCACACCTAGAGATTATAATGTCCACTATTTCATGGGGAATAAAATAATTAGAAATTTTTATAATTTATTTCCCCAAAATCAGACTCATTATTTTCCTTTACAAGTGTTTATGCCTTCTTAATACTTTATTATCATTGATTGTATTAAATCTAACCTTACCTACAGTCCCTTTTAAAATTAACATTCTCTTTCATTCAAATATCCATTTCAGATCATAATTTTAATTTAAAGATCTTTCAACAGCTTTAAAAAAGGCATGCATTTTTCACTTTGTCTACATGATGCACTATGAGATCACATATCAATAAACCTTGGAGATAAACAAAAGAAGGAGAGTGAGAAAAAACCTATGCATGTCAGTGACAACTAATGGATTGAGAGCTGAATAATATGTTATCTATTCTTCTGGTTTTTCTTTAATTATTATAATTCTTAAAGAGCTGTTGAAAACGTTTAATAATGATTGAATAGAAGACTGCACACCTCCGTGAAAATACGGAGGACCAGGGAGTGTTCACATTGAATAAACTAGATATTGGTTGACTAGGTTTTAATTAAGCAGATTTGTTTTAAAAACCATGGGGATGTCTGGAATTGTGCACACAAGTTGATCCATGAGTAACAGGCATTAGTCATATATTAAAAATGCTTTGGCCAATTTTTAAAAAAGGAATGAAAATTCAATGATCTGCTGGAGATGTGTGTACTGGACCACTGTTATGTGTCATGCCCCTCAATTTTCTAAGGTTGAGATTTCAGCTCTCGGCTTCAGCTTCATGTATGTTCATGGATGATTTATATGCATCACTAAAAATATATATTAAGTGATAGAAGGTGCAGAGAAACAAATTTGAAGCTTTTGAATGACCTATTTCCCTAAAGTCATCTTCCTTTTGTGTTTCTTCATTATTAAAGATTTTAATCTGCCTAGCATAGAATGGAGAACATTGCATTCTGTTGGATGGATTTGGACCTTGACTTTGAGAACCTTTCCTCTTACCCTGATAACTTGTAAACAGTTGAGTCACTCTTTCTCACCTTGTGGATCATCCATGTCCTTTATTCCCTTCTGGGTGTTGGAATGGTCCTTCATTAGCTATAGGAGAAATTTGGAGGCTGTAAGTTATTTGTACTGTAGTTCAATTGTTTCATTTTCATATATGTTGATCTGTTTCATTGTAAGAATTTTTTTGAAATTTTTTCGCAATACATTCTCAAAAATTAAAGTACGTCAAAAGAGCAGGTATTCATATATGGACACCTGCATCACAACCTCCCCGCCATTGGGTAGAGCCCAATTATGACCAGAAAATCAGGAATGTTTTCCTTGAAACAAAATCCTGAGTGATGTAATCATTCAGTACAGAATTGTGAAGTCATGTAAAAAGATGTCCTCTGAATTATTGACTTAATGTGATTATTCAAAAAAGGGGTCATCAGGGTGAAGCATTTCTTGTCCTCCCATTATTTTTCTTCGAGTGAGAGTTGTTTAATATTATTCCAACAATTATTAAGAAGAAATTCTAGTCCAAAATTTAAGGTAAAATATGCATGCCTCAGGGAGTCTTCTTTGTGTAGTCTTTTATTTTTACAGAGTTTACTATTCAAAGGCTTACAATCTTTCCTTTCCAATTAACACTGACTGGTTTTGGGGGAAAATTCTTTCTGCCTAAGTAAAGATTTATTTTTATAGCAAAACATATAATTAAACAATTTTTAAAATATGTATATTTTAACGAAAGGTTAAAGTTTCTTTTTTTTAATTTTAAATTCTCCAAATTTCTCTATGAGAGAATATTGTCATTGTAATCTGATGTATAGTTAATTCTCACCTCCAATGGGAAATATTCTTGTTTTTTTAATGTCTATTTCTAACAGATTCTGGGGATTAAAAAAAAAATTCCTTTATGCAATTGGTCAGGATACTCAAAAGTCTTTCCTCCAACATCACATCCCATATTTTGAAATATTTCTTACAGATCATAGTAAAATATTACCAGATTTTTTTGACCAGCCTGTGACCATACTTCATGTTAAAAATACGCTTTAATATCCTGACTTCAACATAGTTGGATAGATGTTTGTATGGGCGGTGTCTTTATTGAAGACGCTTGAGTTTTAATTTTTCCACATACGCCTGTGTTGACTTTTGGAGGTAATCTTTCTGTTCTAATTTTCAAGCAGCACTGCAGCACACTGTATAAGTGAATCAGCACTTGGTTGCTTTTGTCCAGGATTACTTTGGTCACTTCTTTTCTGCCTTTAGCAATGCCTTCTTTCCTGCTGCTGTCTATTCCAAACAGCCCATTCTCCATGCCCAAGGTCCCAATAATTAGTCTGCAGAAGGGTTTGTGCTGCATCCAGCTAAGGTCCCTGCTTTGGAGGAGCAGAAATAAGACAAGCCTGGCCAGTAACAAGGAAATGAATCCTGGCCATATTTCCTGGGACTGCGTTGGCAGGGGGACCACGATTTTGGTGTGCCATGCTCCACCCCTGCGAGCCCTTTTGGAATCCAATTCAGAAGTTATATTTCTTTTTGAATGGAAAGGATATCCTTTGCCCTGATCTGGGATATATTGATGTTTGGTGACCTTTGATAATGAAGGATATTCATTGTGATGGCATTACTTTCTCATTCTATTATAATTTCTTATTCTGCCCTTGATTCCATTGCTCTGAGGATCTCTGGTTGGCAATAATATGGTTTTCCAAGTGAACATGTTATGTGTGGTAATTTAGGCAAAGGATGTGTGAGCACTTTACAAGGAGGACTTTTTTTTCTCAGAAAGAATGCATGCCTCAATGTAAACTGCAGGATAAAACAAAAATTTATTTCACCTCTAGAGATTATAATGTCCACAATTTCACATGAAATAAAATAATTAAAATTTTGTTATAATTTATTTCCCCAAAATCAGACTGATTATTTTACTTTACAAGTGTTTATGCCTTCTTAACTCTTTATTATCATTGATTATATTAAATCTAACGTTACCTACAATCCCTTTTAAAATTAACATTCTCATTCGTTCAAATATCCCTTTCAGTTCATAATTTTAATTTAAAGACATTTGAACAACTTTAAAAAAGCCATTCATTTTACACTTTTTCCACATGATGCACTATGAGATGACATATCAATAAAACTGAGAGATAAACAAAAGAAGTTTTCTGAGGACAGCCAGAAAAGCACCTATACATTTCATTGTCAACAAATGGATTGTGAGCTGAATAATACATGATCAATTCTTTCAGTTTTTCTTAATTATTATAATTCTTAAATAGCCATTGAAAAAGTTTAATAATGATTGAAGAGAAGAATGCACCCCTCTCTGATTATACGAAGGACCAGGGAATGTACACATTGGATAAATTAGACATTGGTTTAATATGTTTTAATAAAACAGATTTATTTTAAAATTAGTGGGGATGTTTGGAATTGTACACCCAAGTTGATCCATGGATAATAGGCATTAGTCATGTTTTAATGATGCTTTGGCCAATTTTGGAAAAGGAATCACATTTCAATGTACAGCTGGAGATGTGTATATGGGACCACGTTAGGTGTTACACCACTTTATTTTCTAAGTTTGAGATTTCTGCTCTGGCTTCAGGGTTTTGTGTGTTCATGTATGATTGATATGCATCACTATAAATATATATTAAGGGAAAGAGGTTGGGGAGATACAAATATGAAGTTTTGGAATTAGCTATTTCCATAAAGTGGTCTTCATTTTGTCTTTCTTCATTATCAGTAGTCATAATCTGGCATGTATAGAATGTAAGGCGGTACTCACTGTTTGATGGAATAGGTCATTGTCTTTTGAGAACAATTCTTTTTACCCTGATATCTTGTAAACAGTTGAGTCACTCTTTCTCATCAGGCGGACCATACAGATCCCTTTTTCCCTTCTGGGTGTTGGCAAGGTCCTTCATAAGCCATAGGAATAATTTGGAGGCTGTATGCTATTTGTACTCTAGTTCTTGGATTCATTTTTACATATGTTGATCTGTTTCTTTGTAAGAATTTTTTTGAAAAATTTTCCAATACATTCTAAAAAATTAAAATAAGTCTAAAGAGCAGCTATTCATATATGGACATCTGCATCACAATCACTCCATCATCGGGAACATCCCAATGATGTCCAGAAAATAAGGAATGTTTTCCTTGAAACAAAAACCCTAGTGATGTAAACATTCAGTACAGAATCGAGAAGTCATGTAAAAAGATGTCCTCTGGATTATTGATTTAAAATTGTGATTATTCAAAAAAGCAGTCATCAGTGAGAAGCATTTCTTGTCCTCCCATTATTTTTCTTCCACTGTGAGTTGTTTAATATTATACCAATAATTTTTAGGAAGAAAATCTAGTCCAAATTTTAAGGTAAAATATGCCTGCCACAGGAAGTCTTCTATGTGTAGCCTTTTATTTTTACAGAGTTTACTATTCAAAAGCCTAAAATCTTTCCTTTCCAATTAACACTGATAGGTTTTGGGGAAAAATTCTTTCTACCTAAGTAAGGATTTATTTTTGTAGCAAAACTTATAATTAACCATTTTTTAACATGTACATTTTAAAAAATATTTAAATTACTTTTTTTATTTTTAAGTTCTCCAAATTGATCTATAAGAGACTATTGTCATTGTAATCTGATGTATAGTTAATTTTCACCTCAATTGGGACACATTCTTTTTTTTAATGTATATTTCTAAGAGAATCTGTAAATTTAAAAAATCATTTAGGCCATCGTTCAGGATACACAAACGTCTTTCCTCCAGGATCACACCATATGTGTTAGAATATTTCTTACAGATCATGATAAAATATTACCGGAATTTTTCCAACAGCCTATGATAATACTTTATGTTAAAAATACACTTTACTACCCTGATTTCATCATATCTGGATAGATGGTTATATAGGCTGTATCTTTATTGAAGACTCTTGAGTTTTAATTTTTTCCACTTATTCCTGATTTGACTAGTGGAGGTTTTCTTTCCATTCTAATTTTCAACCAGCACTGCACCACACTGCACAAATGAATCAGAGTTTGGTTACTTTTGTCCAGGATTCCATTGGTCTCCTCTTTTCTGTTTTTGGCAGTGCCTTCTCTCCAGCTGCCGTCTTTTCCAAATTCCCCATTCTCCATTCCCCTTAGGTCCAAATAATTAGTCTGCAGAAATTTTTGTGCTGAATCCAGATATGGTCCCTGCTTTGGAGTAGCAGAAAGAAGACAAGCCTGGCAACTAACTAAGAAATGAATTCTGGCCATTTTTCCAGAGACTGAATTGGCAGGATGACCAGGATTTTGGTGTGCAATGATCCACCCCTGTGAGCCCTTTTGGAATCCAATGCAGAAGTTCCATTTCATTTTAAATGGAAAGGTTCTCCCTTGCCCTGATCTGGGATATATTGCTGTTTGGTGACCTTTGATAATGAAGTTTCTTCATTGAGATGACAATAATTTCTCATTCTATTATAATTTCTTCCTCTGCCCTTGATTCCATTACTCTGAGGTGCCCTGGTTGGAAATAATATGGCTTTCCATGTGCTCTTGTTATGTGTGGTAATTTAGGCAAATGATCTGTGAGCACTTTACAAAAATGACATTTTTTTTTCTCATAAAGAATGAATGCCTCAATGTAAACTGCATGATAAAATAAAAATTTATTTCTCCCCTAGAGATTATAATATCCACTATTTCATGGGGAACTAAATAATTAAAAATTTTTAATAATTTATTTCCCCAAAATCAGACTGATTATTTTCCTTTACAAGTGTTTATGCCTTCTTAACTCTTTATTATATTGATTATACTAAATCTAACCTTACCTACAATCCCTTTTAAAATTAACATTCACTATCCATCAAATATCCATTTCAGTCCATAATTTTAATTATACAGGTTCCAACAGCTTTAAAAAAAACATGTACTATTCACTTTGTACACATGATGCACTATGAGATGACATGTCAATAAACCTAAGAGATAAACAAAATAAATTTTCAAGGACAGCAAGAAAATCACCTATGCATAAGAGTGTCAACTGATGGATTGAGAGCTGAATAATAAGTTATCTCTTGTTCTTGATTTTTCTTTATTTATTATAATTCTTAAAGAGCGGTTGAAAAGGTTTAATAATGGTTGAAGAGAAGAATGCACACCTCTGTGATTATATGGAGGATCAGGGAATGTAAATATTGGATAAATTAGACATTGGCTTAATATGTTTTAATAAAACAGATTTTTTTTTTAATTAGTTGAGATGTCAGGATTTGTACACCCAAGTTGAGCCATGGATAATAGGCATTAGTCATGTTTTGAAGATGCTGTTGCCAATTTTTAAAAAAGGAATCACAATTCAAGGTTCTGCTGGAGATATGGTTATGGGACTACTGTTAGTTGTTAGGCCCCTTTATTTTCTAAGGTTGAGATTTCTGCTCTGGGCTTCAGGTTTATATATGTACATGTATGATTGATATGCTTCACTAAAAATATATATTAAGAGAAAGAGGGAAGGGGGAGACAAAATGAAGCTTGGGATTTACCTATTTCCCTAAAGGCATCTTCCTTTTGTGTTTCTTCATTATCAAAGGTTGTAATCAGCCCAGCACAGAATGGAGTGCGGTACCCTCTGCCTGATGGAATAGGTCCTTGACCTTTGAGAACCTTTCCTCCTACCCTGATAAATTGTAAACAGTTGAGTCACTCTTTCTCACCTTGTGGATCTTACAAGTCACTTTTTCCCTTCTGGGTGTTGTCAAGGTCCTTCATAATTCATAACAGAAATATGGAGGCTGTAAGCTATTTGTACTATAGTTCTCTGGTTTAATCTTTGTATATGTCCATTTGTTTCTTTGTAAGAATGATTTTGAATTTTTTCCAATACATTCTCAAAAATTACAATATGTCAAAAGAGCAGCTATTTGTATATGGACACCTGCATCACAATCTCTGCACCATCGGCACCAGCCCAATTATGTCCAGAAAATCAGGAATTGTTTCCTTGAAAATAAGCCCAGAGCCTAGTAAACATTAGTGAAGTATCGTGAAGTCTTGTAAAACTAAATACTCTTAATTATCGATTTAAAAGTTTGATTATTCAAAAAATGATAAAAAGTGAGAAACATTTCTTGTGGTCCCATTTTTTTTTCTGACAGCTATTGTAGTTTCGTATTATTCAAATAACTATTAGGAAGAAAATCTAGTCTAAAAATTGAGGTAAAATATGCATTCCACAGGTACTCTTCCAATTGTAGCCTTTTATTTTTACAGAGTTTACTATTTAAAAGGGCTAAAGCCTTTCATTTCCAATTAACATTGGCAGGGTATGAGTAACAATTCTTTTTGCTTAAGTACAGATTGATTTATATTCCAAAATATAAAAATAACCATTTTTAAAAAATGTATGTTTTAATGATGCCTTAAAATTTATTATTTTTTAAAAGACACCAAATTACTCTTTGAGAGAACACCGACATTCTAATCTGACTTATAGCTAATTTTCACTTCTAATTGGCCACATTCTTTTTTTCCTTAATATATACTTCTAATAGAGTCTGTAAATTAAAAAAAAAAACATTTATGCAGTCGGTCAGGATACTCAAACCTCTATCCACCTGCATGACTCCACATGTGTGGGTATCTTTCTGTCAGATCATGAGAAAATATTATGGCATATTTTCCACCACCCAATGACCATACTTTTTGTTTAAAATACTCTTTCATACCCTGCCTTCAACATATCTGGATAGTTGGTTGTATTGGTTGTGTCTTTATTGAAGACTCTTGAGTTTTAATTTTTCCCACATATTCCTGAGTTGGCTAGTGGAGGTTTTGTTTCTGTTCTAATTTTCAACCAGCACTGCAACCCAGTGCACAAGTGAATCAGAGCTTGGTTGCTTTTGTCAGGGATTCCATTGGTCTCCTCTTTTCCATTTTTAGCAGTGCCTTCTCTCCTGCTGCTGTCTTTTCCAAACAGCCCATTCTCCAAGCCCCAAAGTCCAAATAATTAGTCTGCAGAAAGGTTTGGGCCACACCAAGCTTAGGTCCTTGCTTTGGAGGAGCAGAAAGAAGACATGACTGGCCAGTAACAGGGAAACGAATCCTGGCCATTTATCCTGGGACTGTATTGGCAGGATGACCAGAAGTTTGGGGTGCCATGCTCCACCCCTGCTAGCACTTTTGGAATCCAATGCAGAAGTGGAATTCATTTTACATGGAAAGATTATCCATTGCCCGGATCTAAAAAAAGGAGTCATCTGTGAGAAGCATTTCTTTTCCTCCCATAATTTTTCTACCAGTTAGAGTAGTTTAATATTATTCCAATAACTATTAGGAAGAAAATGTAGTCCAAAAATTGAGGTAAAATATGCTTGCCACAGGAACTTTTCTATTTGTAGCCATTTATTTTACAGAGTTTACTATTTAAAAGGGCTAAAGTCTTTCCTTTCTGATTAACATTGACAGGGTATGGGGAAAAATACTTTCTACCAAAGTAATGATTTATTTTTATAGCAAAACATACATTTAACCATTTTTAACATGTATATTTTAAAGAAGACTTAAAATTTCTTTTCATTTAAATTCTCCAATTTTCTCTATGAGAGAATATCAACATTGTAATCAGATGTATAGTTTATTTTCACCTCCAATGGGTCACATACTTGTATTTTTACATATATAATTCTAAAAGACTTTGTAAATTAAAAAAATAATCATTTATGCTGTTGGTCAGGATACTCAAATATATTATATCCACCATCACTCTACATGTGTTGGAATATTTTTTACAGAACATAATAAAATATTACTGGATTTTTTCCACCAGCCTGTGACCATAATTTATGTTAAAAGTGCACTTTCATACCCTGACTTCAACATATCCTGATAGTTGATTGTATAGATTTTGTCTTTAGTGAAGACTCTTGAATTTTAATTTTTTCCAAATACTCCTGATTTGGCTAGTGGAGGTTTTCTTTCTCTTATAATTTTCAACCAGAGTTGCACCACACTGCACAAATGTTTCAGACCTTGGTTGCTTTTGTCCCAGATTCCATTGGTCTCCTCTTTTATGTTTTTAGCAGTGTCTTCTCTCCTGCTGCTGTCTTTTCCAAACAGACTATTCTCCATGCCTCAAAGTTCCAAATAATTTTCTGCAGAAGTGTTTGTGCCACATCCAGCTAAGTTTCCTACTTTGGAGGAGCAGAAAGATGACAAGCCTGGCCAGTAACTAAGAAACAAATCCTGGCTATTTTTCCTGAGATTGAATTTACAGGATGACCAGGATTTTGGTGTGCCACTCTCCACCCCTGCGAGCAATTTTTCAAATCCAATGCAGAAGTTCCATTTCATTTTAAATGGAAAGGTTATCCGTTTCCCTGATCTGGGATATGTTGGTGTTTGTTGACCTTTGATAATGAATGCACTTCATTGAGATGGCAACACTTTCTCATTCTATTATAATTTCTTCCAGTGCCCTTGATTCCATTGCTCTGAGGATCTTTAGTTGGAAATAATATGGTTTTCCAATTGATCATGTTATGTGTGGTAATTTAGGCAAATGACGTGTGAGCACTTTACAAAGAGGAAATTTTTTACTGAGAAATAATGAATGCCTCAATGTAAACTGCATGGTATATTTATTTCAACCCTAGAGATTATATAGTCCACTATTTTACGGGGAATAAAATAACTAAAATTTTGTTATAATTTACTTTCTATAAATCAGACCAATTATTTTCCTTTACAAGTGTTTATTGTTTATTAACTATTTATTGTCATTGATTATGTTAAATCTAACCTTACCTAAAATCCCTTTTAAAATTAACATTCTCTTTCATTCAAATATCCGATTCAGATCATAATTTTAATTTAAAGTACTTTCAACAGCTTTAAAATGTCATGCATTGTTCACCTTGTCCACATGATGCACTTTGGAATCATTTATGAATAAAACAGAAAGATAAACAGAAAAAGTTGTTCAAGGACAGTGAGAAAAACAGCTATGCAAGTCAGTGTCAACTAATGGATTGAGAGGTGAATTATATGTTATCTATTCTTGTGGTTTTTCTTTAATTATTATAATTCTTAAAGAGATGTTGAAAAGGTTTAATAATGATTGAAGAGAAGAATGCACACCTCTGTGATTATACGAAAGACCAGGGAATGCACACATTGGATAAATTAGACATTGGTTTTATATGTTTTAATAAAACAGAATTGTTTTAAAATTTGTAGGGATGTCTGGAACTGTACACAATGTTGAGCAATGGACAATAGGCATTAGTCATATTTTAAAATGTTTTGTCCAATTTTTTAAAAAATAATCACAATTAAAGGTTCTGCTGGAGAAGTGTGAATGGGACTACTGTTAGGTGTTATTCCCCTTTATTTTCTAAGGTTGAGATTTCTGCTCTCGGCTTCAGGTTTATGTATGTTCATGAATCATTGATAAGCATCACTAAAAATATATATTTAGAGAAAGAGGGTGCAGAAAGACAAATATGAAGCTTTCAAATTACCTATTTCCCTAAAGTCAACATCCTGTTGTGTTTCTTCATTATCAAAGCTGTAATCTGCCAAGCATAGAATTGAGGGTCTTATCTTCAGCTTGATGGAATATATACTTGACTTTTGAGAACCTTTCTTCTAACCCTGATAACTTGTAAACAGTTGAGTCAATCTTTCTCAATTTTTAGAACTTAGAGGTCACTTTTCCCATTCTGGGTGTAGGCAAGGTCCTTCAAAAGTCATAGTAGAAATTTGGAGGCTGTAAGCTATTTGTGCTCTAGTATCTTGATTTCATTTTTTATATGTCCATATGATTCTTTGAAAGAAGATTTTGAATTTTTTTCCAATACATTCTCAAAAATTACAATATGTCAAAAGAGCAGGTATTCATATATGGACACCTGCACCACAATCTGTCCACCATCGAGAACAGCCCAATGATGTCCTGAAAATCAGGAATGGGTTCTGTGAAACAAAATCCCAGGCAGGTGAACATTCAGTAAAGAATAGTGAAGTCATGTAAAAAGATATCCTCTGAATTATTGATTTAAAATTGTGATTATTCAAAAAAGGAGTCATCTGTTAGAAGCAATATCTGAGGCTGTATTCTGGCATGCATTGAATGGAGTGCAGTACACATTGTTTGATGGAATAGGTCCTTGACTTTTATGAATGATTCCTCTTCCACATTATAACTTGTAAACAGTTGAGTCACTCTTTCTCACCTTATGTACCTTACAGGTCCCTTTTGCACCTCTGGGTGTTGGTAAGGTCCTTCATAAGCCATAGGATAAATTTGGAGGCTGGGAGATATTTGTACTCTAATTCCTTGTTTTCATTTGTGTATATGTGGATCTGTTTCTTTGTAAGAATGATTTTGACTTTTTTTCCAATATATTTTCAAAAATTACAATATGTCAAAAGAGCAGCTATTTGTACATGGACACCTGCATCACAATCTCTGCACCATCGGCAACAGTGCAAAGATGTCCAGAAAATCAGGAATGGTTTCCTTGAAAAAATTCTGTACCCTTGTAAACATTCAGTAAATTTTCATGAGGTCATGTAAAAATAGATCCTCTGAATTATCGATTTAAAACTTTGATTATTCATAAAAGGAGAACCAGTGAGAAACATTTCCAGTGCTCCCATTATTTTTCTGACAGTTATTGTAGTTTTATATTATTCCAATACCTATTAGGAATAAAATCTATTCCAAAAATTAAGGCCAAATATGCATTCCACAGGAGCTCTTCCAATTGTAGCCTTTTATTTTTACAGAGTTTACTCTATAAAGTACTAAAGCTTTTCTTTTACAATTAACATTGACAGGGTATGGGGAACAATTCTTTTTGCCTAAGTACAGATTGATTTATATTCCAAAATTTAAAAATAACCATTCTTTTAAAATGTATGTTTTAACGAAGCCTTAAAATTTATTTTTTTAAATACTCCAAATCAGTCTATGAGAGAACACCATCATTCTAATCTGACTTATAGCTCATTTTCACCTCCAATTGGCCACATTCTTTTTTTCCTTAATATATACTTCTAACAGAGTCTGTAATTAAATAAAAAAAATATTAATGCAGTCGGTCAGGATACTCAAACTCTATCTCCCTGCATGAATCCACATGTGTTGGAATATTTATGGCATATCATGAGAAAATATTATTGCATATTTTCCACCAGCCACTGACCATACTTTATGTTTAAAATACACATTCATACCCTGACTTCAACATATCTGGATAGTTGGTTGTATAGTCTGTGTCTTTATTGAACACTCTTGAGTTTTAATATTTTCCACATATTCCTAAATTGGCTAGTGGAGGTTTTCTTTCTGTTCTAATTTTCAATCAGCACTGCACCACACTGCATAAATGAATCAGGATTTGATTGCTTTTTCCAGGATTCCATTGGTCTCCTCTTTTCTGTTTATAACAGTGCCATCTTTCCTGCTGCTGTCTTTTCCAAAGAGGCCATTCTCCATGCCCACAAGGTCCAAATACTTAGTCTGCAGATGTGTTTGTGCTGCATCCACCTAATGTCCCTGCTTTGGAGAAGCAGAAAGGAGACAAGCCTGGCCAGTAACTAGGAAATGAATCCTGGCCATTTCTCCTCAAACTGCATTTGCAGGATGAACAGGATTTTGGTGTGCCACACTCCACCCTGGTAAGCGCTTTTGGAATCCAATGTGGAAGCTCCATTTCATTTTAAATGGAAAGGTTATCCATTGCCCTGATCTGGGATATATTGGTGTTTGGTGACCTTTGATAATGAAGGCTCTTCATTGACATGGCAATACTTTCTCATTCTATTCTAATTTCTTCATCTCCCCTTGATTCCATTGCTCTGAGGATCTCTAGTTGGAAATAATATGGTTCTCCAAGTGATCATGTTGTGTGTGGTAATTTGGGCAAGGGATGTGAGAGCACTTTATAAAGAGGACATTTTTTAATCAGAAAAAATGAATGCCTCAATGTAAACTGCACGATAAAACAAAAATTTATTTCAACCCTAGAGATTACGTAGTACACTATTTCAACATGAATTAAATAATTAAAATTTTGTTATAATTTATTTCCCATAAATCAGACTGATTATTTATCCTTTACAAGTCTCTGTGCCTTCTTAAAACTTTATAATGATTGATCATATATAATCTAATCTTACCTATAATCCCTTTACAAATCAACATTCTCTTTCAATCTTATATGCCTTTCAGTTCCTAATTTTAAAATAAAGACGTTTCAACAGCTTTAAAAAGCCATGCATTTTTCACTTTGTTCACATGATGCACTACGGGATCATATAACAATACAACTGAGAGATAAACAGAAAAAGTTTTTCAAGGACGGTGAGAAAAGCATGTATGCATGTCAGTGTCCAGTAATCAATTGAAAGGTGAATAATATGTTATTTATTTTTCTGGATTCTCTTTATTTATTATAATTTTTTAAGAGCTGTTGAAAATGTTTAATAATGATTGAAGAGAATAAAGCACACCTCTGTGATTATACAAAGGACCAGGGATGTACACATTGGATAAGTAAAATAGTGGTTTAATATGTTTCAATAAAACAGATTTGTTTTTAAGATCGTGGGGAAGTCTGAAATTGTACACCCAAGTTAAGCCATGGATAATAAGCATTTGTCATGTTTTAAAGATTCTCTGGCCTTTATTTAGAACAAGAATCACAATTCAAGATTCTGCTGCAAATGTGTGTATGGGACCATTGTTAAGTGTTATGCCCCTGTATTTTCTAAGTTTAGATTTCTGCTCTAGTCATCAGGTTTATGTATATTCATGTATGAATGATATGGATCACTGAAAATATATATTAAGAGAAAGAGAGTTGGGAGGGACAAATATGAAGCTTTGCAATTACCTATTTCTCTAAAGTGGTCTTCCTTTTGTGTTGCTTCATTATCGGAGGCTGTATTGAATGCAGGTCCTTGACTTTTAGGAATAATTCCTCTTCCATGTGATAACTGGTGAACAGTTGATTCAGTCTTTCTCCCCTTATGTACCTTCCAGGTCCCTTTTGCACTTCTGTGAGTTGGCAAGGTCCTTCATAAGCCATAGGAGAAATTTAGAGCCTGGGAGGTATTTGAACTCTAGCTCCTTGTATTCATTTTTGTATATGTGGATCTGTTTCTTTGTAAGAATAATTACAATTTATCTCCAATACATTCTCAAATATTACAATATGTCAAAAGAGCAGCTATTTGTATATGGACACCTGCCTCACAATCTCTGCGCCATTGGAAACAACCCAATGATGTCCAGAAAATCAGGAGCGGTTTCCTTGAAAAAAATCTGGAGCCTTGTAAACATTCAGTAAAGTATCGAGAAGTGATGAAAAATAGATCCTCTGAATTATCCATTTAAAACTTTGATTAATCAAAACAGGAGAATCATTAAGAAACATTTCTTGTGCTCCCATTATTTTTCTAACAGTTATTGTAGATTCCTATTATTCCAATAATTATTAGAAAGGAAATCTAGTCCAAATATTAAGGTAAAATATGCATTCCCCAGGAATTCTTCCAATTATAGCCTTTATTTTTACAGAGGTTACTATTTAAAAGGCTAAAGCCTTTCTTTTCCAATTAACATTGTCAAGGTTTGGGGAACAATTCTTTTTGCATAAGTACAGACTGATTTATGTTCCAAAATATAAAAATAAGCATCCTTTTAAAAATGTATGTTTTAACGAAGACTTAAAATTTAGTAATTTTAAATATTCCAAATTTCTTTATGAGAGAACATATTCATTCCAATCTGACTTATAGCTAATTTTCACCTCCAATAGGCCACATTGTTTTTTTCCTTACATATATTTCACACAGAGTCTGTAAATTAAAAAAAAAAATTTATGCAGTCAGCCAGGATACTCAAACCTCTAACGCCCTGCATGACTACACATGTTTTGAAATCTTTTTGACAGATTATGAGAAAATATTATGACATTTTTTCCACCATCCACTGACCATACTCTATGTTTAAAATACACTTTCATACTCTGACTTCAACATATTAGGGTAGTTGGTTGTATAGTCTGTGTTTGTAATGAAGTCTCCTATGTTTTAAAATTGTCCACATACTCCTGAGGTGGCTAGATGAGTTTTCTTTCTGTTCCAATTTTCAAAAAGCACCACACCACACTGCACAATGAAATCAGACATGGGATTCTTTCATCCAGGATTCCATTTTTCCCCTGTTTTCTGTTTTTAACAGTGCCCTCTCACTCATGCTGCTGTCTTTTCCAAACAGCCCATTCTCCAAGCCCCAATGGTCCAAATAATTAGTCTGCAGAAGTGTTTGTTCTGCATCCAACTGAGGTCCCTGCTTTGGAGGAGCAGAAAGAAGACAAGCCTGGCCATTAACTAGGAAACAAATCTTGGCCATTTTACCTGGGATAGCATTGGTGGGATGACTAGGATTTTGGTGTGCCACACTTCACCCCTGCAAGCCCTTTTGGAATCCAATGCAGAAGTTCCATTTCATTTTAAATGGAAAGGTTATCCATTGCCCTGAAATGGATATATTGGTGTTTGGTGATCTTTGATAATGAAGGCTTTTCATTGAGTTGGCTATACTTTCTCATTTTATTATAATTTCTTCTTGTACCCTTGACTCCATTGCTCTGAGGTTCTCTGGTTGGAAATTTTATGGTTTTCCAAGTGATTTTGTTATGTGTAATAATTTAGGCAAATAACGTGTGAGCACTTTACAAAGAGGACATTTTGGCTCAGAAAGAATGCATGCCTCAATGTAAACTGCATGATTAAACAAAATTTATTTCACCTCTAGAGAATATAATGTCCACTATTTCACAGGAAATAAAATAATTAAAATTTTGTTATAATTTATTACCCCAAAATCAGAAAGATTATTTTCTTTTACAAGTGTTAAAGCCTTCTTAACTCTTTATTATCTTTGATTACATTAAATCTAACCTTACCTACAATCCCTTTTAAAATTCGCATTCTCTTTCATTCAAATATCTGTTTCAATACAAAATTTTAATTTAAAGACATTTCAACAGCTTAAAAAAAGCCATGAATTTTACACTTTGTCCACATGATGCACTATGAGATGACATATCAATAAAACTGAGACATAAACAAAAGAATTTTTTGAGGACAGCAAGAAAAGCACCTATGCATGTCAGTGTCAAATAAAGGATTGAGAGCTGTATAATATGTTATATATTTTTCTAGATTTTCTTTATTTATTATGATTCTTAAAGAGCTGTTGAAAAAGTTTAAAAATGAATGTAGAGAAGAGTGTACATTTCTGTGATTACACGAAGGACCAGGGAATGTACACATTGGATAAATTAAACACTGGTTTAATATGTTTTAATAAAAAAGATTTGTTTTAAAATTAATGGGGATGCCTGGAATTTTACACCCAAGTTGAGCCATGGATTATAGGCATCAGCCATGTTTTAAAGATGCTTTTGCCAATTTTCAAAAAAGGATTCAAAATTCAATGTGCAGCTGGAGATGTGTTTATGGGACCACTGTTGGTTGTTATGCCCATTAATTTTCTAAGTTTGAGATTCCTGCTCTCGGCTTCGAGTTTATGTATATTCATGTATGAATGACATGCATCACTAAAAATATACATTAAGAGAAAGCGGGTGGGGAGAGACAAATATGAAGATTTGTATTTACCTATTTCCACAAAGTGGTCTTCCTTTTGTGATTCTTCATTATCAGAGGTTTTAATCTGGCATGCATAGAATGGAAAGCAATACCATCTGCTTGATGGAATAGGTCCTTAACTTTTGAGATGCATTCTTCTTACCCTGATATATTGTAAACAATTGAGTCACTCTTTCTCACCTTGTGGACCCTATAGGTCCCTTTTCCCCTTCTGAGTGTTGGCAAGTACCTTCATAAGCCATAGGATAAATATGGATGCTGTAAACTCTTTGTATTCTAGTTCCTTGTTTTGATTTTTGTATATGTCGATCTGTTTCTTTGTAAGAATATTTTTGAATTTTCTTCAAATACATGCACAAAAATTACAATATGTCAAAAGATCAGGTATTCATAAATGGACACCAGTATCACAATCTCTCTTCTATCAGGAACAGCCCAATTATGTCCAGAAAATCAGTAATGTTTTCCTTTAAACAAAATCCTGAGCAATGTAAACATTCAGTACAGAATCGTGAAGTCATTTAAAATGATGTCCTCTGAATTATTGATTTAATATTGTGATTATTCAAAAAAGGAGTCATCAGTGAAAAAGCATTTCATGTCCTCCCATTATTTTTCTGCCAGTTAGAGTTGTTTAATATTCTTCCAATTACTATTAGGAAGAAAATCTAGTCCAAAATTAAGGTAAAATATGCATGCCACAAGAACTCATCTATTAGTAGGCTTTTATTTTTACAGAGTTTACTCTTAAAAGTCTAAAATCTTTCCTTTCCATTAACACTGACAGGGTATGGGGAAAAATATTTTATGCCTAAGTAAGGATTTATTTTTATAGCAAAACATATAATTAACCATTTTTTTAACAAGTATATTTTAACAAAGGCTTAAAATTTCTTTTTTTAATTTTAAAACTCCAAATTGCTCTATGAGAGAATATCATCATTGTATTCTGACATATAGTTAATTTTCACCTACAATGGGACACATTCTTGTTTTTTTTTAATGTATATTTCTAAGAGATTTTGTAAATTAAAAAAATCATTATACAATCTGTCAGTATACTCAAAAGTCTATCCTCCAGCATCACACCACATGTGTTAGAATGTTTCTTACAGATCATGATAAAATATTATCAGATTTTTTCCACCAGCCTGGGACCATACTTCATGTTAAAAATACAGTATCATACACTGACTTCAACATATCTGGATAATTGGTTATATAGGCTGTGTCTTTGTTGAAAGCTCAAGTGTTTTAATTTTTCCCACATACTCCTGTGTTGGCTAGTGGAGATTTTTGTTCTGTTCTAATTTTCAACTGGCACTGCACCGTACTGCACAAATGAATCAGAACTTTGTTGATTTGTCCAGCATTCCACTGTTATCCTCTTTTCTGTTTTTAGCAGTGCCTTCTCACCTGCTGCTGTCTTTTCCAAACAGCCCATTCTCCACACTCCCAAGGTCCAAATAATTAGCCTGCAGTAGTGTTTGTGCAGCACCCAGCTTAGGTCCCTGCTTTAGAGGAGCAGAAAGAAGACAAGCCTGGCCATCAACTATGAAACGAAAACTGGCCATTTTTCCTGTGACTGCATTGGCAGGTTGAACAAGATTTTGGTGTGCCATGCTCCACCCCGTGAACCCTTTTGGAATCCAATGCAGAAGTTCCATTTCATTTTAAATGGAAAGGATATCCATTGCTCTTATCTGGGTTATATTTGTGTTTGGTGAACTTTGATAATGAAGACTCTTCAATGAGATGGCAAACTTTCTAATTCTATTATAATATCTTCCTCTGCCCTTGATTCCATTGCTCTGAGGATCTCCGGTTGGAAATAATATGGTTTTCCATGTGATCTTCTTATGTGTGGTAATTTAGGCAAATGAGGTGTGAACACTTTACAATGAGAACATTTCTTTTCCACAGAAAGAATGAATGCCTCAAGGTAAACTGCATGATAAAACAAACATTTTTCACCCCTAGAGATTATAATGTCCACTCTTTCAAGGGGAAAAAATTAATTAAAATTTTGTTATAATTTATTTCCCAAAAATCAGTCTGATTATTTTCATTTATGAGGGTTTATGCCTTCTTAACTCCTTATTATCATTGAATATATTAAATCTAACCTTACCTACAGTCCCTTTTAAAATTAACATTTTATTTCATTCAAGTGTCCATTTCAGTTCATAATTTTAATTTAAAGACCTTGCAACAGCTTTAAAAAAGCCATGTATTGTTCACTTTGTCCACATGATGCACTATGAGAAGACATATCAATAAACCTGAGAGATAAACTCAAGAAGTTTTTCAAGAGAGCGACAAAAGCACCTATGCATGTCAGTGTCAACAAATGGATTGAGAGCTGAATAATATGTTGCATATTCTTCTGGTTTTTCTTTATTTATCATAATTCTTAAAGAGCTGTTGAAAAGGTTTAATAAAGATTGAAGAGAAGAATGCACACCTCTGTGATTATACGAAGGATCAGGGAGTGTTCACATTGGATAAACTAGATATTGGTTGAATAGGTTTTAATAAAACAGATTTGTTTTAAAAATCATGGTGATGCCTGAATTGTACACCCAAGTTGAGCCATGAATAATAGGCATTAATCATATATTAAAGATGCTTTGGCCAATTTATAAAAAAGGAATCACAATTCAACGATCTGCTGGAAATGTTTGTATGGGACCACTGTTAGGTGTTATGCCCCTTTATTTTCTAAGGTTTAGATCTCTGCTCTTGGCTTCAGGTTTATGTAGAAGAGGACATTTTTTCTCAGGGAGATTGAATGCCTCAATATAAATTGCATGATTAAACGAAAATTTACTTCACCCCTAAAGATTATAATGCCCACTGTTTCATGTTGAATTAAATAATTCAAATTTTGTTATAATTTATTTCCCCAAAATCAGACTGATTATTTTCCTTTACAAATGTTTATGCCTTCTAAACTCTTTACTATCATTGATTGTATTAAATCTAACCTTACCTACAATGCCTTTTAAAATTAACATCCCTATGCATCAAATATACATTTCAGTTCATAATTTTAATTTAAAGACTTTTCAACAGCTTAAAAAAGCCATGCATTGTTCACTTTGTCCACATGATGCACTATGAGATGACATGTCAATAAACCTGAGAGGTAAACATAAGAAGTTTTTCAAGGAAAGCAAGAAAAGCACCTATGCATGTTAGTGTCAATTAATGGATTGCGAGCTGAATAATATATTATCTATTCTTCTGGTTTTTCATTAATTATTATAATTCTTAAAGAGCTGTGGAAACTGTTTAATAATTATTGAAGAGAATAATGCACACCTCTATGATTATTCAAAAAGCCAAGGAATGTTCACTTTGGATAAAGTAGATATTTGTTTAATAGCTTTTAATAAAGTGATTTGTTTTAAAAATCAAGGGGATATCTGCAATTGTACACCCAAGTTGAGCAATGCATTATAGGTATTAGTCATGTATTAAACATGCTTTGGACAATTTTTAAAAAAGGAATAAAAATTCAATGTTCTGCTGGAGATGTGTGTATTGGCCCACTGTTAGGTGTTATGCCCCTTTATTTTCTAAGTTTTAGATCTCTGCTCTTGGCTTCAGGTTTATGTAGATTCATGTATGATTCATATGCATCACTAAAAATATATATTAAGAGAAATAGTTTGGGGAGAGACAAATATGAAGGTTTGGAATTACCTATTTCCCTAAAGTCGTCTTCCTCTTGTGTTTCTTCAGAAGTTGTAATCTGGCATGCATAGAATGGAGGGCAGTACCCTCTCCTTTATGGAATAGGTCCTAGACTTTCGAGAACCTTTAATCCTACCCTGATAAATTGTAAACAGTTGAGTCACTCTTTCTCACCTTGTGGACCTTACAGGTCACTTTTATCTTTCTGGGTGTTGGCAAGGTCCTTCACAAGGCATAGGAGAAATTTGGAGGCTGTTATCAATTTGTACTGTAGTTCCTTGGTTTCATTTTAGTAGATGTGAATCTATTTCTTTGTAAGAATGATTTTGAAATTTTTTCCCATATTTTCTCAAAAATTACAATATGTCTAAAGAGCAGGTATTCATATATGGACACCTGCATCACAATCTCTCCACCATTGAGAACAGCGCAATGATATCCAGAAAATCAGGAATGGTTTCCTTGAAACAAAATCCCAAGCCAAGTGAACATTCAGTAAAGAATCGTGAAGTCATACAAAAAGATGTCCTCTAAATTACTGATTTAAAATTCTGATTATTCAAAAAAGGAATAATCTGTGAGAAGCATTTCTTGTCCTCCCATTATTTTTCTTTCAGTTAGTTTTGTTTAATATAATTCCATTAACTATTAGGAAGAAAATCTAGTCCCAAAATTAAGGTAAAATATGCTTGCCCCAGTAAGTCTTCTATTTGTAGCCTATTATTTTACAGAGTTTACTATTTAAAAGGGCTAAAATCTTTCCTTTCCAATTAACATTGACAGGGAATGGGGAAAAATACTTTCTGCCAAAGTAATGATTTATTTTCTTAGCAAAACATATAATTAGCCATTTTTTTAAACGTATATTTTAACAAAGACTTAAAATTTCTTTTTTTTTCATTTAAATATTCCAAATTGCTCTATGAGAGAATATCATCATTGTAATCTGATGTATAGTTAATTTTCACCTCCAATGGGACACATTCTTGGTTTTTTAAAATGTATATTTCTAACATTCTGTAAATTAAAAGAAATCATTATGCAGTTGGTCAGGATAGTCAAACGTCTTTCCTCCAGCATCACACCAAATATGCTGGAATATTTCTAACAGATCATAATAAAATATTACCGGATTTTTTCCACCAGCCTGTGACCATACTTTATGTTAAAAATACACTTTAATACCCTGATTTCAACATATCTGGATAGTTGGTTGTATAGGCTGTATCTTTTTTGAAGACAATTGAGTTTTTTTTTTTTTCCACGTACTCCTGAGTTGGCCAGTGGAGGTTTTCTTTCCATTCTAATTTTCAACCAGCATTGCACCACACTGCACAAATGAATCAGAGATTGGCTGATTTTTTCAGGATTCCATTGCACTCCTCTTTTCTGTTTTTAGCAGTGTCTTCTCTCCTGCTGCTGTCTTGTCCAAACATCCCTTTCTCCATGCCCACAAGATCCAAATAATTAGACTGCAGAAGTGTTGGTGTTGCACAACGCAAAGGTCCCTGATTTGGAAGAGCAGAAAGAAGACAAGACTGGCCAGTAAATGGGAAATGAATCCTGGCCATTTTTTCTGGCAACGCATTGGCAGGATGACCAGGAATTTGGTGCACCATGCTTCCCCCCATGAGCCCCTTTGGAATCCATTGCAGAAGTTCAATTTCATTTTACATGGAAAGGTTACCCATTGCCCTGATATAGTATATATGTGGTGTTTGGTGGCCTTTGATAATGAAGGCTCTTCATTGAGATGGCAATACTTTCTCATTCTGTTTTAATTTCTTCCTCTGCCCTTAATTCCATTGCTCTGAGGATCTCTAGTTGGAAATAATATGGTTTCCAAGTAATCCTGTTATGTGTGATAATTTAGGCAAAGGACATGTGAGCACTTTACAAAGGAGACATTTTTAACTCAGAAAGAATGAATGCCTCAATGCAAACTGCACAATGAAACAAAAATTTATTTCACCCCTAGAGATTATAATGTCCACAATTTCATGGGGAATAAAATAATTAAAATTGTTAAATAATTTATTTCCCTAAAATCAGACTGATTATTTTCCTCTACATGTGCCTGTGCCTTCTTAAACCTTTATTATGATTGATTATATTATATCTAATCTTACCTAAAATCTCATTTCAAATCAACATTCTCTTTCAATCTAATATACATTTCAGTTCATAATTTCCAAATAAAGTCCTTTCAACAGTTTTTAAAAAGCCATACAATATTCACTTTGTCCACATGATGCATTGTGTGATGAGTTAGCAATAAAACTGAGAGATAAACAGAAAAATTTGTTCAAGGACGGTAAGAAAAGCACCTATGCTTGTCAGTGTCAACTAATGGATTAAGAGGTGAATAATATGTTTTTTTTATTCCTCTGGATTCTCTTTGTTTATTATAACTCATAAAGAGCTCTTGAAAATGTTTAAGAGTGATTCAAGAGAAGAATGTAAACCTCTGTGATTTTACAAAGGACCAGGGAATGTACACATTGGATAAGTAAGATCATAATTTAATATGTTTTAATAAAACAGACTTATTTTAAAAATCCTGGGGATGTCTGGAGTTGCACAGTGAACTTGAGCCATGGATAATATGCATTCGTCATGTTTTAAAGATTCTCTGGCCAATTTTTAAAGAGGGAATCACACTTCAAGGTTCTGCTGGAGATGTGTGTATGGGACCACTGTTAGGTGTTATGCACCTTCTTTTTCTAAGGTTGAGATTTCTGCTCTCGCTGTCAGGTTTATATATGTTTATGCAGGATTGATATGCATCACTAAATATATACATTAAGAGAAACACAGTGGGGAGTGAAAAATACGAAGATTTGGAATCACCAATTTCTCTAAACCGGACTTCCTTTTGTGTTTCTTCATTACCCGAGGCTGTAATCTGGTGTGCACGAAGTGGAGGGTGGTACACTCTGCTTGATGAAATCATTCCTTGACTTTCCTGAATGCTTCCTCTTCCACATGATAACTTGTTATCATTTGAGTATCTCTTTCTCACCTTGTGGAACTTACAGGTCCCTTTTGCACTTCTGGGTGTTGACAAGGTCCTTCATAAGCCATAGGAGACATTTGGAGACTGGGAGATACTTGTACTGTAGTTCCTTGGTTTCATTTCTTATGTGTAGATCCCTTTCTTTGAAAGAATGATTTTGATTTTCTCTTCCAATACATTTGCAAAAATTAAAATATGTCTAAAGACCAGGTATTTGTATATGGACACCTGCATCACAATCTCTGCTCCAAGGGCAACAGCCCATGATGTCCAGAAAATCAGTGATGGTTACCCTGAAAAATAATCTGGAGCCTGGCAAACATTCAGTAAAGAATTGTGATGTCATGTAAAAAGAGGTCCTCTGAATTATCGATTTAAAATTGTCATTATCCAAAAATGGAGAGTCAGTGAGAAACATTTCTTGTGCTCCCATTATTTTTCTGCCATTTAGAGAAGTGTAATATTATTCCAATAACTTTTAGGAAGAAAATCTAGTCAAAAAATTAAGGTAAAATATGCATCCCACAGGAGCTCTCTCTTTGTAGCCTTTTATTTTACAGAGTTTAATCTTTAAAAGATCTAAAGTCTTTCCTTTCCAATTAATATTGACAGGGTAACGGAAAAAAGTCTTACTCCATAAGGACAGGTTGATTTATATACCAAAATATATAAATAACCATTCTTTAAAATGTTTGTTTTAATGAAGACATTAAAACTTATTTTTTATTATTTTAAATACTCCAAATTAGTCTATGAGAGAATACCGACATTCTAATCTGACTTATTGCTAGTTTTCACCTCCTATTAGCCACATTCTTTTTTTCCTTAATATATATTTCTAACAGAATCTATAAATTAAAAAAAAAAAAAAAAACCTTTTACGCCGTCAATCAGGATACTCAAATCTCTATCCCCCAGTATTACACCACATGTTTTGGAATCTTTCTGACAGATCATGAGAAAATATTATGGCATTTTTCCACTAGCCACGGACCATACTTTATGTTTAAAATACACTTACATATCCTTCTTCAACATATCTGGCTAGTTGGTTTTATTGGCAATGTCTATAAGTGAAGACTCTTGTGATTTAATTTTTTCTACATGCTCCTGAGATGGCTAGAGGTGTTTTCATTCTGTTCCAATTTTCAAAAATCACCATACCTCACTGCAAAAGGAAAACCGTGCTTGGATTCTTTCTTCCAGGATTCCATTGCACTCCTCTTTTCTGTTTTTAGCAGTGTCTTCTCTCCTGATGCTGTCTTGTCCAAACATCCCTTTCTCCATGCCCACAAGGTCCAAATAGTTAGACTGCAGAAGTGTTGGGGTCGCACAATGCTAAAGTCCCAGATTTGGAAGAGCAGAAAGAAGACAAGACTGGCCAGTAAGCGGGAAATGAACCCTGCCATTTTTCCTGGCACTGCATTGGCAGGATGACCAGGAATTTGGTGCACCATGCTTCCCCCCATAAGACCCTTTGGAATCCATTGCAGAAGTTCAATTTCATTTTACATGGAAAGGTTACCCATTGCCCTGATGTAGTATATATGTGGTGTTTGGTGGCCTTTGATAATGAAGGCTCTTCATTGAGATGGCAATACTTTCTCATTCTATTATAATTTCTTCCTCTGCCCCTGATTCCATTGCTCTGAGGATCTTTAGTTGGAAATAATATGGTTTACCAAGTGATCCTGTTATGTGTGATAATTTAGGCAAAGTACGTGTGAGCACTTTACAAAGGGGACATTTTTATCTCAGAAAGAATGAATGCCTCAGTGCAAACTGCACAATGAAACAAAAATTTATTTCACCTTTAGAGATTATAATGTCCACAATTTCATGGGGAATAAAATAATTAAAATTTTGTTATAATATATTTACCATAAATCGGACTGATTATATTCCTTTTCATATGTCAGTGCCTTCTTCAAATTATATTTTTATTGATTATATTAAATCTAATCATGCCTTCAATCCCTTTTCAAATCAACATTCTCTTTGGATCCAGTATGTGTTTCAGTTCATAATTTTAAAATGAAGACTTTCAACCGTTTTTAAAAAGCCATGCAATGTTCACTTTGCCACATGATGCACTATGGGATAAGTTATTAATAAAACTGAGAAAGAAATGGAAAAATGTGTTTTAAGACGTTGGGGAAAGCACCTATGCTTGTCAGTGTCAACTAATGGATTAAGAGGTGAATAATATGTTTTTTAAACTTCTGGATTCACTTTATTTATTATACTTTATAAAGAGCTGTTGAAAATGTTTGATAGTGCTTGAAGAGGAGAATGCACACCTCTGTGATTATGCGAAGGACCAGGTAATGTACACATTGGATAAGTAAGATAGTCATTTAATATGTTTTAATAAAACAGAGTTGATTCAAGAATTGTGGGGATGTCTGGAATTGTACACCCAACTTGAGCCATGGATGATAGGCATTCGTCATGTTTTAAAGATGCTCTGGCAAATTTTTAAAGAGGGAAACACAATTCAAGGTTCTGCAGGTGATGAGTGTATGGGACCACTGTTAGGTGTTATGCCCATTTATTTTCTAAGGTTGAGATACCTGCTCTCGGCCTCAGGTTTATGTATGTTTATGTATGATTGATATGCATTACTAAAAATATATATTAAGAGAAACAGTGTGGGGAGAGACAAATACGAAGATATGGAATTACCTATATCTCTAGAGTGGTCTTCTCTGTGAGTTTCTTCATTACCAGAGGCTGTAATCTGGTTGCATGAAATGGAGGGCGGTACACTCTGCTTGATGGAATAGTTCCTTGACTTTCCTTAATGCTTCCTCTTCCACATGATAACTTGTTATGATTTGAGTCTCTCCCTCAACTTGTGGAACTTACAGGTCCCTTTTGCACTTCTGGGTGTTGGCAAGGAACTTCATAAGCCATAAGAGAAATTTGGATGCTGGGAGCAATTTTTACTCTAGTTCCGTGGATTCATTTTTGTATATGTGGATATGTTTCTTGGTAAGAATGATTTTGATTTTTTCTTGCAATACATTCTCAAAAATTAAACTATGTCTAAAGACCTGGTATTTGTACATGGACACCTGCATCACAATCTCTGCTCCAAGGGCAAGAGCCCAATGATGTCCAGAAAATCAGCAATGGTCTCCTTGAAAAAAAAATTCTGGAGCCGGGTAAACATTCAGTAAAGAATCATGAAATCATGTAAAAGGAGGTCCTCTGGATTATCAATTTAAAAATTGTGATTATTTCAAAAAGGAGAATCAATGAGAAATATTTTTTGTGCTTCCATTATTTTTCAGGCAATTAATGTTGTTTAAAATTATTCCAATATTTATTAGGAGAAAATCTAGTCCAAACATTAAGGTAAAATATGCAATCCACAGGAACTCTTCTGTTTGTAGCCTTTTATTTTTACAGAGTTTACTATTTAAAAGGGCTAAATCCTTTTCTTTAAAATTAACATTCACAGGGTACGGGGACAAATTCTTTATCTGTAAGTAAAGATTGATTTTTATGCCAAAATATAGAATTAACCATTCTTTTAAAATATACATTTTAATGAAGACTTAAAATTTATTTATTTTTAATTTTAAATGCTCCAAATTACTCTTTGAGAAAACACCATCATTCTAATCTGACTTTCAGCTAATTTTCACCTCCAATTGGCCACATTCTTGTATTCCCTAATATATATTTCTAACAGAATCTATAAATTAAAAACAAAAAAGCATTTTTGCAGTCAGTCAGGTTACTCAAAACTCTATCCTCCAGCATGACTCCACATGTGTTCAAATCTTTCTGACAAATCATGAGAAATTATTTTGGCAGTTTTTCTATGAGCCACTGACCATACTTTATGTTTAAAATAATTTTCATACCGTGACTTCATCATATCTGACTAGTTGTTTTTATAGGCTGTGTCTGTAGTGAAGACTCTTGTGTTTTAATTTTTACCACATACTCCTGAGTTCGATAGAGGAGTTTTCTTTCTGTACCAATTTTCAAAAAGCAACACACTACACTGCACAAGGAAAACCCAGCTTGGATTCTTTCCTCCAGGAATCCAATGTTCTCCTCTTTTCTGTTTTAGCAGTGCCTTTTCTCCTGCTGCTGCCTTCTCCAAACAGGCCATTCTCCATGGACTCAAGGTCCAAATAATTAGAATGCAGATGTGTTTGTGCCACACCCATCTAAGCTCCCTGCTTTGGAGGAGCAGAAAGAAGACAAACTTTGCCAGTAACTGGAAATGAATACTGGCCATTTTTCCTGTGATGGCATTGGCAGGATGACCTGGATTTTGATGTGCCAGGCTCCACCCCTGTGTGCTGTTTTGGTATCCAATGCAGAAGTTTGATTTCATTTTACATGGAAAGTTTACCTATTGCCCATATCTGGGATATACGGGGTGTTTGGTGATTTTTGATAATGAAGGCTCTTCATTGAGATAACAATACTTTCTCATTCTATTATAATTTCTTCTTGTTCCCTTGATTACATTGCTCTGAGCATATTTGTTGGAAATATTTTGGTTATCCAAGTGTGGTAATTTAGGCAAAGGACATGCAAGCACTTTACAAAGAAGAAATTTTTTTCTCACAAAGAATGAATGCCTCTATGTAAACTGCACGGTAAAACAAAAATTTATTTTAGCCATAGAGATTTTAATGTCCACTGTTTCATGTGGAGTAAAATAATTAAAATTTTATTATAATTTATTTGCCAAAAATCAGACTGATTATTTTCCTTTACATGTGTGTGTGCCTTCTTAAATCTTTATTATGATTGATTATATTAAAGATAATTTTACATACAATCTATTTTCAAATCAACATTCTTTTTTAATCTAATATGTGTTTCAGTTTATAATTTTAAAATAAAGGGTTTTCAACAGCTTTAAACAAGCAGTGATTTGTTCACATTGTCCACATGGTGCACTATGGGAAGTGTTATCAATAAAACTGAGAGAAAAAAAAAGTTGTTCAGTGGTTGTAAGAAAAGCACATATGCATATCATTGTCAACTAATGGATTAAGAGATGGATAATATGTATTTTATTCTTCTGGATTCTCTTAATTTATCATTATTCATAAAGAGCTGTTGAAAATGTTTAATCGTGATTTAAGAGAAGAATGTACACCTCTGTGATTATACGATGGACCAGGGAATGTACATATTGGATAAGTAAGGTAGTCATTTAATATGATTTAATGAAACAGATTTGTTTTAAAATATCGTGGGGATGTCTGGAATTGTACACCCATGTTGAGCCATCGATAATAGGCATTCGTCCTGTTTTAAAGATACTGTGGCCAATTTTTTAAAAGGAATCACAACTCAAGGTTCTGCTGGAGATGTGTGTATGGAACCACTATTAGGTGTTATGCCTCTTTACTTTCTAAGGTTAAAATATCTGCTCTCGGGGTCAAGTTTATGTATGTTCATCTATTATTGATATGCATCAATGAAAATATATATTAAGAGAAAGAGGGTGGGGAGAGACAAATATAAAACTTTGGAATTGCCTATTTCTCTAAAGTGGTCTTCCTTTTGTGTTTCTTCTTCATCAGAGGCTGTAATTTGCGTGCATAGAATGGAGGGCGGTGCACCCTGCTTGATGGAATAAGTCCTTGACTTTTATGAACCATTCCTCTTCCACATGATAAATTGTAAACAGGTGAAATACTCTTTCTCACCTTGTGTAACTTACAGGTCCCACTTGCTATTCTGGGTGTTGGCAAGGTCCTTCATAAGCCATAGGAGAAATTTGGATCCTGAGAGCTCTTTGTACTGTAATTCCTTGGTTTCATTTGTTTAAGTGTTGATTTATTTCTCTGTAAGAATGATTTTGATTTTTTCCCCAAAACATTCTCAATAATTACAAGATGTCAAAAGAGCAGCAATTTGTATAGGACACCTGCATCACAATCTCTGCACCATCGGCAACAGCCCAATAATGTCCAGAAATTCAGGAATGCTTTCCTTGAAAAAAAATTCTGAGCCTTGTAAACATTCAGTAAAGAATCGTGAAGCCATGTAAAAAAAATTCCTCTGAATTACCGATTTAAAATTGTGGTTATTCAAAAAAGGAGAATCAGTGAGAAACATTTCTTGGGCTCCCATTATTTTTCTGCCTATTAGAGTAGCTTCATATTATTCCAATAACAATAAGGGAGAAATTCTATTTCAAAAATTCAGGTAAAATATGCATTGCACAGGAACTCTTCTATTTGTCATCTTTTATTTTTACAGAGTTTACTATTTAAAAGGGCTAAAGCCATTCTTTTCCAATTAACATTGACAGGGTATGGGAAAAATTATTTTTGCCTGAGTACTGATTGATTTATATACCAAAATATATAAATAACCATTCTTTTAAAATGTATGTTTTAACAAATACAAAAAAATTAGTTTTTTAATTAAAATATTCCAAATTACTCTATGAGAGAACACCATCATTCAAATCAGACTTATACCTAATTTTCAATTCTAATTGGCCACATTCTTTTTTCTTTAACATAAATTTTTAAGAGAATCTATAAATTGAAAAAAAAAAAAAAAAACATTTAGGCAGTTGGTCAGGATACTCAAACCTTCATCCCCCAGCATGAATCCACATGTGTTGGAATCTTCCTGACAGATCATGAGAAAATATTTTGGCATTTTTTCCACCAGTGAGTGACCATACTTTGTCTTTAAAATACACTTTCATACCTTGAGTTCAACACATCTGGCTAGTTGGTTCTATAGGCTGTCTCCGTAGTGAAGACTCATGTGTTTAAATTTTTTCCACATAATCCAGGTGTGGCTAGAGGAGTTTTTTTCTGCTCCAATTTTCAAAAAGCACCACCCCACACTGCCCAAGGAAATCAGAGACTGGATTCTTTCCTCCAGGTTTCCATTGTTCTCCTCTTTTCTGTTTTTAATAGTGCCTTCTTTCCTGCTACAGTCGTCCCCAAACAGCCCAGTCTCCATGCCCAGGAGGTCAAAATAATTAGTCTGCATAAGTAGATAGACTGCATCCAGCTAAGGACCCTACTTTGGAGAAGCAGAAAGAAGACAAGACTGGCCAATAGCAGGGAAATGAATCCAGGCCATTTTTCCTGGGACTGCATTGGCAGGATGACCAGGAGTTTGGTGTGCCATGCTCCACCCCTGCAAGCCCTTTTGGAATCCAATGCAGCAATTTGATTTAATTTTACATGGAAAGGTTTTCCATTGCCCTGTTCTGGAATATACTTGGTGAGGGATGACCTTTGATAATGAAGGCTCTTCATTGAAATGGCAATACTTTCTAATTCTATTCTAATTTCTTCCTCTGCCTTTGATTCCATTGTTCTGAGGATCTCTAGTTGGAAATAATGTTGTTTTCTAAGTGACCATGTTATGTGTAGTAATTATGGCAAATGATGTGTGAGCACTTTACAAACAGGACATTTTTTACTTAGAAAGAGTGAATTCCTCAATGTAAACTGCATGATAAAACAAAAATTTATTTTAGCCCTAGAGATTATAATGTCCACTATTTCACAGGGATAAAATAATTAAAATTTTGTTATTATTTATTTAGCATAAATCAGACTGATTATTTTCCATTACATGTGTCTGTGCCTTCTTAAAATTTTATTATAATTGATTATATTAAATCTAATCTTACCTAAAATCCCTTTTCAATTCAATATTCTATTTTCATTTAATATGCATTTCAGTTCATAATTTTATAATAAAGACATTTCAACACCTTTAAAAGTCATGTATTGTGCACTTTGTCCACGTGATGCCCTATGTGATGTGTTATCAATCAAACCGAGAGGTAAACAGAAAAAGTTGTTCAAGGACAATGAAAATCACATATGAATATCAGTGCAAACTAATGGATTGAGAGATGAATAATATGTTATTTATTCTTCTGGATTCTCTTTATTTATTATAATTTGAGTGAGCTGTTGAAAACTGTTAATAATGATTGAAGAGAAGAATGGACATCTCTGTGATTATATGAAGGACCAGAGAATGTACACATTGGATAAGTATGATAGTGGTTTAAAAGGTATTAATAAAACAGACTTGTTTTAAAAATCATGGGGACGTCTCAAAATGTACACCCAGGTTGAGCCATGGATAATAGGCATTAGTCATCTTTTAAAGATGCTCTGGCCAATTTTTAAAAAAAGGAATCACAATTCAAGGTTCTGGTGAAGATGTGTGTATGGGACCACAGTTAGGTGTAATGCTCCTATATTTTCTAAGGTTGAGATTTCGCTTTCGACGACAGGTTTATGTATGTTCATATATGATTGATATGCATCACTAAAATATATATATTAAGAGAAAGAGGGTGGGGAGAGACAAATATGAAGCTTTGAAGTTACCTATTTACTTAAAGTGGTCTTCCTTTTGTATTTCTTCATTATCAGAAGTTGTAATCTGGTGTGCATAGAATTTAGGGCAGTACACTCTGCTTGATGGAATAGGTACTTGACCTTTGAGAACCAGTCCTCTTACACTGATAACTGGTAAACAGTTGAGTCATTCTTTCTCTCCTTGTGGACCATACAGTTCCCTTTACCCTTCTGGGTGTTGGAAAGATCCTTCATAAGCCATACAAGAAATTTGGAGGCTGTAAGCTATTTGTACTCTAGTTCCTTGGTTGCATATTTGTCTCTGTCGATCTGTTTACTTTTAAGGATTTTTTTGAAATTTTTTTCAATTCATTCTCAAAAATTACAATATGTCAAAAGAGCAGGTATTCATATATGGACATCTGCATCACATTCTCTCTGCCTTTGGGAACAGCCCAATTATGTCCAGAAAATCAGGAATGTTTTATTTGAAATAAAATCCCGAGTGATGTAAACATTCAGTAGAGAATCATGAAGTCATGAAAAAGATGTCCTCTGAATTATTGATTTGAAACTGTGACTATTCAAAAAAGGAGACATCAGTGAAAAGCATATATTGTCCTCCCATTATATTTCTGCCAGTTAGAGTAGTTTAATATTATTCCAATAATTATTAGGTAAAAAATCTAGCCCAAAAATTAAGGTAAAATATGCATGCTACAAAAACTCTCCTATTTCTAGCCATTTATTTTTACAGAGTTTACTATTTAAAGGGCTAAAATGTTTCCTGTCCAATTAACAGTGACAGGGTATGGGGAAAAATACTTTCTGCTGAAGTAAAGTTTTATTTTTAAAGCAAAACATATAATTAATTATTTTTTATCATGTATATTTTAACAAAGACTTAAAATTTCTTTTTTTCTTTTAAATTCTCGAAATTGCTCCTTGAGAGAATATCGTCATTGTAATCTGATTTATAGTTAATTTTGCCCTCCATTGGGAATCATTCTTTTTCTTTTAATGTATATTTCTAAGAGATTCTGTAAATTAAAAAAATAATTTATGCAGTAATTCAGGATACTCAAATGTCTTTCCTCCAGCATCACAACACATGTTTTGGAATATTTCTTAAGAACATGATAAAATATTATCAGATTTCTCCAGAGGCCTGTGACCATTCTTTATCTTAAAAATAAACTTTCATACCCAGACTTCAACAAATCTGGATAGTTGGTTGAATAGGCTGTGTCTGTAGTGAAGATTCTTGTGTTTTAATTTTTTCCACCCACTCCTGATTTGGCTAGTGGAGTTTCTTTCTGTTCCAATTTTCAACCAGCACTGCACTGCACTGCACAAATGAATCAGAGCTTGGTTGATTTGTCCAGGATTCCATTTAACCCTCATTTTATGTTTTTAGCTGTGCCTTCTCCCTTGCTGCTGCCTTTTCCAAACAGCCCATTCTCCATGCCACCAAGGTCCAAATAATTAGGCTGTAGAAGGGTTTGGGCTGCACCCAGCTAAGGTACATGCTTTGGAGGAGCAGAATGAAGAAAAAACTGGCCAGTAACTGGAAATGAATCCTGGTCTTTTTTCCTGGGACCGCATTGGCAGGATGAACAGGATTTTGGTGTGTCAGGCTCTACCCCTGGGATCTGTTTTGGAATCCAATGCAGAAGCTCGATTTCATTTTTTATGGAAAGATTACCTATTGCCCTTCTCTTGGATATACGTGGTGTTTGGTGATCTTTGATAATGAAGGTTCTTCTTTGACATGGCTATACTTTCTCATTCTATTATAATTTCTTCCTGTGCCCTTGATTACATTGCTCCAAGGATCTCTTGTTGGAAATAATATGGTTTTCCAAGTGATCTTTTTATGTGTGGTAATTTAGGCAAAGGACGTGTGAACAATTTACAAAGAGGAAATTTTTTATTCAGAAAGAATGAATGCCTCAATGTAAACTGCACGATAAAACAAACATTAATTTCACCCCTAGAGATTATAATGCCCACTATTTCATGGGGAATAAAATAATAAAATTTTGTTATAATTTGTTTCCAATAAATCAGACTGATTATTTTACTTTACAAGAGTCAGTGCCTTCTTAAATCTTTAATTTGATTGATTTTATTAAATCTATCTTACCTACAATCCCTTTTCAAATCAACATACCCTTTTGATCTAATATGCCTTTAAATTAATAATTTTTAAATAAAGACTTTCAACAGTTTTTAAAAAGCCATGCAATGTTCACTTTGCCACATAATGCATATGGGATGAGTTATTAAAAAAACTGAGAGAGAAATGGAAATATGTGTTCAAGGACGGTGAGGAAAGCGCCTATGCTTGTCAGTGTCAACTAATGGATTAAGAGGTGAATAATATGTTTTTTATTCTTCTGGATTTACTTTATTTATTATAATTCATAAAGAGCTGTTGAAAATGTTTGATAGTGTTTGAAGAGAAGAATGCACTCTGTGATTACACGAAGGACTAGGTAATGTGCACATTGGATAAGTAAGATAGTCATTTAAAATGGTTTAATAAAACAGATTTGATTCAAGAATCGTGGGGATGTCTGGAATTGTACACCCAACTTGAGCCATGGATGATAGGCATTCGTCATGTTTTAAAGATGCTCTGGCAAATTTTTAAAAAGGGAAACAAAATTCAAGTTTCTGCAGGAGATGAGTGTATGGGACCACTGTTAGGTGTTATGCCCGTTTATTTTCTAAGGTTGAGATACCTGCTCTCGGCCTCAGGTTTTTTTATGTTTATGTATGATTGATATGCATCACTAAAAATATATATTAAGAGAAACAGGGTGGGGAGAGACAAATATGAAGATGTGGAATTACCTATATCTCTAGAGTGGTCTTCTCTTTGTGTTTCTTCATTACCGGAGGCTGTAATCTGGTTGCATGAAATGGAGGGCGGTACACTCTACTTGATGGATTAGTTCCTTGACTTTGCTGAATGCTTCTTCTTCCACATGATAACTTGTTATGAGCTGAGTCTCTCTTTCTCAATTTGTGGAACTTACAGGTCCCTTTTACACTTTAGGGTGTTGGCAAGGACCTTAATAAGCCATAAGAGAAATTTGGACGCTGGGAGCTATTTTTACTCTAGTTACTTGGTTTCATTTTTGTATATGTGGATATGTTTCTTGGTAAGAATGATTTTGATTTTTTCATCCAATATATTCTCAAAAATTAAACTATGTGTAAAGAACAGGTATTTGTACATCACAATCTCTGCTCCAAGGGCAACAGCCCAATGATGTCCAGAAAATCAGCAATGGTTTCCTTGCAAAAAAAATTCTGGAGCCGGGTAAACATTCAGTAAATAATCATGAAGTCATGTAAAAAGAGGTCCTCTGGATTATCGATTTAAAATTGTGATTATTCCAAAAAGGAGAATCAGTGAGAAATATTTTTTGTGCTCCCATTATTTTTCAGGCACTTAGTGTAGTTTAAAATTATTCCAATAACTATCAGGAGGAAAATCTAGTCCAAACATTAAGATAAAATATGCATTCCACAGGAACTCTTCTGATTGCAGGCATTTATTTTAAGAGAGTTTAATATTTAAAAGAGCTAAACCCTTTCCTTTCAAATTAACATTCACAGGGTATGGGGAAAAATTATTTTTCCTTAAGTAAAGAATGATTTTTATACCAAAATATAGAATTAACCATTCTTTTAACGAAGAATTAAAATTTATTTATTTTTAATTTTAAATGCTCCAAATTACTCTATGAGAGAACACCATCATTCTAATCTGACTTATAGCTAATTTTCACCTCCAATGGGCCACATTCTTGTTTTCCCTAATAGATATTTCTAACAGAATGTATAAATTTTAAAAAAAAAAGCATTTTTGCAGTCAGTCAGGATACTCAAAACTCTATCCCCCAGCATGACTCCTTCAAATATTTCTGGCAAATCATGAGAAATTATTTTGGCAGTTTTTCCACAAGCTGCTGACCATACTTTATGTTTAAAATAATTTTCATACCGTGACTTCATCATATCTGGCTAGTTGTTTGCATAGGCTGTGTCTGTAGTGAAGACTCTTGTGTTTTAATTTTTTCCACATACTCCTGAGTTCGCTAGAGGAGTTTTCTTCCTGTTCCAATTTTCAGAAAGCAACACACTACACTACACAAGGAAATCCCAGGTGGATTCTTTCCTTCAGGAACCCATTGTTCTCCTCTTTTCTGTTTTAGCAGTGCCTTCTCTCCTGCTGCTAACTTCTCCAAACAGCCCATTCTCCATGGACCGAAGGTCCAAGTAATTAGAATGCAGAAGTGTTTGTGCCACACCCAGCTAATCTCCCTGCTTTGTAGGAGCAGAAAGGAGACAAACTTGGCAGTAACTGGAAATGAATCCTGGCCATTTTTCCTGGGATGGCATTGGCAGGATGACCTTGATTTTGGTGTGCCAGGCTCCGCCTCTGTGGGCAGTTTTGGAATCCAATGCAGAAGTTCAATTTCATTTTACATGGAAAGGTTACCTATTGCCCATATCTGGGATATATGTGGTTTTTGGTGACCTTTGATAATGAAGGCTCTTCATTGAGATGACAATACTTTCTCATTCCATTATAATTTCTTCTTGTTCCCTTGATTACATTGCTCTGAGCATATTTGTTGGAAATATTATGGTTTTCCAAGTGTGGAATTTAGGCAAAGGACATGCGAGCACTTTACAAAAAGGAATTTTTTTACTCACAAAGAATGAATTCCTCTATGTAAACTGCACAATAAAACAAAAATTTATTTTAACCCTAGAGATTTTCATGTCCACTCTTTCATGGGGAGTAAAATAATTAAAATTTTATTATAATTTATTTACCATAAATCAGATTGATTATTTTCCTTTACATGTGTCTGTGCCTTCTTAAATCTTTTTTATGATTGATTATATTAAATCAAATCTTACGTACAGTCCCTTTTCAAATCAACATTCTCTTTTAATCTAATATGTGTTTCAGTTTATAATTTTAAAATAAAGCCCTTTCAACAGCTTTAAATAAGCCATGCTTTGTTCACATTGTCCACATGGTGCACTATGGGAAAAGTTATGAATAAAACAGAGATAAACAGAAAAAGTTGTTCAATGGGGGCGTGAAAGGCACGTATGCATATCATTGTCAACTAATGGATTAAGAGATGGATAATATTTTTTTATTCTTCTGGATTCTCTTAATTTATCATTATTCATAAAGAGCTGTTGAAAATGTTTAATAGTGATTTAAAAGAAGAATGTGCACCTCTGTGATTATACAAAAGACCAGGGAATGTACACATTGGATAAGTAAGGTAGTCATTTATTATGATTTAATGAAAGAGATTAGTTTTAAAATATCATGGGGATATCTGGAATTGTACACCCAAGTTGAGCCATGGATAATAGGCATTATTCGTCATGTTTTAAAGATGCTGTCGCCAATTTTTAAAAAGGAATCACAAACCGAGTCTCTGCTGGAGATGTGTGTACGGGACCACTGTTGGGTGTTAGGCCCCTTTACTTTCTAAGGTTGATATTTCTGCTCTCAGGGTCAAGTTTATTTATGTTCATCTATGTTTGATATGCATCAATGAAAATATATATTAAGAGAAAGAGGGTGGGGAAAGACAAATATAAATCTTTAGAATTGCCCATTTCTCTAAAGTGGTCTTCCTTTTGTGTTTCTTCTTCATCAGAGGCTGTAATCTGCGTGCATAGAATGGAGGGCGGTGCATCCTGCTTGATGGAATAGGGCCTTGACTTTTATGAACCATTCCTCTTCCACATGATAAATTGTAAACAGGTGAATCACTCTTTCTCACCTTGTGTACCTTACAGGTCCAACTTGAAATTCTGGGTGTTGTCAATGTCCTTCATAAGCCATAGGAGAAATTTGGATCCCGAGATCTCTTTGTACTCTAATTCCTTGGTTTCATTTGTTTATGTGTTGATTTGTTTCTCTGACAGAATGATTTTGATTTTTTTCCCAAAATATCCTCAATAATTACAAGATGTCAAAAGAGCAGCTATTTGTATATGGCACCTGCATCACAGTTTCTGGACCATTGGCAACAGCCCAATAATGTCCAGAAATTCAGGGATGCTTTCCTTGAAAAAAATCTGAGCCTTGTAAACATTCAGTAAAGAATCGTGAAGCCATGTAAAAAGATGTCCTCTGAATTACAGATTTAAAATTGTGATTATTCAAAAAAGGAGAATCAGTGAGAAACATTTCTTGTGCTCCCATTAATTTTCTGCCATTTAGAGTAGCTTAATATTATTCCAATAAATATAAAGGAGAAATTCTATTTCAAAAATTCAGTTAAAATATGCATTGCACAGGAACTCTTCTATTTGTCGCCTTTTATTTTTACAGAGTTTACTATTTAAAAGGGCTAAAGCCATTATTTTCCAATTAACATTGACAGGTTATGGGGAAAAATTATTTTTGCCTGAGTACTGATTGATTTATATACCAAAATATATAAATAACCATTCTTTTAAAATGTATGTTTTAATGAATACTAAAAATTTATTTTTTTAATTAAAATATTCCAAACTACTCTATGAGAAAACACCATCATTCAAATCGGACTTATATCTAATTTTCAACTCCTATTGGCCACATTCTTGTTTTCTTTAACATAAATTTTTAACAGAATCTATAAATTAAAAAAAAAAAAAAACACTTAGGCATTCGGTCAGGATACTGAAATATCTATCCCCCAGCATGAATCCACATGTATTGGAATTTTCCTGAGAGATCATGAGAAAATATTTTGGCATTTTTTCCACCAGCCAGTGACCATTCTTTGTGTTTAAAATACAGCTTCATAGCCTGACTTCAACACATCTCACTAGTTGGTTGTATAGGCTGTCTCTGTAGTGACGACTCTTGTGTTTACATGTTTTCCACATTCTCTAGAGGTGGCTAGAGGAGTTTTTTTCTGTTCCGGTTTTCGAAAAGCACTACCCCACACTGCCCAAGGAAATCCGAGACTGGATTCTTTCCTCCAGGTTTCCATTGTTCTCCTCTTTTTTGTTTTTAACAGTGCCTTCTCTCCTGCTACTGTTGTCCCCAAACTGCTCAATCTCCATGCCCAGGAGGTCAAAATAATTAGTCTGGATAAGTAGATCCACTGCATCCAGCTAAGGACCCTATTTTGGAGGAGCAGAAAGAAGACAAGACTGGCCAATAGCAGGGATATTAATCCAGGCCATTTTTACTGGGACTGCATTGGCAGGATGACCAGGAGTTTGGTGTGCCATGCTCCAACCCTGCAAGCCCTTTTGGAATCCAATGCAGCAGTTCGATCTAATTTTACAGGGAAAGCTTATCCATTGCCCTGTTCTGGGATATACTTGTTGAGGGGTGACCTTTGATAATGAAGGCTCTTCATTGAAATGGCAATACTTTTTAATTCTATTCTAATTTCTTCCTCTGCCTTTGATTCCATTGCTCTGAGGATCTCTAGTTGGAAAAAATGTGGTTTTCCAAGTGACCATGTTATGTGTAGCAATTATGGAAAATGATGTGTGAGCACTTTACAAACAGATCATTTTTTACTCTCGAAAGAATGATTTCCTCAATGTAAACTGCAAGATAAAACAAAAATTTATTTTAGGCCTAGAGATTATAAAGTCCACTATTTCTTGGGGATAAAATAATTAAAATTTTGTTATTATTTATTTAGCATAAATCAGACTGATTATTTTCCATTACATGTGTCTGTGCATTCTTAAAATTTTATTATAATTGATTATATTAAATCTAATCTTCCCTAAAATCCCTTTTCAATTCAATATTCTATTTTCATCTAATATGCATTTCAGTTCATAATTTTATAATAAAGACATTTCAACACCTTTAAAAAAAGCCATGCATTGTGCACTTTGTCCACATGATGCACTATGTCATGAGTTACCAATCAAACCGAGAGGCAAACAGAAAAAATTGTTCAAGGACAGAGAAAATCACATATGAATATCAGTGTCAACTAATGGATTGAGAGATGAGTAATATGTTATTTATTCTTCTGAATTCTCTTTATTTATTATAATTTGAAAGAGCTATTGAAAATGGTTAATAATGATTGAAAAGAAGAATGAACACCTCTGTGATTATACAAAGGACCAGAGAATGTGCACATTGGATAAGTAAGATAGTGGTTTAATATATATTAATAAAACAGACTTTTTTAAAAATCGTGGGGATGTCTGGAAATTTACACCCAAGTTGAGACAAGGATAATAGACCTTAGTCTGGTTTAAATGATGCTCTGGCCAATTTTTAAAAAAGGAATCCCAATTCAAGGTTCTGCTGGAGATGTGTGTATAGGACCACAGTTAGGTGTTATGCTTCTATGTTTTCTAAGGTTGAGATTTCTGCTCTCGATGACAGGTTTATGTATGTTTATGTATGATTGATATGCATCACTAAAAATATATATTAAGACAAAGAGCATGGGGAGACACAAATATGAAGCTTTGAAGTTACCTATTTCCCTAAAGTGGTCTTCCTTTTGTGTTTCTTCATTATCAGAGGTTGTAATCTGGTGTGCATAGAATGTAGTTCAGAACACTCTGCTTGATGGAATAGGTCCTTGAACTTTGAGAACCAGTCCTCTTACCCTGATAACTGGTAAACAGTTGAGTCATTCTTTCTCTCTTTGTGGACCATACAGGTCCCATTACCCTTCTGGGTGTTCGAAAGATCCTTCATAAGCCATACAAGAAATTTGGAGGGTGTAAGCTATTTGTACTCTAGTTCCTTGGTTGCATATTTGTCTCTGTCGATCTGTTTCTTTTTAAGAATTTTTTTGAAATTTTTTCCAATTCATTCTCAAAAATTACAATATGTCAAAAGAGCAGGTATTCATATATGGACATCTGCATCACAATCTCTCCAACTTTGGGAACAGCCCAATTATTTCCAGAAAATCAGGAATCTTTTCCTTGAAATAAAATCCCGAGTGATGTAAACATTCAGTAGAGAATCAGGAAGTCATGAAAAAGATGTCATCTGAATTATTGATTTAAAATTGTGATTATTCAAAAAAGGAGACATTAGTGAAAAGCATTTCTTGTCCTCCCATTTTATTTCTGCCAGTTAGAGTAGTTTAATATCATTCCAATAATTATTAGGTAAAAAATCTAGTCCAACAATTAAGGTAAATTATGCATGCCACATGAACTCTTCTCTTTCTAGCCTTTTATTTTTACAGAGTTTACTATTTAAAGGGCTAAAATCTTTCCTTTCAAATTAACACTGACAGGGTATGGGGAAAAATTATTTCTGCCTAAGTAAGGTTTTATTTTTATAGCAAAACATATAATTAACAATTTTTTAAACATGTATATTTTAAAGAAGTCTTAAAATTTCTTTTTTTAATTTTAAATTGTCCAAATTGCTCTAAAAGAGAATATCGTCATTGTAATCTGACGTATAATTAATTTTCACCTCCAATGGGACACATTCTTGTTTTTTTTAAATGTATTTTTCTAACAGATTCTGTAAATTAAGAAAATCATTTTTGCAGGCAGTCAGGATACTCAAACGTCTTTCCTCTAGCATCACAACACAAGTGTATGAATATTTCTTACAGATCATGATAAAATATTATCAGATTTTTTCCACCTGCCTGTGCCCAAACTTTATGTTAAATATAGACTTTCATACCCTGACTTCAACATATCTGTATAGTTGGTTGTATAGGCTGTGTCTTCATTGAAGTCTCTTATGTTTTATTTTTTTCCACATACTCCTGAGTTGGCTAGTGGAGTTTTTCTTTCTGTTCTAATTTTCAACCAGCACTGTACCACACTGCACAAATGAATCAGAGCTTGGTTTATTTGTCCAGGATTCCATTGTTATCCTCTTTTCTGTTTTTAGCAATGCCTTCTCTCCTGCTGCTGTCTCTTCCAAACAGCCCCTTCTCCATGCCCCCACCATCCAATTATTAGTCTGCAGGAGTGCTTGTGCCGCATCCAGCTAAGGTCTCTGCTTTGGAGTAGCAGAAAGAAGACAAGCCTGACCAGAAACTAGGAAATAAATCCAGGCCACTTTTCCTGGGTCTGCATTGGCAGGATGACCAGGAATTTAGTGTGCCACACTCCACCCCTGTGTGCCCTTTTTGAATCTAAGGCAGAAGTTCCATTTCCTTTTAAATGGAAAGGTTATCCACTGCCCTGATCTGAGATATATTGGTGTTTGGTGACCTTTGATAAAGTAGGCTCCTCATTGAGATGGCAATAATTTCTCATTCTATTCTGATTTCCTCCTCTGCCTGTGATTCTTTTGCTCTGAGGAACACTGGTTGGAAATGATATGGTTTTCCAAATGATCTTGTTAGGTTTGGTAATTTAGGCAAATGATGTGGGAGCCCTTTACAAAGAGGACATTTTTTTTTCTCAGTAAGAATGAATGCCTCAATATAAACTGCATGATTAAAAAAAATATTTCACCCTAGAGATTATAATGTCCTCTAGTTCACAGAATATAAAATAATAAAAATTATGTTATAATTTATTTCCCAGAAATCAGACTGATTATTTTCCTTTACAAATGTTTATGCCTTCTTAACACTTTATTATCATTGATTATATTAAATCTAACCTTAACTACAATCCCTGTTAAAATTAACATTCCCTTTCCATAAAATATCCATTTCAGTTCATAATTTTAATTTAAAGAACTTTCAACAGCTTTAAAAAAGCCATGAATTGTTCACTTTGTCCACATGATGCACTATGAAATGACATATCAATAAACCTGAGAGATAAACAAAAGAAATTTTCAGGGACAGTGAGAAAATCACCTATGCATGTCAGTGTCAACTAATGGATTGAGAGCTGAAGAATATTTTATTTATTCTTCTGTATTCTCTTTATTTATTATAATTCTTATAGAGCTGTTGAAAATGCTTAATAATGAAGAAAGAGAAGAATGCACACCTCTGTGATTATATGAAGGACCAGGGAATGTACACATTGGATAAGTAAGTTGGTCATTTAATATGTTTCAATAAAACAGAGTTGCTTTAAAAATCGTGGGTATGTCTGGAATGGTACACCCAAGTACAGCCATGGATAATAGACATTAGTCATGTTTTAAAGACTCTCTGGGTAATTTTTAAAAAAGGAACCACAATTCAAATTTCTGCTGGAGATTCGTGTATGGGACCACTGTTAGGTGTTATGTCCCTATTTTCTAAGGTAGAGATTTCTACTCTCGGCCTCAGGTTTATGTATGTTCATGTATGATTGATATGCATCAATAAAAATATATATTAAGAGAAAGAGGGTAGGGAAAGACAAACATGAAGCTTTGGAATTACCTATTTCTCTAAAATGGTCTTCCTTTTGTGTTTCTTCATTATTGGAGGCTGTAATCTTGCATGCATAGAATGGAGGGTGGTACCCTCTGATTGATGGAATAGGTGCTTGATTTTACAAATGGTTTCTCTTCTACATGATTACTTGTAAAGAGTTGAGTAACTTTTTCTCACCTTGTGGAACTTACAGGTCCGTTTTGCACTTCTGGGTGTTGGCAGGTTCCTTCATAGGATATAATTAGAGTCAGGGAGCTAATTGTACTCTATTACCTTGGTTTCATTTGTGTATATGTGGATCTGTTTCTTTCTAAGAATGATTTTGATTTTTTTCCAATACATTCTCAAAAATTACAATATGTCAAAAGAGCAGCTATTTGTATATGGACACCTGCATCACAATCTCTGCAACATAGGCAACAGCCCAATGAGGTGCAGAAAACCAGGTATGGTTTCCTTGAAAAAAATTCCGGAGCCTTGTAAACATTCAATAAAGACTCATGAAGTCATGTAAAAAGAGGTCCTCTGAATTTTTGATTTAAAAATGTGATTATTCCAAAAAGGAGAATCAGTAAGAAACATTTCTGGTGCTCCCATTATTTCTCTGTCATTTAGAGTACTGTACTATTATTCCAATAAATATTAGGAGGAAATCTAATCGAAAATTTAAGGTAAAATATATATTCCACAGTGGCTCTATATTTGTAGCCATTTATTTTAACAGAGTTTACTATTTAAAAAGATTAAAGCCGTTCCTTTCCAAATAGCATTGACAAGGTATGGGGAAAAATTATTTCTACTAAGTACAGTTTGGTTTATATACCAAAATATATAAATAATTATTCTTTTAAAATGTATATTTTAATGAACACTTAAGTTTTTCTTATTTTAAATACTCCAAATTTCTCTATGAGAGAAGACCTTCATTCCAATCTGACATAGCTAATTTTCACCTCCAATTGGCTACTTTCCTGTTTTCCTTAATATATATTTCTAACAGAATCTATAAATTAAAAAAAAAAATCATTTGCACACTCAGTCAGGATATTCAAACCTCTATCCAGCAGGATGACTCCACGTGTTTTGGAAGTTTTCAGTCAGATTCTGAGACAATATTATGGAATTTTTTACACCAGCCTCTAACCATACTTTATGTGTAAAATATACTTTCATACCATGACTTCAAAATATCTGGCTAGTTGGTTGTATAGGCTGTGTCTGTAGTGAAGACTCTTGCTTTTTAATTTTTTCCATGCACTCCAGAGTTGGCTGGTGGGGTTTTCTTTTTGTTCCAATTTTCAACCAGCACTGCACCATACTGCACAAATGAATCTGAGCTTGGTTGATTTGTCCAGGAATCCATTGTAACCCTCTTTTTTTTATTTTATCAGTTTATTATTTATTTAGCCTTTTCCAAACAGCCCATTCTCCTTGCACCCTAGGTCCAAATAATTAGTCTGCAGAAGTGGTTCGGCCACAGCCAGGTAAGGTCCCTGCTTAGGAAGAGAAGAAAGAAGACAAACCTGGACACTAACTAGAAATGAATCCTGGCCATTTTTCCTGGGACTGCATTGGCAGGATGACCAGGAATTTTGTGTGCCAGTCTCCACACATGTGAGATGTTTTGGAATCCAATGCAGAAGTTCGATTTCCTTTTACATGGAAAGATTAGCATTTACCCTTTTCTGGGATATATGTGGTGTATGGTGACCTTTGATAATGAAGGCTCTTCATTGAGATGGCAATACTTTCTCATTCTATTATAAATTCTCCTGTGCCCTTGATTACATTGCTCTGAGGATCTCTGGTTGGAACTAATATGGTTTTTCAAGTGATCTTGTTACGTGTGGTAATTTTGTCAAAGGACATGTGAACATTTTACAAAGAGGAAATTTTTTACTCAGTAAGAATGAATGATAAAATGTAAACTGCATGATAAAACAAAAATTTATTTCACACCCAGAGATTTTAATGTTCACTGTTTCTTGCGAAGTAAAATATTTAAAATTTGGTTATAATTTATTTCCCATATATCAGACTGATTATTTATTTTACAAGTGTCTGTGCCTTCTTAAATCTTTATTATGATTGATTTAATTAAATCTAACTTACCTACAATCCCTTTTCAAATCAGCATTCTATTATGATCTAATATACCTTTCTGTCTATAATTTTAAAATAAAGAATTTCAACAGCTTTAAACAAGACATGCCTTGTTCACTTTGTATACATGATGCACTATGGAATGAGTTAGAAATAAAACTGAGAGATAAACAGAAAAAGTTGTTCAATGAGGGTGAGAAAAGCTCCTATGCTTGTCAGTGTCAACTAATGGATTGAGGTGAATAATATGTTTTTTATTGTTCTGGATTCTCTTTATTTACTATAAATCATGAAAAGCTGCTGAAAATGTTTGATAGTGATTTAAGAGACGAATGTACACCTCTGTGATAAAATGAAGGACGAGGGAATGTATACATTGAATAAGTATGATAGTCACTTAATATGTTTTAATAAAATAGGCTGGTTTTAAAAACCACGGGGTTGTCTGGAATTGCACACTGAACTTGAGCCATGGATAATAGGCACTCATCGTGTTTTAAAGATGCTCTGGCCAATTTTTACAGAGCGAATCACAATTCAAGGTTCTGCTGAAGATGTGTTTATGGGACCACTGTTAAGTGTTATGCCCCTATATTTTCAAAGGTTGAGATTCCTGCTATCTGCCTCAGGTTAATATAGGCTCATGTATGATTGACATGCATCACTAAAAATATATATTAAGAGAGAGAGGGTGGGGAGAGACAAATATGAAGCTTTGGAATTACCTATTTCTCTAAAGTGGTCTTCCTTTTGTGTTTCTTCATTATCAGTGACTGTAACCTGTTGTGCATATAATGGACGTCTCTACAGTCTGCTTGATGGAAAAGGTCCTTGACATTTATGAACCATTCCTTTTCCACATGATAACGTGTAAACAGCTGAGTCACTTTTTCTCACCCTGTGAACCTTACAGATCCCTTTTGTACTTCTGGGTGTTGGCCAGGTCCTTCGTAATCCAAAGGATAAATTTGGAGGCTGGGAGCTCTTTGTAGTCTAGTTCCTTGGTTTCTTCTGTGTATTTGTTGATCTGTTTCTTTGTAAGAAAGATTTTGATTTTTTTTCCAATACATTCTCAAAAATTACAATATGTCAAAAGAGCAGGTGTTTGTATATGGACACGTGCATCACAATCTCTGCTCCATCAGCAACAGCCTAATGATGTGCAGAAAATCAGGAATGTGTTCCTTGAAACAAAATCCTGAGCCATATAAACATTGAGTAAAGAATCGTTATGTCATGTAAAAAGAGGTCCTCTTAATTATTGATTAAAAACCTTGATTATTCAAAAAAGGAGAAACAGTGAGAAACATTTCTTGTGCTCCCATGATATTTCCACCAGTTAGAGTCCTTTAATATTATTCCAATAACTATTCAGAAGAAAATTTGGTCCATAAATTAAGGTAAAACATATGCCTTCCAAAGGAAGACTTCAATTTGTAGCCTTTAGCCTTTTTTTTTTTTTTTTTTTTTTACAGAGTTTACTATTGAAAAGGGATAAAGCCTTTACTTTCCAAATAATATTGACAGAGTATCAGGAAAAATTCTTTTTGCCTAAGTAAAGACTGATTTATATACAAAAATATATAATTATGCATTCTTTTAAAATGTATGTTTTAATGAGGACTTAAAACTTATTTAATTATTTTTAAAACACCAAATTACTCTATGAGTGAACACTGTCATTCTAAACTAATTTTCACCTCCAAGTGGCCACATTCTTGTTTTCCTTAATATATATTTCTTACAACATCTGTAAATTAAAAATAAAACCTTCATGCCGTCCATCAGGACACTCAAACCTCTGTACCCCAGCATGACTCTACATGTGTTGGAATCATTCTGACAGATCATGAGAAAATATTTTGGCAATTATTCCATGAATCACAAAACCTACTTTATGTTTAAAATAATTTTAACACCCTGACTTCATCATATCTGGCTAGTTGTTTGTATAGGCTGTGTCTGTAGTGAAGACTCTTGTGTTTTAATTTTTTCCACATACTCCTGAGTTCACTAGAGGAGTTTTCTTTCTGTTCCAATTTTCAAAAAGCAACACACTACACTGCACAAGGAAATCTGAGCTTGGATTGTTTCCTGCAGGAATCCATTGTTCTCCTCTTTTCTGTTTTAGTAGGGCCTTCTCTCCTGCTGCAGCCTTCTCCATACAGCCCATACTACATGCACCCAAGGTCGAAATACTTAGACTGCAGAAGTGTTTGTGCCACACCCAGCTAAGCACCCTGCTTTGGAGGAGCAGAAAGAAGAGAAGACAGGCCAGTAATAGGGAAACAAATCCTGGCCATTTGTCATTGGACTGCATTAGCAGGAGGACCAGGATTTTAGTGTGCAACGCTGCACCCCTGTGAGCCCTTTTGGATTCCAGTGCACAGGTTTGATTTCATTTTACATGGAAAGGTTACCTATTGCCCTTATCTGGGATATACATGGTGTTTGGTGACTTTGACAATGAAGGCTCTTCATTGAGATGACAATACTTTCTCATTGTATTATAATTTCTTCCTTTGCCCTTGATTATATTGCTCTGAGGATCTCTTGTTGTAAATAATATGGTTTTCCAAGTGTGGTAATTTAGGCAAAGGACGTTTGAGCACTTTACAAAGAGGACATTTTTTACTCAGAACGAATGAATGCCTCTATGTAAATTGCACGATAAAACAAAAATTTTTTTCACCCCTAGAGATTTTAATGTCCACTGTTTCATGGGGAGTAAAATAATTAAAATTTTGTTATAATTTATTTGCCATAAAACAGACTGATTATTTTCCTTTACATGTGTCTGTGCCTTCTTAAATCTTTATTATGATTGATTATATTAAATCTAATCTTACCTACAATCCCTTTTAAAATCAACATTCTCCTTTGATCTAATATGCCTCTCTGTTCATAATTTTAAAATAAAGATTTTCAACAGCTTTAAACAAGCCATGCCTTGATCACTTTGTCCACATGATGCACTATGGGATGAGTTATCAATAAAACTGAGAGATAAATGGAAAAAGTTTTCAATGAGGGTTAGAAAATCCCCTATGCTTGTCAGTGTCAATTAATGTATTAAGAGGTGAATAATATGTTTTTTATTCTTCTGGTCTCTCTTTATTTATTATAATTTGTAAAGAGTTGTTGAAAATGTTTTATAGTGATTTAAGAGAAGAATGTACACCTCTGTGATTATACAAAGGACCAGGGAATGTACACCTTGGATAAGTAAGATCATCATTTAATATGTTTTAATAAAACAGACTTGTTTTAAAAATCGTGGGGGTGTCTAGAATTGCAAACGGAACTTGAGCCATGGAAAATAGGAATTCATCATGTTTTAAAGATGCTCTGGCCAATTTTTAAAGAGGGAATTGCAATTCAAGGTTCTACTGGACCTGTGTTTATGGGACAACTGTTAGGTGTTTTGACCTTTTATTTTCTAAGGTTGAGATTTCTGCTTTCGGCGTCAGGTTTATGTATGTTTCTGTATGATTGAGATGCATCACTAAAAATATATGTTAAGAGAAACAGAGTGGGGAGAGACAAAAGTGAAGATGTGGAATTACGTATTTCTCTAAAGCAGTTTTCCCTTTGTGTTTCTTCATTACTGGAGGCTGTAATCTGTTGTGCATAAAATGGAGGTCGGTACTCTCTGCTTGATGGAATAGTTCCTTGACTTTCCTGAATGATTCCTCTTCCACATGATAACTTGTTATCAGTTGAGTCTCTCTTTCTCACCTTGTGGAACTTACAAGTCCCTTTTGCACTTCTGTGTGTTGGCAAGGTCCTTCATAAGGCATAGGAGACATTTGGAGGCTGGGAGATACTTGTACTGTAGTTCCTTGGTTTCATTTCTTATGTTTGGATCTGTTTCTTTGTAAGAATGATTTTGATTTTTTATTCCAGTACATTCTCTAAAATTACAATATGTCAAAAGAGCAGCTCTTTGTATATGGATACCTGCATCACAATCTCTGCCCCAAGGGCAACAGCTCAATGATGTCCAGAAAATCAGCAATGATTTCCTTTAAATAAATATACTGGAGCCTGGTAAACATTCAGTAAAGAATAGTGAAGTCATTTAAGACGAGGTCCTCTGGATTATCAAATTAAAATTGTGATTATTCATAAAAGGAGAATCACTGAGAAATTTTTCTTTTGTTCCCATTATTTTTCTGCCACTTAGAGTAGTTTAATATTATTTCAATAACAATTAGTAAGAAAATCTAGTCCAAAAATTAAGGCAAAATATGCATTCCACAGGAACTCTCAATTTGTATCCTTTTATTTTTACAGAGTTTACTCTTTAAATGGGATAAAGTTTTTCCTTTCAAATTAACATTGACAGGGTATGGGGAAAAATTCTTATTCCACTAGTACAGGTTGATTTATATACCAAAATATAGAATTAACCATTCTTTTAAAATGTTTGTGTTAACGAAGTCATAAATTTTATTTTTTTTTATTTTAAATACTCCAAATTATTCAATGAGAGAACACCTTCATTATAATCTGACTTATAGCTAGTTTTCACCTACAATTGGCCACAATCTTGTTTTCCTTATATATTTCTAACAGAATCTATAAATTAAAAAATAAATTTATGCAGTCACTCAGGATACTCAAACCTCTATACGCAGCATGACACCACATGTGTTGGAAACTTTCTGACAGATCATGAGTAAATATTATGGCATTTTTTCCATCAGCCACTGACCATACTTTATTTTTAAAATACACTTTCACACCCTTCTTCATCATACCTGTCTCCTTGGTTGTGTTTGCAGTTTCTGTAGTGAAGACTATTGTGATTTATTTTTTCCACATGATCCTGAGGTGGCTAGAGGAGTTTTCTTTCTCTTCCAGTTTTCAAAAAGCATGATAAAACACTGCACAAGGAAATCCAAGCTTGGATGCTTTCCTCCAGGATTCCATTGTTCTCCTCTTTTCTGTTTTAAGCCGTGACTTCTCTCCTGCTGCTGTCTTCTCCAAGCCCACAAGGTCCAAATAATTAGACTGCAGAAGTGTTGTGGTTGCACATTGCTAAGGTCCCTGCTTTGGAAGAGCATAGAGAAGACAAGAGTGCCCATTAACTGGGAAATGGATCTTAGCCATTTTTCCTGGGCCTGCATTGGCAGGATGAACAGGATTTTTCTGTGCCATTCTTCCCCCAGTGAGCCCTTTTGGAATCCATTGCAGAAGTTCGATTTCATTTTACATGGAAAGGTTACCCATTGCCCTGATATAGTATATATGTGGTGTTTGGTGGCCTTTGATAATGAAGGCTCATCATTGAGATGGCAATACTTTCTCATCCTATTCTAATTTCTTCCTCTGCCCTTGATTCCATTGCTCTGAGGATCTCTAGTTGGAAATGATATGGCTTTCCAAGTGATCCTGTTATGTGTGGTAATTTAGGCAAAAGACGTGTGAGCACTTTACAAAGTGGACATTTTTAACTCAGAAAGAATGAATGCCTCAATGCAAACTGCATGATGAAACAAAAATTTATTTCACCCCTAGAGATTATAACATGCAAAATTTCATGGGGACTAAAATAATTAAAATTTTTTCATAATGTATTTCCCTAAAATCAGACTGTTGTTTTCCTTTACATGTGCCTGTGCCTTCTTAAATCTTTATTATGATTGTTTATAATAAATCTAATCTTACCTAAAATACCTTTTCTAATCAACATTCTCTTTCAATCTAATATCCTTTTGAGTTCATAATTTTAAAAGAAAGTCCTATTAACAGCTTTAAAAAAGCCATGCATTGTTCACTTTGTCCACATGATGCACTATGGTATGAGTTATTAAGAAAACTGAGAGAGAAATGGAAAAAGTTTTTCAAGGATGGTGAGCAAACCACCTTTGCATGGCACTGTCAACAAATGGATTTAGAGGTGAATAATATTTTATTTATTGCTCTGGATTCTCTTTACATTTTAATTCTTAAGGTGCTGTTGAAAACATTTAATAATGATTGAAGAGAAGAATGCACACCTCTGTGATTATATGTAGGACCAGAAAATGTACACATTGGATAAGTAAGTGAGTGGTTTATTATGTATTAATAAAACAGATTTGTTTTAATAATCGTGGGGATGTCTGGAATTTTACACACAGTAAGCAATGGATACTAGGCATTAGTCAGATTTTAAAGATATTCTTGCCAATTTTTTAAAAAAGGAATCACAATTCAAGGTTCTAATGGAGATGTGTGTATTGAACCACTGTTAGGTGTTATGCCCACGTATTTTCTTAGGTTTAGATTTCTGCTCTCAGCGTCAGGTTTATATATGTTCATGTATGATTGACATGCATAACTAAAAATATATATTAAGAGAAAGCAGGTAGGGAGAGACAAATATGAAGCTTTTCAATTACCTATTTCTCTAAAGTGGTCTTCCTTTTGTGTTTCTTCATTATCGGAGAATGTAATCTGGTGTGCATAGAATGTATGGATCTACCGTCTGCTTGATGGAATAGGTCCTTGACATTTATGAACCATTCCTCTTCCACATGATTACGTGTAAACAGTTGAGTTACTTTTTCTCACCGTGTGAACCTTACAGGTCCCTTTTGCACTTCTGCGTGTTGGCCAGTTCCTTCGTAAGCCATAGGATAAATTTGGAGGCTGGGAGCTCTTTGTAGTCTAGTTCCTTGGTTTCTTCTGTGTATATGTTGATCTGTTTCTTTGTAAGAAAGATTTTGATTTTTTTTCCAATACATTCTCAAAAATTACAATATGTCAAAAGAGCAGGTGTTTGTATATGGACACCTGCATCACAATCTCTGCTCCATCAGCTACAGCCCAATGATTTGCAGAAAATCAGGAATGTGTTCCTTGAAACAAAATCCAAGCCATGTGAACATTCAGTAAAGAACCGTGAAGTCATGTAAAAAGAGGTCCTCGGAATTATTGATTAAAAAATGTGTTTATTCCAAAAAGGAGAATCAGTAAGAAACATTTCTGGTGCTCCCATTATTTTTCTGCCATTTAGAGTACTGTAATATTATTCCAATAAATATTAGGAAGAAATTCTAATCGAAAAATTAAGGTAAAATATGTATTCCACAGTGGCTCTATATTTGTAGCCATTTATTTTGACAGAATTTACTATTTAAAAAGGCTAAAGCTGTTCCTTTCCAATTAGAATTGACAGGGTATGGTGAAAAATTATTTCTGCTAAGTACAGTTTGGTTTATATACCAAAATATATAAATAATCATTCTTTTAAAATGTATATTTTAATGAACACTTAAAGTTTTTTTTTTATTTTAAATACTCCAAATTTCTCTATGAGAGAAGACCCTCATTCCAATCTGACATAGCTAATTTTCACCTCCAATTGGCCACTTTCCTGATTTCCTTAATATATATTTCTAACAGAATCTATAAATTAAAAAAAAATTTTTTTTTCACACTCAGTCAATATATTCAAACATCTATCCTGCAGCCTGACTCTACATGTGTTGGAATCTTTCAGTCAGATTCTGAAACAATATTATGGAATTTTTTCCACCAGCCTCTAACCATACTTTATGTGTAAAATATACTTTCATACCATGACTTCAATATGTCTGGATAGTTGGTTGTATAGGCTGTGTCTGTAGTGAAGACTCTTGCTTTTTAATTTTTTCCATGCACTCCAGAGTTGTCTGGTGGAGTTTTCATTCTGTTCCAAATTTCAACCAGCTCTGCACCGTACTGCATAAATGAATGAGGGCTTGGTTAATTTATCCAGGATTCCATTGAAACCCTCTTTTTTGATTTTAGCAGGGCCTTCTCCCCTGCTGCTGCCTTTTCCAAACAGCCCATTCTCCATGCCCCCAAGGTCCAAATAATTAGTCTGCAGAAGTGGTTCGGCCACAGACAGGTAAGGTCCCTGCTTAGGAAGAACAGAAAGAAGATAAACCTAGACAGTAACTAGAAATGAATCCTGCCATATTTCTTGGGCCAGCATTGGTAGGATGACCAGGAATTTGGTGTGCCAGGCTCAACACATGTGAGATGTTTTGGAATCCAATGCAAAAGTTCGATTTCCTTTTACATGGAAAGATTAGCATTTACCCTTTTCTGGGATATACGTGGTGTATGGTGACCTTTGATAATGAAGGCTCTTCATTGAGATGGCAATACTTTCTCATTCTATTATAAATTCTCCTGTGCCCTTGATTAGATTGCTCTGAGAATCTCTGGTTGGAATTAATATGATTTTTCAAGTGATCTTGTTACGTGTGGTAATTTAGTCAAAGGACATGTGAACACTTTACAAAGAGGAAATTTTTTTACTCAGAAAGAATGAATGATGAAATGTAAACTACATGATAAAACAAAAGTTTATTTCATACCCAGAGATTTTAATGTTGCGGAGTAAAATTTGGTTATAATTTATTTCACATAAAACACTGATTTTTTATTTTACAAGTGTTTGTGCCTTCTTAAATCTTTCTTATGATTGATTTAATTAAATCTAAATTACCTACAATCCCTTTTCAAATCAGCATTCTCTTTTGATCTAATATACCTTTCTGTTCATAATTTTAAAATAAAGACGTTCAACACTTTAAACAAGCAATGCCTTGTTCACTTTGTCTACATGATGCACTATGGAATGAGTTATAAATAAAACTGAGAGATAAACAGAAAAAGTTGTTCAATGAGGGTGAGGAAAGCTCCTATGCTTGTCATTGTCAACTAATGGATTAAGATGTGAATAATGTGTTTTTTATTCTTCTGGATTCTCTTTATTTATTATAAATCGTAAAAAGCTTCTGAAAATGTTTGATAGTGATTTAAGAGATGAATGTACACCTCTGTAATTATATGAAGGACCAGGGAATGTATACATTGAATAAGTATGATAATCATTTAATATGTTTTAATAAAACAGACTGGTTTTAAAAACCGTGGGGATGTCTGGAATTGCACACTGAATTTGAGCCATGGATAATATGCATTCATCGAATGTGAAAGATGCTCTGGCCAATTTTTACAGAGGGAATCACAATTCAAGGTTCTGCTGGAGATGTGTTTATGGGACCACTGTTAG
>JAKSZT010020056.1:83968-120293 GCA_026826555.1 Tolypeutes matacus | reverse complement strand
GTACATAGAATGGATGGTTCTACCGTCTGCTTGATGGAATAGGTCCTCGATATTTATGAACCATTCCTCTTCCACATGATAATGTGTAAACTGTTGAGTCACTTTTCTCACCTTGTGAAAGTTACAAGTCCCTTTTGCACTTCTGGTTGTTGGCCAGGTCCTTCATAATCCATAGGATAAATTTGGAGTCTGGGAGTTCTTTGTACTCTAGTTCCTTGGTTTCTTTTGTGTATATGGGCGTCTGTTTCTTTGTAAGAAAGGTTTTGATTTTTTTTCCAATACATTCTCAAAAATTACAATATGTCAAAAGAGCAGGTATTTGTATATGGACACATGCATCACAATCTCTGCTCCATCTGCAACAGCCCAATGATGTGCAGAAAATCAGGAATGTGTTCCTTGAAACAAAATCCCGAACCATATAAACATTGAGTAAAGAATCGTTATGTAATGTAAAAAGAGTTCCTCTTAATTATTGATTAAAAACCTTGATTATTCATAAAAGGAGAATCAGTGAGGAACATTTCTTGTGCTCCCATGATATTTCCACCAGTTAGAGTCATTTAATATTATTCCAATTACTATTCAGAAGAAAATTTGGTCCAAAAATTAAGGTAAAAAATATGCCTTCCACAGGAAGATTTCAATTTGAAACCTTTTTTTTTTTTTTTTACAGGGGTTTACTATTGAAAAGGGATAAAGCCTTTACTTTCCAAATAATATTGACAGAGTATCAGGAAAAATTCTTTTTGCCTAAGTACAGACTGATTTATATACAAAAATATATAATTATACATTCTTTTAAAATGTATGTTTTAACGAAGTCTTAAAACTTATTTATTTATTTTTAAAACACGAAATTACTCTATGAGTGAACACCATCATTATAATATGATATAACTAATTTTCACCTCCAACTTGCCACATTCTTGTTTTCCTTAATATATATTTCTTACAACACCTATAAATTAAAAATAAAACCTTTATGCGTTCCATCAGGACACTCAAACCTCTGTACCCCAGCATGACTCTACATGTGTTGGAATCATTCTGATAGATCATGAGAAAATATTTTGGCCATTTTTCTATGAGTCACAGTACCTACTTTATGTTTAAAATAATTTTAATGCCCTGACTTCATCATATCTGTCTAGTTGTTTGTATAGGTTGTGTCTGTAGTGAAGACTCTTGTGTTTTAATTTTTTCCCCATGCTCCTGAGTTCACTAGAAGAATTTTCTTTCTGTTCCAATTTTCAAAAAGCAACACACTACACTGCACAAGGAAATCCGAGCATGGATTCTTTCCTCCAGGAATCCATTGTTCTCCTCTTTTCTGTTTTAGTAGGGCCTTCTCTCCTGCTGCAGCCTTTTCCATACAGCCCATTCTCCATGCACACATGTTCGAAATAATTAGACTGCACATGTGTTTGAGCCACATCCAGCTAAGCTCCCTGCTTTGGAGGAGCAGAAAGAAGAGAAGACAGGCCACTAATAGGGAAACAAATCCTGGCCATTTGTCATGGGATTGCATTAGCAGGATGACCAGGATTTTAGTGTACAACGCTCCACCCCTGTGAGCCCTTTTGGATTCCAGTGCACAAGTTTGATTTCATTTTACATGGTAAAGGTTACCTATTGCCCTTTCCTCCTACCCCGATAAATTGTAAACATTTGAGTCACTCTTTCTCACCTTGTGGACCTTACAGGTCACTTTTTCACATCTGGGATTGGCAAGGTCCTTCATATTTCATAGCAGAAATTTGGAGGCTGTAAGCTATTTGTACTAAAGTTCCCTGGTTTAATTTTTGTATATGTCCATGAGTTTCTTTGTATGAGTGATTTTGAAATTTGTCCCAATATGTTCTCAAAAATTACAATATACCAAAAGAGCAGGTATTCATATATGGACACCTGCATCACAATCTTTCCACAGCCAGAAACAGCCCAATGATGTCCAGAAAATCAGGAATGCTTTCCTTGAAACAAAATCCCAAGCCAAGTGAACATTCAGTAAATAATGGTGAAGATATGTAAAAAGAGGTCTTTTGAATTACAGATTTAAAATTGTGATTATTCAAAAAAGGAGAATCAGGGAGAAACATTTCTTGTGCTCCCATTATTTTTCTGCCTGTAAAAGTAGTTTAATATTATTCCAATCACTATTAGGTAGAGAATCTATTCCAAAAATTAAGGTAAAATATGCATTCCACTGGAACTCTTCTATTTGTAGCCTTTTTTTTTTTTTAAGAGTTTATAATTTAAAAGGGCTAAAGCCTTTCCTTTCCAAATAACATTGACAGGGTATTGGAAAAAGGATTTTTTCTAAGTAAAGATTGGTTTACATACCAAAATATATAATTAACCATTCTTTTAAAATGTATGTTTTATGGAAGATTTACAATTTTTTAAATTTTAAATGCTCTAAATTACTCTATGAGAGAACACCGTCATTCTAATCTGACTCATAGCTAATTTTAACCTCCAGTTGACCACATTCTTGTTTTCCTTAATATATATTTCTAACAAAATCTATAAGTAAAAAAAAAAATTATGTAGTCGACAAGGATACTCAAACCTCTATCCCCAAGCATGACTCTACATGCTTTGGAAACTTTCTGACAGATCATGAGAAGATATTATGGCATTTTTTCCACCAGCAACTGACGATACTTTATATGTGAAATACATTTTCATACCCTGACTTCAACATATATGGCTAGTTGTTTGTATAGGCTGTGTTTGTAGTGAAGACTCTTGTGTTTTGATTTTTACCACGCACTCCTGATTTGGCTAGTGGAGTATTCTTTCTGTTCCAATTTTCAAAAAGCACTGCACCACACTGCAGAAGGAAACCAGAGCTTGGATTCTTTCCTCCAGGATTCCATTGCTTTTCTCTTTTCTCTTTTCTGTAGTGCCTTCTCTCCTGCTGCTGTCTTTTCCTAACCTCCCATTCTCCATGCTCCCAAGGTCCGAATAATTAGTCTGCAGAAGTGTTTCGGCCACACCCATCTAAGATCCCTGCTCTGGAGTAGCAGAAAGAAGACAAGACTGGCCAGTAACAGGGAAACGAATCCTGGCCATTTTTCCTCGGACTGCATTGGCCGGATGACCAGGATTTTGGAGTGCCAAGCTCCACCACTGTGAGACATTTTGGAATCCAATGAAGAAGGTCAATTTCACTTTACATGGAAAGGTTATCAATTGCCCTGATCTGGGATAAAAGTGGTGTTTGGTGACCTTTGATAATGAAGGCTCTTAATTGAGATGACAATACTTCCTCATTCTATTCTAATTCCTTCCTCTGCCCTTGATTACATTGCTCTGAGGGTCTCTAATTGGAAATAATATGGTTTTCAAAGTGATCTTTTTATGTGAAGTAATTTTGGCAAATGAGGTTTAAGCACTTTACAAAGAGGACATTTTTTACTTAGAAAGATTGAATGCCTCAAAGTAAACTGCATGATTCAACAAATATTTATTTCACCTGTCAAGATTAAAATGTCCACTATTTCATGGGGAATAAAATAATTAAAATTTTGTTATAATTTATTTCCCATAAATAGGACTGATTATATTCCTTTACATGTGTCTGTGCTTTCTTAATTCTTTATTATGATTGATTATATTAAATCTAACCTTACCTATAATCCCTTTTGAAATCAGCATTCTTTTTCAATCTGATATGCATTTCAGTTCATAATTTTAAAATAAAGACCTTCCAGCAGCTTTAAAAAACCATGCATTTTTCACTTTGTCCACATGTTGTACCTTGGGATGAGTTATCAGCACACCTGGGAAATAAATGGAAAAAGTTGTTCAAGGTCAGCAAGAAAAGCACCTCTGCATGCCAGTGTCAACAAATGGATGGAGAGGTGGATAATATGTTATTTATTCTTTTGGATTCTCTTTATTTATTATAATTCTTAAGGAGCGGTTGAAAAGGTTTAATAATGATTGAAGAGAAGAATGCACACATCTGTGAGTATATGAAGGACGAGGGAAAGTATACACTGGATAAGGAAGATTGTGGTTCAAAATGTTTTAATGAAACAGACTTGTTTTAAAAATCATGGGGCTCTCTGGAATTGTACACCCAAGTTGAGCCATGGATAATAGGCATTAGTCATGTTTTAAAGATGCTCTGGCCAAATTTTAGAAAAGGAATCACAATTCAAGGTTCTGCAGGAGATGTGTGTATGGGACCACTATTAGGTATTATGCCCCTATATATTCTATGGCTTAGATTTCTGCTCTCGGGGTCAGGTTTATATATGTTCATGTATGATTGATATGCATCAATGAAAATATATATATTAAGAGAAAGAAGGTGTGTTGAGACATATATAAGGCTTTGGAATTACCTATTTCTCTAAAGTGGTCTTCCTTTTTTGTTTCTTCATTATCAGAGGCTGTAATCTGCCTGCATAGAATGGAGGGCAGTGCACCCTGCTTAATGGAATAGGTCCTTGACTTTTATGAACCATTCCTCTTCCACATGATAAATTGTAAACAGGTGAAATACTCTTTCTCACCTTGTGGACCTTACAGGTCCCTCTTGTAATACTGGGTGTTGGCAATGTCCTTCATAAGCCATAGGGGAAATATGGAGCCTGAGAGCTCTTTGTACTCTAGTTCCTTGGCTTCATTTGTGTATATGTGGATATGTTTCTTTGTAAGAATGATTTTGATTGTTTTCCCAATACATTGTCAATAATTACAAGATGTCAAAAGAACAGCTATTTGTATATGGACACCTGCTTCACTATTTCTGCACCATCGGCAACAGCCCAATAATGTCCAGAAAATCAGGAATGCTTTCTTTGAAAAAAAATCCTGAACCTTGTAAACATTCAGTAAAGAATCGTGAAGTCATGTAAAAAGATGTCCTCGGAATTACTGATTTAAAATTGTGATTATTCAATGAAGGAGAATCAGTGAGAAACATTTTTTGTGCTTCCATCTTTTTCTGCCTGTTAGAGTAGCTTAATATTATTCCAATAACTATAAGGAAGAAAATCTATTCCAAAAATTAAGGTAAAATATGCATTGCACAGGAACTCTTCTATTTGTAGCCTTTTATTTTTACAGAGTTTACTATTTAAAAGGGCTAAAGCCATTCCTTTCCAATTAACATTGACAGCGAAGGGGGAAAAATTATTTTTGCCTAAGTACTTGTTGATTTATATACCAATATATGTAAATAAACATTCTTTTAAAATGTATGTTTTAACGAATACTAAAAATTTATTAAAAAAAAAAAATATTCCAAATTACTCTAGGAGAGAACACCATCATTCAAATCTGACTTATAGCTAATTTTCACCTCCAATTGGCCACATTCTTGTTTTCCTTAACATAAATTTTTAACAGCATCTATATATTAAAAAAAAAACATTTACACAGTCAGTCAGGATACCCAAACCTCTATTCCCCAGCATGAATCCACATGTGTTGGAATCTTTCTGACAGATCATGAGAAAATATTTTGGCATTTTTCCGCCAGCCAGTGACCATTCTTTGTGTTTAAAATACACTTTCATTCCCTGACTTCAACACATATGGCTAGTTGGTTTTATAGGCTGTCTCCATAGTGAAGACTATTGTATTTATATAATTTCCACATACACCAGAGGTGGCTATAGGAGTTGTTTTCTGTTCCAATTTTCAAAAAGCACCGCCCCACACTGCACAAGGATATCAGAGACTGGATTCTTTCCTCCAGGTTTCCATTGTTCTCCTTATTTCTGCTGTAAGCAGTGCCTTCTCTCCTGCTACTTTCGTCTCCAAACAGCCCAATCTCCATGCCTACAAGGTCAAAATAATTAGTCTGCAGAAGTGGTTCAACCGCACCCAGCTAAGGTCCCTACTTTGGAGGAGCATAAAGAAGACAAGACTGGCCAGTAACAGGGAAAGGAATCCTGGCCATTTTTCCTGAGACTGCATTGGCACGATGACCAGGATTTTGGTGTGCCATTGTCCACCACTGCGAGCCCTTTTGGAATCCAATGCAGCAGTTCGATTTAATTTTACATGGAAAGGAGATCCATTGCCTTGTTCTGGGATATACTTGGTGAATGGTGACCTTTGATAATGAAGGCTCTTCATTGAGATGGCAATACTTTCTCATTTTATCTAATATATTCCTCTGCCCTTGATTCCATTTCTCTGGGGATCTCAATTTGGAAATAATATGGTTTTCCAAGTGATGATGTTATGTGTGGTAATTTAGGCAAAGGATGTGAGAGCACTTTACAAAGAGGACATTTTTACTCAGAGAGAATGAATGCCCCAATGTAAACGGCACAATAAAACAAAAATTTATTTCACCCTAGAGATTATATAGTCCACTATTTCATGGGGAACAAAATAATTAAAATTTTGTTATATTTATTTCCCATAAATCAGACTAATTATTTTCCTTTACGTGTGTCTGTGCCTTCTTAAATCTTTATTATGATTGATTATATTAAATCTAATCTTACCTACAATTCCTTTTCAAATTAACATTCTCTTTCAATCTAATATGTGTTTCAGTTTATAAATTTAAAATAAAGGCCTTTCAACAGCTTTAAACAAGCCATGCCTTGTTCACATTGCCCACATGATGCAGTATGGAATGAGTTATCAATAAAACGGAGAGATAAACAGAAAAAGTTGTTCAATGAGGGTGAGAAAAGCACCTATGCATATCAGTGTCAAGTAATGGACTGAGAGGTGAATAATATGTTCTTTATTCTTCTGGATTCTCTTTACTTATTATAATTCTTAAAGAGCTGTTGAAAACATTTAATTATGATTGAAGAGAAGAATGCACACTTCTGTGATTATACGAAGTACCAGGATATGTACACATTGGATAAATAAGATATGTTTTATATGTTTTAATAAAACAGACTTGTTTCAAATATTTTGGGGATGTCTGGAATTGTACACACAAGTTGAGCAATGGATAATAGGCAATACTCATGTTTTAAAGATGCCCTGGGCAGTTTTTAAAAAAAGGAATCACAATTCAAGGTTCTGCTGGAGATGTGTGTATCGGACCACTGTTAGGTTTTATGCCCCTCTGTATTCTTAGATTGAGATTTCTGCTCTCAGTGTTGTTTATGTATGTTCATGTATGATTGATAGGCATCACTAAAAATATATAGTGATATATAAGTTGTGGGCCATACAGGTCCCTTTTACCCTTTTGGGTGTTGGCAAGGTCCTCCATAAGCCATAGGAGAAATTTGGAGGCTAAAGCTATTTGTACTCTATTTCCTTGGTTTCATTTTTGTATATTTTGATCTACTTCTTTGTAATAATTTTTTTGAAATTTTTTCCAAAACATTCTCAAAAATGACAATATGTCAAAAGAGCAGCTATTCATATATGGACACCTGCATCACAATCTCTCCACCATCAGGAAAAGCCCAATGATGTCCAGAATATCTGGAATGTTTTCCTTGAAACAAAATCCCAAGCAATGTAAACATTCACTAGAGAATCATGAAGTAATGAAAAAGATGTCCTCTGAATTACTGATTTATAATTGTGCTTATTCAAAAAAGGAATCAGCAGTGAGAAGCATTTCTTGTCCTCCTATTATTTTTCTGCCAGTTAGAGTAGTATAATATTATTCCAATAATTATTAGGAAGCAAATCTTGCCTAAAAATTAAGGAAAAATATGCATGCCACAGGATCTCTTCTATTTGTACATTTTATTTTTTCAGAGTTTACTATTTAAATGCCTAAAATCTTTCTTTTCCAATTAACACTGACAGGGTATTGGGAAAAATCTTTCTGCCTACATAAGGATTTATTTTTATAGCAAAACATATATTTAACCATTTTTTAACATGTATATTTTTAAAACGACTTAATATTTGTGGTTTTTTTATTTTAAATTATCCAAATTGCTCTATGAGAGAATGTCATCAATGTAATCTGACGTATAGTTAATTTTCACTTCCAATGGGACATATTCTTGTTTTTTTTAATGTATATTTCTAAGAGATAGTGTAAATTAAAAAAATCATTTGTGCAGTCTGTCTGGATACTCAAACCTCTTTCCTCCAGCATCACACCACATGTGTAGGAATATTTCTTACAGATCATGATATAATGTTATAGGATTTTTCCATGAGCAAGTGACCATAGTTTATGTTAAAAATACACTTTCATACCCTGATTCAACATACTTGGATAGTTGGTTGTATAGGCTGTGTCTTTATTGAAGACTCTTGTGTTTTAATTTTTTGCACATACTCCTGAGTTTTCTAGTGGAGTTTTTCAGTCTGTTCCAATTTTCAAGCAGGTCTGCACTGCACTGCACAAATGAATCAGAGCTTGGTTGATTTGTCCAGGATTCCATTGTTATCCTCTTTTCTGTTTTTAGCAGTGCCTTCTCTCCTGCTGCTGCATTTTCCACACAGCCAATTCCACATGCCCCCAAGGTCCAAATAATTAGTCTGAAGATGTGTGGGTGCTGCACGCAGCTGTGGTTCCTACTTTGGAGGAGCAGAAATAAGACAAGCCTGGCCAGTAATTAGGAAGCAAATCCTGGCCATTTTTCATGTGACTGCATTGGCAGGATGACCAGGATTTTGGTGTGCCATGCTCAACCACTGTGAGCCCTTTTTCAATCCAATGCAGAATTTGCATTTCATTTTAGATTTAAAGGTTATCCATTGCCCTGATCTGGGATATATTGGTGTTTGGTCACCTTTGATAATGAGGGCTCTTCATTGAGATGGCAATAATTTCTCATTCTATTCTGATTTCTTCCTCTGGCCTTGATTCAATTGCTCTGAGGATATCTGGTTGGAAATAATATGGTTTTCCAAGTGATCTTGTTATGTGTGCTAGTTTAGGCAAATGATGTGTGAGCAATTACAAAGAGGATATTTTTTTTTTCCTCAGGAAGAATGAATGCCTCAATGTAAACTGCATGATAAAACAAAAATTTACTTGACCCCTAGAGAATAAAATGTCCACTATTTCATGGGGAGTAAAATAATTAAAATTTTGTTATAATTTATTTCCCAATAATCAGACTGATGATTTTCCTTTACAAGGTTTTTGCCTTCTTAACATTTTATTATCATTGATTATGTTAAATCTAACCTTACATAATATGCCTTTTAAAATCAACTTTCTCTTTCATTCAAATATCCGTTTCAGTTCATAATTTTTATTTAAAGACCTTTCAACAGTCTTTAAAAAGGCATGCATTGTTTACTTTGTCCACATGATGCACTATGACATGACATATCAACAAAACTGAGAGACAAACAAAAGAGGATTTTCAAGGACAGCGAGAATGCACCTATGCCTGTCAGTGTGAACTAATGGATTGAGACCTGAATAATATGTTTTCTATTCTTCTGTTTTTTCTATATTTTTTATAATTCTTAACGAGCTGTTGAAAAGGTTTATCAAAGATGGAAGTGAAGAATGCACACCTCTGTGATTATACGAAAGTCCAGGTAATGTTCATGTTGGATAAACTAGATATTGCTATAAAAGTTTTTAATAAAAGAGATTTGTTCTAAAATCATTGCGGTGTCTGGAACTGTACACCCAAGTTGAGCCATGGATAATAGGCATTAGTCATGTATTAAAGATGATCTGGACAACTTTTAAATAAAGAATCACAATTCAACGTTGTTCTGGAGATGTGTATATGGGACCACTGTTAGGTGTTATTCCCTTTTTTTTTCTAAGTTTCAGATTCCTGCTCTCATCTTCAGGATTTTGTATATTCTTGTATGATTCATTTGCATCACTAAAAATATATATTAAGAGAAAGAGGGTGGGGAGAGGCAAATATAAACTTTGGAATTACCTATTTCCATAAAGTGTTCTTCCTTTTGTGATTCTTCAATATCAGAGTTTGTAATCTGGCATGCATAGAATGGAAAGCAGTACCATCTGCTTGATGGAATAGGTCCTTGACTTTTGAGAAGCATTCTTCTTACCCTGATATCTTGTAAACAGTTGACTCACTCCTCAACTTGTGGACCCTACAGGTCCCATTTTCCCTTCTGAGTGTTGGCAAGGTCCTTCATAAGCCCTAGGAGAAATTTGCAGGCTGTAAGCTCTATGTACTCTAGTGCCTTGCTTTGATTTTTGGATATGTCGATCTGTTTCTTTGTAAGAATTTTTTTGAATTATATTCAAATACATGCTCAAAAATTACAATATGTCACAAGAGCTGGTATTCATATATGGACACCAGCATCACAAACTCTCTGCCATTGGGAACAGCTCAATGATGTCCAGAAAATCAGGAATATTTTCCTTTAAATAAAAACCCAATGATGTAAACATTCAGTACAGAATCATGAACTCATGTAAAACGATGTCCTCTGAATTTTTTTATTTAAAATTCTGATTATTCAGTAAAGGAGTCATAATTGAGAAGCATTTCTTGTCCTCTCATTATTTTTCTCCCTGTTAGAGTAGTTTAATATTATTCCAATAACTATGAGGAAGAAAATCTAGTCCAAAAATTAAGGTAAAATATGCATGCCAGAGTAACTCTTCTATTTGTAGACTTTTATTTTTACAGAGTTTTCAATTTAAAGGTCAAATATCTTTACTGTCCAATTAACACTGACAGGGTATGGGGAAAAATACTTTCTGCCTTAGTAAGGATTTATTTTTATAGCAAAACATATAATTAACCATTTCTTTGACAAGTATATTTTAACGAAGGAGTAAAATCTCTTTTTTTATTATTTTAAACACTCCAAATTGTTCTATGAGAGTATATCATCATTGTAATGTGACATATAGTTAATTTTCACCTCCAATGGGACAAATTCTTGTTTTTTTAATGTATATTTCTAAGAGATTCTGTAAATTTGAAAAATCATTTTTGCAGTCATTCAGTATACTCAAATGTCTTTCCTCCAGAATCACCCCATATGTGTTGGAATATTTCATACAGATCATGATAAAATATTATCGAATTTTTTCCAGCAGGCTGTGACCATACTTTATTTTAAAAATACACTTTCACACCCTGACTTCAACATATCTGGCTAGTTGGTTGAATAGGCTGTGTCTGTAGTGAAGACTCTTTTGTTTTAATTTTTCCACGCACTCCTGATTTGACTAGTGGAGTTTTATTTCTATTCCAATTTACAACCAGTACTGCCCTGCACTGCTCAAATGAATCAGAGCTTGGTAGATTTCTCCAGGATCCCAATGTAAACCTCGTTTTGTTTTTAGCAGTGCCTTCTCTCCTGCTACTGACTTTTCCAAACAGCTCTTTCTCCATACACCCAAGGTCCAAATAATTAGTCTGCAGAAGTGTTTGGGCTGCACCCAAATAAGGTCCCTGCTTTGGTAGAGCAGAAAAAAGACAAACCTGGCCAGTAACTGGAAATGAATCCTGGCCATTTTTCCTGCGACCACATTGGCAGGATGACCAGGATTTTGGTGTGCCATCCTCCATCCCTGTGATCCGTTTTGGAATCCAATGCAGAAGTGCCATGTCATTTTACATGGAATGCTTACCTATTGCCCTCATCTGGGATATATGTGGTGTTTGGTGACCTTTGATAATGAAGGCTCTTCATTGAGATGGCAATATTTTCTTATTCTATTATAATTTCTTCCTGTGCCCTTGATTACATTGCTCTGAGGATCTATTGATGGAAATAATATGGTTTTCCAAGTGATCTTTTTATGTTTGGTAATTTAGGCAAAGGACGTGGGATCACTTTACAAAGAGGAAATTTTTTACTCCGAACTAATGAATCCCTCAATGTAAACTGAATGATAAAACAAACACTTATTTCACCCCTAGAGATTATAATGTCCACTATTTCATGGGGAATAAAATAATAAAATTTTGTTATAATTTATTTCCCATAAATCTGACTGATTATTTTACTTTACAAGTGTCAGTGCCTTCTTAAATCTTTATTAAGATTGACTTTATTAAATCTATCTTACCTACAATCCCTTTTTAAATCAACATTATCTTTTGATCTAATATGCCTTTCAGTTCATAATTTTAAAATAAAGACTTTCAACAGTTTTTAAAAAAAAGCCATGCAATATTCACATTGTCCACATGATGCACTATGGGATGAATTATCAATAAATCTGAGAAATAAACAGAAAAATTTGTTCAAGGACAGTGAGAAAAGCACCTGTGCTTGTCAGTGTCAACTAATGGATTAAGAGGTGAATAATGTGTTTTTTACTCTTCTGGATTCTCTTTATTTATTATAATTCTTAAAGAGCTGTTGAAAATTTTTAGTAGTCATTTAAGAGAAGAATGTACACCTCTGTGATTATATGAAGGACAAGGGAATGTACACATTGTATAAGTAATATAGTCATTTAATATATTTTAATAAAACAGATTTGTGTTAAAAATCGTGGGAATGTCTGGAAATGCACACGGAACTTGAGCCATGGATAATCGGCATTCGTCATGTTTTAAAGATGCTTTGGTCAATTTTTAAAGAGGGAATCACAATTCAAAGTTGTGCTGAAGATGTGTGTATAGCACTACTGTTAGGTGATATGCCCCTATATTTTCAAAGGTTGAGTTTTCTGCAATCGGTGTCAGGTTTATATAGGTTCATGTTTGATTGATATCCATCACTAAAAATATATATTAAGAGAAAGAGGGTGGGGAGAGACAAATATGAGGCTTTGGAATTACCTATTTCTGTAAAGTGGTCTTCCTTTTGTGTCTCTTCATTATCAGAGACTGTAATCTGTCATGCATAGAATTGAGGGCCGTGCACTCTTCTTGATGGAATTGGTCCTTGATTTTTATGAACCATTCCTCTTCTACATGATATCTTGTAAAGAGTTGAATCATGATTTCTCACCTTGTGGACCATACTGGTCCCTTTTTCCTTCTGGGTGTTGGCAAGGTCCCCCATAGGCCATAGGAGAAATTTGGAGGCTGTAAGCTATTTGTACTCTAGTTCCTTGGTTTTATTATTGTATATGTCATTCTGTTTCTATGTAAGAATTTTTTTTAATTTTTTTCAAATTATTCTCAAAAAAATTCAATATATCAAAAGAGCAGATATTCATATATGGACACCTGCATCACAATCTCTCCACCATAGGGAAGAGCCCAATTATGTCCAGAAAATCAGGAATGTTTTCTTTGAAACAAAATCCTGAGCAACATAAACAATCAGTACAGAATCATGAAGTCATGAAAAAGATGTCCTCTGAATTTTTATTTAAAATTGTGATTATTCAAAAAAGGAGTCTGCAGTGAGAAACATTTTTAGTCCTATCATTTTGTTTCTTCCAGTTACAGTAGTTTAATATTATTCCAATAATTATTAGTAATTATAATTACTAATAATTAAGTAAATGTAGTCCACAAATCAAGGAAAACTATACATGCACAGGATCTCTTCTATTTGTACCGTTTATTTTTACAGAGTTCACTATTTAAAGGGCTAAAATCTTTCCTTTCCAATTAACACTGACAGGGTGTGGGGAAAAATTTCTTTTTGCCTAAGTAAGGATTTATATTTATAGCAAAACATATAATTAACCATTTTTTTAAAACATGCATATTTTAACAATGGCTTAAAATTTCTTTTTTAAATTTTAAATTCTCCAATTTGCTCTATGAGAGAATATCTTCATTGTAATCCGACCTATAGTTAATTTTCACCTCCAATGGGACACATTCTTGTTTTTTTAAATGTATAATTCTAAGAGGTTCTGTATATTAAAAAAAATCATTTATGCAGTCTGTCAGGATATTCAAACATCTTTCCTCCTGGATCACACCACATGTGTAAGAATATTTCTTACAGATTATGATAAAATATTATCGGATTTTCTCCACCAGCCTGTGACCATAATTTATGTTAAAAATACACTTTCATACCCTGCCTTCAACATATCTCGCTAGTTGGTTGTATAGGCTGTGTCTGTAATGAAGACTCTTGTGTTTTCATTTTTCCATGCACTCCTGAGTTGACTAATCTTTTCCAATTTTCAACCAACACTGCCCTGCAGTGCACAAATAAATCAGAGCTTTGTAGATTTCTCCAGGTTTCCATTGTAACGCTCTTTTTTGTTTTTAGGAGTGCCTTCTCTCCTGTTACTGACTTTTCCAAACAGCCCATCCTCCATGACCCCAAGGTCCAAATAATTATTCTGCAGAAGTGTTTGGGCTGCACCCAAATAAGGTCCCTGCTTTGGAGAACCAGAAAGAAGACAAACCTGGACAGTAACTGGAAATGAATACTGGCCATTTTTCCTGGGACTGCTTTGGCAGGATGACCAGGATTTTGGTGTGCCAGGCTCCACCCCAGGGAGCCATTTTGGAATTCAATGCTGAAGTTCTATTTCATTTTACACGGAAAGTTTCCCTATTGCCCTTATCTGGGATATATGTGGTGTTTGGTGACCTTTGATAATGAAGGCTCTTCATTGAGATGGCAATACATTCTCATTCTATTATAATTTCTTCCTGTGCCCTTGATTACATTGCTCTGAGGATCTCTTGTTGGAAATAATATGGTTTTCCAAGTGATCTTTTTATGTGTGGTAATTTAGACAAAGGACGTGTGAGCAATTTACAAAGAGGAAATTTTTTACTCAGAAAGAATGAATTCCTCAATGTAAACTGCACGATAAAACAAAAATTTATTTCATCCCTAGAGATTATAATGTCTACTATTTCAGTGGGACTAAATAGTTAAAATTTTGTTATAATTTATTTAGCATAAATCAGGATGATTATTTTCCATTACATGTGTCTGTGCCCTCTTAAAATTTTATTATAATTGATTATATTATATCTAATCTTACCTACAATCCCTTTTCAGTTAAACATTCTCTTTCAATATAATATGCATTTCATTTCATAATTTTATAATAAAGACAATTCAACACATTTAACAAAAGCCATGCAATGTGCGTTTTGTCCACATGATGCACTATGTGATGAGTTATCAATAAAACTGAGAGATTAACAGAAAAATTTGCTCAAGGAGACTGAGAAAAACCACATATGCATGTCAGTGTCAACTAATGGATTGAGATATGAATAATATGTTTTTTATTCTTCTGGATTCTCTTTATTTATTATAATTCTTAAAGAGCTGTTGATAACATTTAATAATGATTGAAGAGATGAATGCTCACATCTGTGATCATATGAAAGACCAGAGAATGTACACATTGGATAAGTAAGATAGTGGTTTAATATGTATTAATAAAACAAACTTGTTTTAAAAATCGTGGTGTTGTCTGGAAATATACACCCAAGTTGAGCCACGGATAACAGGCATTAGACATGTTTTAATGATGCTCTGGGCAATTTTTAAAAAAGGAATCACAATTCAAGGTTCTGCTGGATATGTGTGTATGGGACCACAGTTAGGTGTTAAGCTCCTATATTTTCTAAGGTTGAGATTTCTGCTCTTGATGTCAGGTTTATGTATGTTCATGTATGATTTATACGCATCACTAAAAATATATATTAAGAGAAAGAGGGAGGGGAGAGACAAATATGAAGCTTTGGGATTACCTAATTCCCTAAGGTAGTCTTCCTTTTGTGTTTTTCATTATTAGAGGTTGTAATCTGTTGTGCATAGAATGGAGGGCTGTACACTCGGTTTGATGGAATAGGTCGTTGACCTTTAAGAACCATTCCTCTTACCCTAATAACTGGTAAACATTTTAGTCATTCTTTCTCACCTTGTGGGCCATACAGTTCCCTTTTTCCCTTCTGGGTGTTGGCAAGATCCTTCATAAACCATAAAAGAAATTATGGAGGCTGTAAGTTCTTTGTACTCTAGTTCCTTGGTTTCATTTTTGTCTATGTTGATCTGTTTCTTTTTAAGATTTTTTTTCAAATTTATTCCAATACATTCCCCAAAATTACAATATGTCAAAATAGCAGGCATTCAAATATGGACACCTGCATCACAATCTCTCCACCATCGGAAACAGCCCAATGATGTCCAGAAAATCAGGAATGGTTTCCTTGAAACAAAATTCCAAGTGATGTAAACATTCAGTAGAGAATCATGGAGTAATGAAAAAGATGTCCTATGAATTATTGATTTAAAATTGTGATTATTCAAAAAAAGAGTCATCAGTGAGAAGCATTTCTTGTCCTCCCATTATTTTTCTGCCAGTTAGAGTAGTTTAATATTATTCCAATAATTATCAGGAAAAAAATCGAGTCCAAAAATTAAGGTAAAGTATGCATGCCATGGGAACTCTTTTATTTGTAGACTTTTATTTTTGCACAGTTTACTATTTAAAGGGCTAAAATCTTTCCTTTCCAATTAACAATAACACGGTGTGTAGAAAATTTTTTTCTGTATCAGCAAGGATTTATTTTTATATCAAAACATATAATTAACCATTTTTTAACATGTATATTTTAATGAAGGCTTAAAATTTCTTTTTTTAATTTTAAATTCTCCAAATTGTTCTATAAGAGAATATCGTCATTGTAATCTGACGTATAGTTAATTTTCACCTCCAGTGGGAAACATTCTTGTTTTTTTAAATGTATATTTCTAAGAGATTCTGTAAATTAGAAAAATCATTTGTGCAGTCGGCAGGATACTCAAACGTATTTACTCCAGCATCACAACACAAGTGTACGAATATTTCTTACAGATCATTATAAAATATTATCAGATTTTTTCCACCAGCCTGTGATCATACTTTATGTTTAAAATATGCTTTCATACCCTGACTTCAACATATCTGGGTAGTTAGTTGTATAGTCTGTGTCTTTATTGAAGACTCTTGTGCTTTAATTTTTTCTACATACTGCTGAGTTGGTTAGTGGAGTTTTTCTTTGTGTTATAATTTTCTACCAGCACTGCAGTGCACTGCACAAATGAATCAGAGCTTGGATGATTTGTCCAGTATTCCATTGTTATCCTCTTTTCTGTTTTTGATAGTGCCTTCTCTCCTGCAGCTGTCTTTTCCAAACAGCCATTTCTCCATACCCTCACAGTCCAAATAGTTAGTCTGCAAGAGTGCTTGTGCATCATCCAGGTAAATTCCCCGTTTTGGAGTAGCACAAAGAAGACAATCCTGGCCAGTAACTAGGAAATGAATCCTGACAATTTATCCTGGGTCTGCATTTGCAGGATGACCAGGATTTTGTTGTGCCTCTCTCCAACCCTGCATGCCCTTTTGGAATACAAGGCAGAAGTTCCATGTCATTTTTAATGGAAAGGTTATGCATTACCCTGATCTGGGATATATTGGTGTTTGGTGACTTTTGATAATGAAGGCTCCACATTGAGAAGGCAATAATTTCTCATCCTATTCTAATTTCCTCCTCTGCCCGTGATTCCATTGGTATGAGGATCTCTGTTTGGAAATAATATGATTTTACAAGTGATCTTGTTATGTGTGGTAATTTAGGCAAATGATATGTGAGCACTTTACAATGAGGACATTTTTTCTCTCAGTAAGAATGAATGCCTCAATGTAAAGTGCATGATAAAAAAAAAAAAATTTCGCCCCTAGAGATTATAATGTCCACTATTTCACAGGAAATAAAATAATTAAAATTATGTTACTTATATTTCCCAAAAATCAGAGTGATTATTTTCCTTTACAAGTGTTTATGCGTTCTTAAATCTTTATTATAATTGATTATATTAAATTAAACCTTTACTACAATCCCTTTTAAAATTAACATTCCTTTTCCATAAAATATCCATTTCAGTTCATAATTTTAATTTAAAGACTTTTCAAAAGATTTACAAAAGCCATGCATTGTTCACTTTGTCCACATGATGCACTATGAGATGACATATCAGTAAACCTGAGAGATAAACAAAACAATTTTTTCAGGTTCAGTGAGAAAATCACCTATGCATATCAGTGTCAACTAATGGATTGAGAGCTGAATAATATGTTACCTGTTCTTCTGGTTTTTCTTTATTTATTATAATTCTTAAAGATCTGTTGAAAAGGTTTAACAATGATTGAAGTGAAAAATGCATACTTCTGTGATTATACGGAGGACCAGGTGATGTACACATTGGATAAACTATATATTGGTTTAATAGGCTATAATAAAATAGATTTGTTTTAAAAATCATGGGGATGTCTGGAATTGTACACTCGAGTTGAGCCCTGGATACAGGCATTAGTTATGAATTAAAGATGCTTTGGCCAATTTTAAAAAAAGGAATCACAATTCAAGTTTCTGCCTGAGATGTGTGTATGGAATCATTGTTAGGTGTTATGTCCCTATATTTTCTAATGTTGAGAATTCTGCTCTCGGCTTCATGTTTCTGTATGTTCATGTATGAATGATATGCATCACTAAAAATATATATTAAGAGAAAGAAGGTGGGGAGAGACAAATATGAAGCTTTGGAATTACCTATTTCCTTAAAGTGGTCTTCCTTTTGTGTTTCTTCATTATAAGAGGCTGTAATCTGGCATGCATAGAATGGAAGGCAGTCCCCTTTGCTGGATGGAATAGGTCCTTGATTTTGAGAAATATTCTTCTTACCCTGATATTTTGTAAACAGTTGAGGCACTCTTTCTAACCTTGTGGTTCATCCAGGTCCATTTTTCCCTTCTGGGTATTGGCCAGGTCCTTCATAAGCCATCAGAGAAATTTGGAAGCTGTAAGCTATTTGTACTCTATTTCCTTGGTTTGCTATTTGTACTCTATTTCCTTGGTTTCATTTTTGTATATGTCGATCTGTTTCTTTGTAATAATTTTTTTGAATTTTTTTCCAATACATGCTCAAAAATTACAATATGTTAAAAGAGCAGTTATTCATATATGGACATCTGCATCACAATCTCTCTGCCATCAGGAACAGGCCAGTGATGTCCAGAAAATCAGGAATGTTTTCTTTGAGACAAAATTCTGAGCGATGTAAACATTCAGTACAGAATCATGAAGTCATGTAAAAAAGATGTTCTCTGGATTATTGATTTAAAATTGTGATTATTCAAAAAAGGAGTCATCACTGAAAAGCATTTCTTGTTCTCCCATTATTTTTCTGCCAGTTAGAGTAGTTTAATATTATTCCAACAATTATAAGTAAGAAAATCTAGTCCAAAAATTAAGGTAAAATATGTGTGCCACAGGAACTCTTCTATTTGTAGCCTTTTATTTTTAGAGAATTTACTATTTAAAGGGCTAAAATCTTTCCTTTCCAATTAACACAGACAGGGTATGGGGAAAAATTCTTTCTGCCTCTTAAGTAAGGATTTATTTTTAAAGAAAACATACAATTAACAGTCTTTTTAACATGTATATTTCAACGAAGGTTTAAAATTTCTTTTTTTAATTTTAAATTCTCCAAATTGCTCTATGAGTGAAAACCATCATTGTAAACTGACGTATAGTTAATATTGACCTTCATTGGGACACATTCTTGTTTTTTAAATGTATTTTTTTAATTGAATCTGTAAATTTAAAAAATCATTTATGCAGTCAGTGAGGATTCTCAAACGTCTTTCCTCCAGCATCACCCCTCATGTGTTGGAATGTTTCTTACAGATCCTGATAAAATATTATGAGATTTTTTCCACCAGACTCTGAACATTCTTTAGGTTAAAAATACACTTTCATACCCTGACTTCAACATATCTGGATAGATGGTTGTGTAGGCTGTGTCTTTTTTGAAGACTCTTGTGTTTTAATTTTTTCCACATACTCTGGAGTTGGCTAGTGGAGGTTTTCTTTCTGTTCTAAATTTCAACCAGCCACACTTTGTGCCACACTGCACAAAAGAATCAGAGCTTGGTTGATTTGTCCAGGATTCCAGTGTTATCCTCTATTCTGTTTTTAGTAGTGCCTTCTCCCCTGCTGCTGTGTTTTCCAAAGTGCCCATTCTCCGTGCCCCCAAGGTCCAAATAATTAGTCTACAGAAATGTTTGTGCCACATCCAGTTCAGGTCCCTGCTTTGGAGGAGCAGAAAGAAGACAAACCTGGCCAGTAACTAGGAAACGAATCCTGGCCATTTTTCTTGGGACTGCATTAGCAGGATGACCAGGATTTTGGAGTGCCACGCTCCACCCCTGCAAGTGCTATAGGATTCCAATGCAGAAGTTCTATTTCATTTTACATGGAAAGGTTATCCATTGCCCTGATATGGGATATATTGCTGTTTGGTGACCTTTGATAATGAAGGGTCTTCATTGAGATGGAAATACTTTCTCATTCTATTTTAATTTCTTCCTCTGCCCTTGATTACATTGCTCTGAGGGTCTCTAGTTGGAAATAATATAGTTTTCCAAGTATTCTTGTTATGTGTGGTAATTTTGGTAAATGAGGTTTGAGCACTTTACAAAGAGACATTTTTTATTTAGAAAGATTGAATGCCTCAAAGTAAACTGCATGAGTAAACAAATATTTATTTCAACCGTCAAGATGAAAATGTCCACTATTTCAGGGGAATAAAATAATTAAAATTTTGTTATAATTTATTTCCCATAAATCAGACTTATTATTTCCTTTACATGTGTCTCTGCTTTCTTGAATCTTTGTTATGATTGATTATATTAAATCTAACCTTACCTCTAATCCCTTTTCAAATCAACATTCTCTTTCAATCTGATATGCATTTCAGTTCATAATTTTAAAATAAAGAGTTTTGAACAGCTTTAAATAAGCCATGCATTTTTCACTTTGTCCACATCTTGGGATGAGTTAAAAATGAACCTGGGAAATAAATGGAAAAATTTTTTCAAGGATGGTGAGAAAATCACTTCTGCATGCCAGTGTCAACAAATGGATGCAGAGGTGAATAATATGTTATTTATTCTTCTGGATTCTCTTTATTTATTATAAATCTTAAGGAGCTCTTGAAAAGGTTTAATAATGAATGAAGAGAAGAATGCATACGTCTGTGATTATACAAAGGACCAGGGAATGTACACACTGGATAAGGAAGATTGTGGTTCAAAATATTTTAATAAAACAGACTTCTTTTAAAAATCGTGGGGTTGTCTGGAATTGTACACCCAAGTTGAGCCATGGTTAATAGGCATTAGTCATGTTTTAAAGATGCTTTGGCCAATTTTTAGAAAAGGAATCACAATTCAAGATTCTGCTGGAGATGTGTGTATGGGACCACTATTAGGTATTATGCCCCTATATATTCTATGGTTTAGATTTCTGCTCCCGGGGTCAGGTTTATGTATGTTCATGTATGATTGATATGCATCAATGAAATATATATTAAGAGAAAGAGGATGGGGAGAGACAAATATAAGGCTTTGGAATTACGTATTTCAATGTGTTTCCTCATTATCAGAGGCTGTAATCTGCATACATTGAATGGAGGGCGGTGCACCCTGCTTGGTGGAATAGGTCATTCACTTATGAACCATTCCTCTTCCACATGATAAACTGTAAACAGGTGAAACACTCTTTCTCACCTTGTGGACCTTACAGGTCCCACTTGGAATGCTGGGTGTTGTCAAGGTCCTTCATAAGCCCTAGGAGATATATGGAGCGTGAGAGCAAATTGTACTCTAGTTCCTTGGTTTCATTTGTTTATATGTGGATCTGTTTCTTTGTAAGAATGATTTTGATTGTTTTCCCAGTACACTCTCAATAATTACAAGTTGTCAAAAGAGCAGCTATTTATATATGGACACCTGCTTCACTATCTCTGCACCATTGGCAACAGCTAATTAATGCCCAGAAAATCAGGAATGCTTTCCTTGAAAATAAATCCTTAGCCTTGTAATAATTCAGCAAAGAATCGTGAAGTCATGTAAAAAGATGTCCTCTGAATTACCAATTTAAAATTGTAATTATTCAAAAAAGGAGAATCAGTGAGAATCATTTCTTGTGCTCCCATTATTTTTCTGCCTGTTAGAGTAGCTTAATATTATTCCAATAACGATAAGGAAGAAAATCTATTCCAAAAATTAAGGTAAAATATGCATTGCACAGGAACTCTTCTATTTGTAGCCTTTTATTTTTACAGAGTTTAATATTTAAAAGGGCTAAAGCCATTCCTTTTCAATTAACATTCACAGGGTAGGGGAAAAATTTATTTTTGCCTAAGTACTTATTGATTTATATACCAAAATATGTAAATAACCATTCTTTTAAAATGTATGTTTTAACAAATACTAAAAATTTATTTTTTTAATTTAAAATATTCCAAATTACTCTATGAGAGAACATCATCATTCAAATCTGTCTTAAAGGTAATTTTTAACTCCAATTGGCCACATTCTTGTTTTCCTTAACATAAATTTTTAATAGAATCTATATATTTAAAAAAAAAAAAACATTTAGGCAGTTGGTGAGGATACCCAAATCTCTATCCCCCAGCATGAATCCACATGTGTTGGAATCTTTCTGACAGATCATGAGAAAATATTTTGGCATTTTTCCACCAGCCAGTGACCATACTTTGTGTTTAAAATACACTTTCATACACTGACTTCAACACATCTGGCTAGTTGGTTGTATAGGCTGTCTCCATAGAGAAGACTCTTGTGTTTAAATATTTTCCACATTCTCCAGAGGTGGCTAGAGGAGTTTTTTTCTGTTCCAATTTTAAAAAAGCACTGTCCCACACTGAACAAGGAAATCAGAGACTGGATTCTTTCCTCCAGGTTTCCATTGTTCTCCTCTTTTCTGTTTTTAACAGTGCCTTCTCTCCTGCTGCTGTCATCTCCAAACAGCCCAATCTCCATGCCCACAAGGTCAAAATAATTAGTCTGAAGAAGTGTTTCGACCACACCCAACTAAGGTCCCTACTTTTGAGGAGCAGAAAATGACAAGCCTGGACAGTAACAGGGAAATGAATTCTGGCCATTTCTCCTGGGATTGCATTGGCAGGATGACCAGGATTTTGGTGTGCCATGCTTCCCCCAGTGAGCCCTTTTGGAATCCAATGCAGCAGTTTGATTAAATTTTGCATGGAAAGATTATCCATTGCCCTGTTCTGGGATATACTTGGTGAATGTTGACCTTTGATAATGAAGGCTCTTCATTGAAATGGCAATACTTTCTCATTTTTTCTTATATATTCCTCTGCCCTTGATTCCATTGTTCTGAGGATCTCTATATGGAAATAATATGGTTTTCCAAGTGATCATGTTATGTGTGGTAATTTAGGGAAAGGATGTGAGAGCACATTATAAAGAGGACATTTTTTACACAGAGAGAATGAATGCCCTAATGAAAAAGGCACAATGAAACAAAAATGTATTTCACCCTAGAGATTATATAGTCCACTATTTCATGGAGAGTAAAGTATTTAAAATTTTGTTATAATTTATTTCCCATCAATCAGACTGATTATTTTCCTTTACATGTGTCTGTGCCTTCTTACATCTTTATTATGATTGATTATATTAAATCTAATCTTACCTACAATCCCTTTTCAAATCAACATTCTCTTTCAATCTAGTGTGTTTCAGTTTATAATTTTAAAATAAAGGCCTTTCAAGAGCTTTAAACAAGCCATCCCTTGTTCACATTGTCCACATGATGCACTATGAGATGAGTTATCAATAAAACTGAGATATACAAAAAAAGTTGTTCAATGAGCATGAGAAAAGCACCTATGCATATCAGTGTCAAGTAGTGGATTGAGAGGTGAATAATATGTTATTTATTCTTCTGGATTCTCTTTACTTATTATAATTCTTAAAGAGCTGATGAAAATATTTGATAATGATTGAAGAGAAGAATGCACAGTTCTGTGATTATATGAAGTACCGGGGTATGTACACATTGGATAAATAAGATATAAGTTTTATATGTTTTAATAAAATAGACTTGTTTTAAAAATTGTGGGGATGTCTAGAATTGTACACCCAAGTTGAGCAATGGATAATAGGCATTAGTCATGTTTTAAAGATGCTCTGGGATATTTCTAAAAAGGAATCACAATTCAAGGTTCTGCTGGAGATGTGTGTATGGGACCAATGTTAGGTGTTATGCCCCTATGTATTCTTAGATTGAGATTTCTGCTCTCAGCGTCATTTATGTATGTTCATGTATGATTGATAGGCATCACTAAAAACATATATTAACAGAAAGAGGTTGGGGAGAGACAAATATGAAGCTTTGGAATTACATATTTCTCTAAAGTGGTCTTCCTTTGTGTTTCTTCATTATCAGAGGCTGTAATCTGGTGTGCATAGAATGGACGGCTCTACCCTCTGCTTGATGGAATACGTCCTTGATATTTATGAAGAATTCCTCTTCCACATGATAACGTGTAAACAATTGAGTCACTTTTTCTCACCTTGTGAAACTTACAGGTCCCTTTTGTACTTCTGGGTGTTGGCCATGCTCTTTGTAAGCCATTGGATAAATTTGGAGGCTGGGAGGTATTTGTAGTCTAGTTCCTTGGTTTCATTTGTGTATATTTGGATCTGTTTCTTTGAAAGAATGATTTTTAATTTTTTTCAATACATACTCAAAAATTACAATATGTCAAAATATCAGGTATTTGTACATGGACACCTGCATCACAATCTCTGCTCCATTGGCAACAGCCCAATGATGTGCAGAAAATCAGGAATATTTCCCTGAAACAAAATCCCGAGCCATGTGAACATTCAGTAAAGAATCATGCAGTCATGTAAAAAGAGGTGCTCTGAAATATTGATTTAAAACCTTGATTATTCAAAAAAGGAGAATCAGTGAGAAACATTTCTTGTCCTTCCATTATATTTCTGCCAGTTAGAGTCATTTAATATTATTCCAATAACTATTAAGAAGAAAATCTAGTCCAAAAATTAAGGTAAAAAATATGCCTTCCACAGGAATCCTTGAATTTGTAGCCATTTTAATTTTACAGAATTTGCTAGTGAAAAGGGATAAAGCCTTTATTTTCCAATTAATATTGACAGGGTATCAGGAAAAATTCTTTTTGCCTAAGTAAAGACTGATTTATAAACAAAAATATATAATTATGCATTCTTTTAAAATGTGTTTTAACAAAGACTTAACACTTATTTATTTATTTTTAAAACACCAAATTATTCTATGGCAAACACCGTCATTCTAATCTGATATAACTAATTTTCACCTACAACTGTCCACATTCTTGTTTTCCTTAATATATATTTCTAACAGAACCTATAAATTAAAAAATAAAACCTTTATGCAGTTGGTCTGGACCCTCAAACCTCTATACCCCAGCATTAATCTACATGTGTTGGAATCTTTCTGACAGATCATGCAAAAATATTATGGCCTTTTTTCCATCAGCCACAGACCATAATTTATGTTTAAAATACACTTTCATACCCTGACTTCAATATATCTGGCTAGTTGGCTGTTTAGGCTGTGTCTGTAGTGAAGACTGTTGTGTTTTAATTTTTTCCATGCACTCCTGAGTTGACTAGTGAAGTTTTCTTTCTGTTCAAATTTTCAAAAAGCACCTCACCACACTGCACTACAGATTGGATTCTTTCCTCAAGGATTCCATTTTTATCCTGTTTTCTGTTTTTAGCAATGTCTTCTCTCCTGCTGCTCGCTTTTAGAAACAGCCCTGTCTCCATGACCCAAGGTCCAAATAATTAGTCTGCAGAAGTGTTTGGGCCACACCTATCTAAGGTCCCTGCTTTGGAGGAGCAGAAAGAAAAGACTGTCTAGTAACAGGGAAATGAATTATGGCCATTTTTCCTGGAACTGCATTGGAAGGATGACCTGGATTTTGCTGTGCCTGCTCCACCCCTGTGAGCCATTTTGGAATCCAATGCAGGAGTTTGATTTCATTTTACATGGAAAGGTTATCCATTGCCCTGATCTGGGATATACGTGGTGTTTGGGGACCTTTGATAATGAAGGCTCTTCATTGAGATAGTAATACTTTCTCATTCTATTCTAATTTCTTCCTTCACCCCTGATTCAATTGCTCTGAGGATCTCTAGTTGGAAATAATATGGTTTGCCAAGTGATCTTGTTAGGAGTGGAAATTTAGGCAAAATACATGTGAGCACTTTACAAAGAGATCATATTTTCTCAGAAAGAATGAATGCCTCAATGTAACCTGCACGATAAAACAACAATTTATTTCACCCCAGAGATTATAATATCCACTATTTCATGGGGAATAAAATAATTAAAATTTTGTTATAATTTATTTCCCATAAATCAGGCTAATTAATTTCCTTTACAAGTGTCAGTGCCTTCTTAAATCTTTATTATGATTGATTTTATTAAAACTGTCTTACCTACAATCCCTTTTCAAATCATCATTCTCTTTTGATCTAATATGTCTTTCAGTTAGTATTTTTAAAATAAAGATTTTCAACAGTTTTTAAAAAGCCATGCAATATTCACTTTGTCCACATGATGCACTATGGGATGAGTTTTCAATGAAAGAGAGATAAACAGAAAAATTTGTTCAAGGATGGCGAGATAAGCACCTATGCTTGTCAGTGTCAACTAATGGATTAAGGGGTGAATAATATGATTTTATTCTACTGGATTCTCTTTATTTATTATAATTCATGAAGAGGTGTTGAAAATGTTTGATAATGATTTAAAAGAAGAATGTACACCTCTGTGATTATACGAAGGACCAGGGAATGTACACATTGGAAAAGGACAATAGTCATTTAATATGTTCTAATAAAACCAACTTTTTAAAAAAATTGTGGGGATGTCTGGAATTGCACACCGAACTTGAGCCATGGATAATAGGCATATGTCATGTTTTAGAGATGCTCTGGCCAATTTTTAAAGAGGGAATCACAATTCAAGTGTTTGCTGCCGATGTGTGTATGGGACCAGTGTTAGGTGTTATGCCACTATATTTTCAAAGGTTGAGATTCCTGCTATCAGTGTCAGGTTTATGTAAGTTCATGTATGATTGATATGCATTACTAAAAATATATATTATGAGAAAGAGTGTGGGGAGAGGCAAATATGAGTCTTTGGAATTACCTATTTCTTTAAAGTGGTCTTCCTTTTGTGTTTCTTCATTATCAGAGGTTGTAATCTGTCATACATAGAATGAAGGGCGGTGCACTCTGCTTAATGGAATTGGTTCTTGATTTTTATGAACAACTCCTCTTCTACATGATAACTTGTAAATGGTTGAGACACTCTTTCTCACCTTGTGGATTTTACAGGTCCTTTTTGTACTTCTGGGTATTGGCAGAGTCCTTCATAAGCCAAAGGAGATATTTGGAGGCTGGTAGATATTTAGTACTCTAGTTCCTTGGTTTCATTTTTGTATATGTGGATCTGTTTCTTTCGAATGATGATTTTGATTTTTTCCCCATACAGTGTCAAAAATTACAATATGTCAAAAGCGCAGCTATTTTATATGGACACCTGAATCACAATCTCTGCAACATAGGCAACAGCTCAGTGATGTGCAGGTAATCAGGAAGGGTTTCCTTGAAAATAATCTGGAGCCTTATAAACATTCAGTAAAGACTCATGAAGTCATGTAAAAAGAGGTCCTCTGAATTATCAATTTAAAATTGTGATTATTCAAAAAAGGAGAGTCAGTGAGAAACATTTCTTGTGTTCCCATTATTTTTCTGCCATTTAGAGTTCTTTAATATTATTCCAATAAATACTAGGAGGAAAATCTTGTAAAAAATTAAGGTAAAATATGTATTCCACAGGGGCTCTCTATTTGTAGCCATTTATTTTTACAGAGTTTACTATTTAAAAGGGCTAAAGCCTTTCCTTTCCAATTAACATTGACAGCGTATGGGAAAAAACTCTTTCTGCCTAAGTACAGTTTGGTTTATATACCAAAATATATAAATAACCATTCTTTTAAAATGCATGTTTCAACGAACGCTTACAATTTTTTTTTTATTTTACATACTTCAAATTTCTCCATGAGAGATTACCATCATTCCAATCTGACATAGCTAATTTTCACCTCCAATTGGCCACTTTCCTGTTTTCCTTAATATATATTTCTAACAGAACCAATAAATTAAAAACATTTACACAGTTGGTCAGGATACTTAAACCTGTATCCCCCAGCATGACTCCACATGTGTTGGAATCTTTCAGACCGATACTGAGAAAGTATTATTGCATTTTTCTCCCAAGCCACTGACCATACTTTATGTGTAAAATACACTTTCATACTCTGACTTCAACATATATGGCTAGTTGTTTGTACAGGCTGTGTCTGTAGTGAAGACTCTTGTGTTTTAATTTTTTCCACACACTCCTGAGTTGGCTAGTGGAGTTTTCTTCCTGTTCCAATTTTCAACCAGCACTGGATCACACTGCACAAATGAATCAGAGCTTGGTTGATTTCTCCAGGATTCCATTGAAAACCTCTTTTTTGTTTTTACCAGTGCCTTCACCCCTGCTGCGGCCTTTTCCAAACAGCCCATTCTCCATGCCTCCAAGGTCCAAATAATTAGTCTGCAGAAGTGTTCGGGCCACACCCAACTAAGGGCCCTGCTTTAGAGGAGCAGAAAGAAGACAAACCTGGCCAGTAACTGGAAATGAATCCTAGCCATTTTTCCTGGGGCCACATTGACAGGATGACCAGGATATTGGTGTGCCAGTCTCCACCCTCAGGATCCATTCTGGAATCCCATGCAGAAGCTCGATTTCATTTTACATGGAAAGGTTACCTATTGCCTTTTTCTGGGATGTACATGGTGTTTGGTGATCTTTGATAATGAAGGCTCTTCATTGAGATGGCAATACTTTCTCATTCTATTATAATTTCTTCCTGTGCCCTTGATTACATTGATTGAGGATCTCTTGTTGGAAATAATATGGTTTTTCAATTGATCTTTTTATATGTGGTAATTTAGGAAAAGGACGTGTGAGCACTTTACAAAGAGTAGATTTTTCACTCAGAAAGAATGAATGCCTCAATGTAAACTGCACAATAAAAGAAACATTTATTTTACCCCTAGAGATTATAATGTCAACTATTTCATTGGGAACAAAATAATAAAATTTTTTTAAAATTTATTTCCCATAAATCAGAATGATTATTTTACTTTACATGTGTCAGTGCCTTCTTAAATCTTTATTATGATTGATTTTATTAAAACTATATTACCCACAATCCCTTTTCAAATCAACATTCTCTTTTGATCTAATATGCCTTTCACTCAGTAATTTTAAAATAAAGACTTTCAACAGTTTTAAAAAAGCCGTGCAATATTCACTTTGTCCACATGATGCACTAGGGTATGATTTATCAATAAAACTGAGAGATAAACAGAAAAATTTCTTCAAGGATGGCAAGAAAAGCACCTATCTTGTCAGTGTCAACTAATGGATTAAGAGGTGAATAATATGTTTTTTATTCTTCTGGATTCTCTTTATTTATTATAATTCATAAAGAGGTGTTGAAAATGTTTGATAGTGATTTAAGAGAAGTATATACTCATCTGTGATTATACGAAGGACCAGGGAATGTACACATTGGATAAGTAAGATAATCATTTAATATATTTTAATAAAACAGACTTGTTTTAAAAATCATGGGGATGTCTGGAATTGTACACCCACGTAGAGCCATGGATAATAGGCATTAGTCATGTTTTAGAAATGCACCAGCCAATTTTTAAAGAGGGAATCACAATTCAAGGTTCTGCTGGAGATTTGTGTATGGGACCACTGTTAGGTGTTATGCCCCTTTATTTTTCTAAGGTTGAGATTTCTGCTCTTGGCATCAGGTTTATGTATGTTAATGTATGATTGATATGCATCACTAAAAATGTACATTAAGAGAAACAGGGTGAGGAGAGACAAATATGAAGATTTGGAATTTCCAATTTCTCTAAACAGGTCTTCCTTTTGTGTTTCTTCATTACCGGAGGTTGTTATCTGGTGTGCATAAAATGGAGGGTGGTACACTCTGCTTGATGGATAGTTATTTGACTTTCCTGAATGATCCCTCTTACACATGATACCTTGTTATCAGTTGAGTCTCTCTCTCTCACCTTGTGGAACTTACAGGTCCCTTTTGCACTTCTGGGTGTTGGCAAGTTCCTTCAAAATCCATAGGAGACATTTGGATGCTGGGAGATTACATGTCCTGTAGTTCCTTGATTTCATTTCTTATGTGTACATCTATTTCTTTGTACGAATGATTTTGATTTGTTCTTCCAATATATTCTGAAAAATAAAAATATGTCTAAAGACCAGGAATTTGTATATGGACACCTGCATCACAATCTCTGCTCCAAGGGAAACAGCCCAAAGATGTACAGAAAATCAGCAATGGTTCCCTTGGAAAAAAAAATCTGGAATCTGGTAAACATTCAGTAAAGAATCACGAAGTCATGTAAAAAGAAGTCCTCTAAATTATCAATTTAAAATTGTGATTATTCAAAGAAGGAGAATCATTGAGAATTTTTTCTTGTGCTCCAATTATTTTTCTGCCACTTCGAGTAGTTTAATATTATTCCAATAACTATTAGGAAGAAAATCTAGTCCTAAAATTAAGGTAAAAAATGTATCCAACAGGATCTCATCTCTTTGCAGCCTTTTATTTTTACAGAGTTTACTATTTAAAAGGGCTAAACCCTTTCCTTTCCAATTCACATCGACAGGGCTAGGGGAAAAATTATTTTTGCCTAAGTAAAGATTGATTTATATACCAAAATATAGAATTTACCATTCTTTAAAATGTTCATTTTAATGAAGACATAAAATTTATTTATTTTTAATTTTAAATGCTCAAAATTACTCTATGAGAGAACACCATCATTCTAATCTGACTTATAGCTAATTTTCACCTCTAATTGGCCACATTCTTGTTTTCCCTAATATATATTTCTAACAGAATCTATACATTTTTAAAAAAGCATTTATGCAGTCATTCAGGATACACAAAACTCTCTCCCCCAGCATGACTCCATATGTGTTTGAATCTTTCTGACAGATCATGAGAATATATTTTGGCAGTTTTTCCATGAGCCACTTACTATGCTTTAGGTTTAAAACAAACTTTCATACCGTGACTTCATCATATCTGGTTTGTTGTTTGTATAGGCTGTGTCTGTAGTGAAGACTCATATTTTAATTTTTTCCCCATACTCCTGAGCAGGCTAGAGGAGTTTTCTTTTTGTTCCAATTTTCAAAAAGCAACACACTACACAGTAGAAGGAAATCCAAGCTTTGATTCTTTCCTCCAGGAATCCATTGTTCTCCTGTTTTCTGTTTTAGCAGTGCCTTCTCTCCTGCTGCTGTCTTCTCCAAACAGCCAATTCTCCATGCACCCAAGGTCCAAATAATTAGAATGCAGAAGTGTTTGTGCCACACCCAGCTAAGCTCCCTGCTTTGGAGGAGCAGAAAGAAGACAAGACTGGCCAGTAACAAGGAAATGAATCCTGGCCATTTGTCATGGGACTGCATTGGCAGGATGAGCAGGATTTTAGTGTGCAACGCTCCACCCCGGTGAGGCCTTTTGGATTCCAATGCAGAAGTGCAATTTCATTTTACATGGAAAGGTTATCCATTGCCCTGACCTGGGATATACGTGGTGTTTGGTGATGTTTTATAATGAAGGCTCCTCATTGAGAAGGCAAAAATTTCTCATTCTATTCTAATTTTTTCCTCTGCCCTTGATTCCATTGCTCTTAGGATCTCTAGTTGGAAATAATATGGTTTTCCAAGTGATCTTGTTATGTGTGGTAATTTAGGCAAATTACAAGTGAGCACTTTGAAAAGAGGACATTTTTTCTCTCACTAAGAATGAATGCCTCAATGTAAAGTGCATGATAAAAAAAAAAAATATTTCACCCCTAGAGATTATAATGTCCACTATTTAATGGGAAATAAATTAATTAAAATTATGTTATTTTTATTCGCAAAAATTAGAGTGATTATTTTCCTTTACAAGTGTTTTATACCTTCTTAACTCTTTATTATCATTGATTATATTAAATATAACCTTAACTAAAATCCCTTTTAAAATTAACTTTCCCTTTCCATAAAATATCCATTTAAGTTCATAATTTTAATTTAAAGATTTTTCAAAAGCTTTAAAAAAAAACAAGCATCGTTCACTTTGTCCACATGATGCACTATGTGATGACATATCAATAAATCTGAGAGATAAACAAAATAATTTTTTCACGGACAGCGAGAAAATCACTATGCATGTCAGTGTCAACTAATGGATTGAGAGCTGAATAATATGTTATCTGTTCTTCTGGTTTTTATTTATTTATTATAATTCTTAAAGAGCTGTTGAAAAGATTTAATAATGATTGAAGAGAAGAATGCACACCACTGTGATTATACGGAGGATCAGGTAATGTACACATTGGATAAACTAGATATTGATTAAATAGGTTTTAGTAAAACAGATTTGTTTTAAAAATCATTGGGATGCCTGGAATTGTACACCCGAGTTGAGTCTTGGAGAATAGGCATTAGTTATGTATTAAAGATGCCTTGGCCAAATTAAAAAAAGGAATCAGAATTCAAGATTCTGCTGGAGATGTGTGAATGGAACCATTGTTAGGTGTTATGCCCCTATACTTTCTAATGTTGAGAATTCTGCTCTCATCATCAGGATTATGTATGTTCATGTATGAATGATATGCATAGCTAAAAATATATATTAAGTGAAAGAAGGTGGGGAAAGACAAATATGAAGCTCTGGAATTATCTATTTCGTTAAAGTGGTCTTCCTTTTGTGTTTCTTCATTATCAGTGGCTGTAATCTGGCATGCATAGAATGGAAGGCAGTTCCTTCTGCTTGATGGATTAGGTCCTTGTCTTTTGAGATCCATGCTTCTTACCCTGAGTACTTGAAAACAGTTGACACACTCTTTCTCACCTTGTGGATAATACAGGTCCCTTTTTCTCTTCTGGGTGTTGGCCAGGTCCTTCATAAGCCATAGGAGAAATTTGGAAGCTGTAAGATATTTGTAATCTGTCTCCTTGGTTTCATTTTTGTCGATGTAGATCTGTTTCTTTGTAAGAATTTTTTGAAATTTTTACCAATATATGCTCAAAAAATTACAATATGTCAAAAGAGCAGGTATTCATATATGGACACCTGCATCATAATCTCTCCACCATCGGGAACAGCCAAATGATGTCCAGAAAATCAGGAATGTTTTCCTTGAGACAAAATTCTGAGTGATGTAAACATTCAGTACAGAAGCATGAGGTCATGTAAAAAGATGTTTTCTGGATTATTGATTTAAAATTGTGATTATTCAAAAAAGGAGTCATCACTGAGAAGCATTTCTTGTCCTCCCATATTTTTCTGCCAGTTAGAGTAGTTTAATATTATTCCAACAATTATAAGTAAGAAAATCTACTCCAAAATTTAAGGTAAAATATGCATGGCACAGGAACTCTTCTATTTGTAGCCTTTTATTTTTACAGAATATACTATTTAAAGGGCTAAAATCTTTCCTTTCCAATAAACACAGACAGAGTATGGTTAAAAATTCTTTCTGCCTCCTGAGAAAGGATTTATTTTTAAAGCAAAACATATAATTAACCATCTTTTTAACATGTATATTTTAACGAGGGATTAAAATTTCTTTTTTTAATTTTAAATTCTCCAAATTGCTCTATGAGTGAATATCTTCATTGTAATCTGATGTATAGTTAATTTTCACCTCCAATGGAACACATTCTTGTTTTTTTAATGTATATTTCTAAGAGATTCTGTAAATTAAAAAAATCATTTATGCAGTCAGTGAGGATTCTCAAACGTCTTTCCTCTAGCATCACCCCATATCTGTTGGAATGTTTCTTACAAAAAAAGGATAAAATATTATTGGATATTTTCCACCAGACTCTGAACATACTTTAGGTTAAAAATACACTTTCATACCCTGACTTCAACCTATCTGGATAGGTAGTTTTATAGGCTGTGTCTTTATTGAAGACTCTTGTGTTTCAATTTTTTTCACATACTCCAGAGTTGGCTAGTGGAGGTTTTCTTTCTGTTCTAATTTTCAACCAGCACTGCACCACACTGCACAAATGAATCAGATCTTGGTTGATTTGTCCAAGATTCCAGTGTTATCCTCTTTTGTTTTTAGCAGTGATTTATCCCCTGCTGCTAAGTTTTCCAAAGAACCCATTCTCCGTGCCCACAACGTCCAAATAATTAGTCTACTGAAGTGTTTGTGCCACATCCAACTAACATCCCTGCTTTGGAAGAGCGGAAAGAAGACAAACTGGGCCTGTAATTGTGAAAGGAATCCTGGCCATTTTTCCTGGGACTGCATTGGCAGGATGACCAGGATTTTGGTGTGCCGCTCTCCACCCCTGAAAGCTCTATTTAATTCCAATGAAGAAGTTCCATTTCATTTTAAATGGAAAGGTTATCTATTTCACTGATCTGGAATATATTGGTGTTTGGTGACTTTTGATAATGAAGGCTCTTCATTGAGATGGTAGGTCTTTCTCATTTTCTTATAATATCTTCCTCAGCCCTTGATTCCATTGCTCTGAGTATCTCTCATTTAAAATAATATGGTTTTCCAAGTGTTCTTGTTATGTGTGGTAATTTAGGCAAATTATGTGTGAGCATTTTTCAAAGAGGACATTTTTTTTTCACAGAAAGAATGAATGCCTCAATGTGTTCTGAACGATAAAACAAAAAATTATTTTACCCCTAGAGATTATAATGTCCACTGTTTCATGGGGAATGTAATAATTAAAATTTGTTATAATTTATTTCCTCAAAATCAGATTGAATATTTTCCTTTACTAGTGTTACGCCTTCTTACTTCTTTATTATCATCGATTATATTAAATTTAACCTTACTTACAATCCCTTTTAAAATTAAAATTCCCTATCCAACAAATATCCTTTTCCATTCATAATTTTAATTTAAAGACCTTTCAACAGCTTTAAAAAGACATGCATTGATGATTTTGTCCACATGATGCACTATGACATGTCATATCAATAAACCTGAGAGATAAACAAAAGAAGTTTTACAAGGACAGGCAGAAAAGCACCTATGCATGTCAATGTCAACTAATGGATTGAGAGCTGAATAACATGTTTTCTATAGTTCTGCTTTATCTTTATTTATTATAATTCTTAAAGATCTGTTGAAAAGGTTTAAAATGATTGAGGAGACGAATGCACACCTTTGTGATTATATGAAGGACCAGAGAATGTGCACATTGGATAAATTAAACATTGGTTTAATATGTTTTAATAAAACAGATTTGTTTTAAAATTACTTGGGATGTCTGGAAATGTACACCTGAGTTAAGCAATGGATAATAGGCATTAGTCATGTTTTAAAGATGCTTTGGCCAATTTTTAAAAAAGGAATCACAATTCAAGGTTCTGCTAGAGATGTGTGTCTGGGACCACTATGAGGACTTATGCTCCTTTATTTTCTAAGCTTGAGATTGCTGTTGTCGGTGTCAGGTTTGTGTATGTTCATGTATGATTGATATGGATCACTAAAAATGTATACTATAATAAAGAAGGTGGGGAGACACAAATATGAAGCTTTGGAATTACCTATTTCTGAAAATTGGTCCTCCTTTGTTTCTTCATTATCAAAAGTTGTAATTTGCCAAGCGTAGAATGGAGGGTTATACACTGTGCTTCATGGAATAAGTCCATGACTTTTGAGAACCATTTTTCTTATCCTGATAACTTGTAAACAGTTGAGTCACTCTTTCTCACCTTGTGGACCTTACAGGTCACTTTTTCCTTTCTGGGTGTTGGCAAGGTCCTTCATAAGTCCTAGGAGAAATTTTGAGTCTGTAAGTTCTATGTACTCTATTTCATTGGTTTCATTTTTGTATATGTTGATCTGTTTCTTTGTAGGAATTTTTTGAAAAATTTTCCAATTATTCACAAAAATTACAATATGTCAGAAGAGCAGGTATTCATATATGGACACCTACATCACAATCTCTCCACCATTGGGAACAGCCCAATTATGTCCAGAAAATCAGGAAGATGTCCTCTGAATTATTGATTTAAAATTGTGATTATTCAAAAAAGGAGTAATCAGTGAGAAGCATTTCTTGTCCTCCCATTATTTTTCTACCAGTTAGAGTAGTTTAATATTATTCAAAAAATTTTTAGGAAGAAAATCTAGTCCAAAAATTAAGGTAAAATTTGCATGTCACAGGAAGTCTTCTATTTGTAGCCATTTATTTTTACAGAGTTTATTATTTAAAGGGCTAAAATCTTTCCTTTTCAATTAACACAGGCAGGGTATGGGGAAAAATTCTTTCTGCCTAAGTAAGGATTTATTTTTATAACAAAATATACAATTTCCCATTTTTTTAACATTTATATTTTAATGAAGGCTTAAAATTTCTTTTTTTAATCTTAAATTCTCCAAAAGCTCTATGAGAGAATATCATCATTGTAATCTGATATATAGTTAATTTTCACCTCCAATGGGACACATTCTTGTTGTTTTTAA
>JAKSZT010020056.1:41296-83958 GCA_026826555.1 Tolypeutes matacus | reverse complement strand
TGATAATAGGCATAAGTCAGGTTTTAAAGATGCTTTGGACAATTTTTTAAAAAGGAATCACAATTCAAGATTCTGCTGCAGATGTGTGTAAGGGACCACTGTTAGGTGTTATGCCCCTTTATTTTCTTAGTTTGAGATTTCTGCTCTCATCCTCAGGTTTCTGTATATTCATGAATGATTGATCTGCAACCCTTAAAATATATATTAAGAGAAAGATGGTGGGGAGAGACAAATATGAAGCTTTGGAATTACCTATTTCTGTAAAGTGGTCTACCTTTTGTGCTTCTTCATTATCATAGGATTTAATTTGGCATGTATAGAATGGAAGGCTGTACCCTCTGCTTGATTGAATAGGGCTTTGACTTTTGGGAACCTATCATCTTACCCTGATAACTTGCAAACTGTTGTGTCACTCTTTCTCACCTTGTGGACCTTACAGGTAACTTTTTACCTTCTGGGTGTTGGCAAGGTCCTTCATAAGTCATTGGAGACATTTGGAGGTGTAAGTGATTTTTACTCTAGTTCCTTGCTTTCATTTTTGTATATGGAGATATTTTGTAAGAATGATTTTGAATTTTTTCCAATACATTCTCAAAAATTGTAATATGTCTGAATAGCAGGTATTCATATATGGACACCTGCATCACAATCTCTCCACTGTAGGGAACAGCCCAATGATGTCCAGAAAATCAGGAATGTTTTACTTGAAACTAATCCCAAGCCATGTGAACATTCAGTAAAGAATCTTGAATTCATGTAAAAAGATATCCTTTGAATTACTGATATAAAATTTTGATTATTCAAAAAAGGATTCATCTGTGAGAAGCATTTCTTGTCCTCCCATTATTTTTCTGTCAGTTAGAGCAGTTTAATATTATTCCAATAACTATTAGGAAGAAAATCTATTAAAAATTTAAGGTAAAATATGCTTGCCAGAGGAACTCTTCTATTTGAACCCTTTTATTTTTACACAGTTTACTATTTAAAAGAGTTAAAATCTTTCCTTTCCAATTAACATTGACAGGGTATGGGAAAAATACTTTCTGACTAAGTAATGATTTATTTCTATAGCAAAACATATAATTAACCATTTTTAACATGTATAATTTAACGAAGACTTAAAATTTCTTTTTTACATTTAAATTCTCCAAATTGCTCTAGGAGAGAATATCATCATTGTAATCTGATGTATAGTTAATTTTCAAATCCAATGGGCTACATTATTGGTGTTTTTAAAATGTATATTTCTAAGAGATTCTGTAAATTGAAAAAAATCTTTTATGCAGTTCATCAGGATACTCAAACGTCTTTCTTCCAGCATCAACCACATGTGTTGGAATATTTCTTACAGATCATGATAAAATATTACCGGATTTTTCCACAAAGCTGTGACCATACTTTATGTTAAAAATACACTTTAATACCCTGACTTCAACGTATCTGGATAGTTGGTTTAAGGCTGTGTCTTTATTGAAGACTCTTAAATTTTAATTTTTTCCATATACTCCTGAGTTGGCTAGTAGGGGTTTACTTACTGTTCTCATTTTCAATAAGCACTGCACCACACTGTGCAAATGAATTAGATCTTGGTTGCTTTTGTCGAAGTTTGCATTTGTATCCTCTTTTCTCTATTTTTTTTTGCAGTGTCTTGTCTCCTGCTGCATTCTTTTCCAAACTGCCTATTCTCCATGCCCCCAAGGTCCAGATAATTAGCCTGCATATGTGTTTGGGTTGCACCTAGCTAAAGCACTGCTTTGGAGGAGCAGAAGGAAGAGAAGCCTGGCCACTAACTAGGTAAGGAATCCTGGCCATTTTTCTTGGGACTACATTGACAGGATCACCAGGATTTTGGGGACACACGCTCCACCCCTGTGAGCCCTTTTGGAATCCAATGCAGAAGTTCCATTTCATTTTAAATGGAAAGTATATCCATTGCCCTGATCTAGGATATATTGGTGTTTGGTGAACTTTGATAATGAAGGATCTTCATTGAGATGACAATACTTTCTCATTCTATTATAATTTCTTCCTCTGCCCTTGATTCCATTGCTCTGAGGATCTCTACTTGGAAATTATATGCTTTTCCAAGTGATCTTGTTATGTGTGGTAATTTAGGCTAATGATGTGTGAGCACTTTACAAAGGGGACATTTGTTTTTTCCTCAGAAACAATGCATGGCTCAAAGTAAACTGCACGATAAAACAAAAATTTATTTCACCTCTAGTGATTATAATGTCCACTATTTCACAAGATATAAAATAAATAAAATTTTTTTATAATTTATTTCCCAAAAATCAGACTGATTATTTTCCTTTACAAGTGTTTAGGACTTCATAACTCTTTATTTTCATGGATAACATTAAATCAATCCTTACCTACAATCCCTTTAAAATTAACATCCTCTTTAATTCAAATATCCATTTTAGTTCATAATTTCAATTTAAAGAAGTTTCAACAGCTTTAAAAAAGCCATGAATTTTACACTTTGTCCACATGATGCACTATGAGATGACATATCAATAAAACTGAGAGATAAACAAAAGAAGATTTTTGAGGACAGCCAGAAAAGCACCTATGCATGTCAGTGTCAACTAATGGACTGAGAGCTGAATAATATGTTATCTATTCTTCCGGTTTTTCTTTATTTATTATAATTCCTAAAGAGCTGTTGAAAAAGTTTAATAATGATTGAAGAGAAAAATGCACACCTCTGTGATTATACGAAGGACAGGGAATGTCCACACTGCATAAATTAGACATTGGTTTAATATGTTTTACAAAAACAGATTTGTTTTAAAATTAGTGGGGATGTCTGGAATTTTACACCCAAGTTGAGCCATGGATAATAGGCATTAGTCATGTATTAAAGATGCTTTGGTCAAATTTTAAAAAAGAAATCACAATTCAATCTTCTGCTGGAGATGTGTGTAACAGACCAATGTTAGGTGTTATGCCCCCTTTTTTTTCAAGGATGAGATTTCTGCTCTCAGCTTCTGGGTTCTGTATGTTCATGTATGATTGATATGCATCACTAAAAATATATATTATGAGAAAGAGGGTGGGGAGATACAAATATGAAGCTTTGGAATTACCTATTTCTGTAAATTGTTCTTCATTTTGGGTTTCTTTATTATCAAAGGTTGTAATCTGGCGAATGGAATGGAAAGCGGTACCCTCTGTTTGATGGAATAGGTCCTTTCCTTTTGAGAACCATTCTTCTTACCCTGATATCTTGTAAACAGTTGAGTCACTCTTTCTCACCTTGTGGACCTTACAGGTCCCTTTTCCCTACTGGGAGTTGGCAAGTCCTTCATAAGCCATAGGAGAAATTTGGAGCCTGTAAGCTATTTGTACTCTAGTTCCTTGGCTTCATTTTTGTATATGTTGATCTGTTTCTTTGTAGGAATTTTTTGAAAAATTTTCCAAGTCATTCTCAAAAATTACATTATGTCAGAAGAGCAGGTATTCATCTATGGACACCTGCATCACAATCTCTCTGCCATTGGTAACAGCCCAATTATATCCAGAAAATAAGGAATGTTTTCATTGAAAGAAAATCCCGAGTGATGTAAACATTCATTATAGAATTGTGAAGTCATGTAAAAAGATGTCCTCTGAATTATTGATTTAAAATTGTGATTACTTAAAAAAGGAGTCATCATTGAGAAGCATTTCTTGTCCTCCCATTATTTTTCTTTGAGTGAGAGTTGTTTAACATTACTCCAAAAATTTTTAGGAAGAAAATCCAGTCCAAAAATTAAGGTAAATTATGCATGCCACAAGAAGTCTTCTATGTGTATCCATTTGTTTTTACAGAATTTACTATTCAAAGGGCTAAAATCTTTCCTTTCCAATTAACACTGACAGGATTTGGGGGAAAATTATTTCTGCCTAAGTAAGAATTTATTTTTATAGCAAAACATATAATTAACCACTTTTAAAAAATATGTATATTTTAACAAAGAGTTACAATTTCTTTTTCTAATATTAAATTCTCTAAATTGCTCTGAGAGAATATCATCACTGTTATCCGACCTATACTTATTTCTCCCCTCCAATGGGACAGATTTTTGTTTTTTTAAATGTATATTTCTAACAGATTCTGTGAATTAAAAAAAAGATCATTTATGCAGTTGGTCAGGATACCCAATCATCTTTCCTCCAGCATCACATCACATATTTTGGAATATTTCTTACAGATTATAATAAAATATTACCAGATTATTTCCACCAACCTGTGACCATACTTCATGTTAAAAACCCACTTTAATACCCTGACTTCAACATATCTGGATAGTTGGTTGAATGGGAAGTGTCTTTATTGAAGACCCTTGAGTTTTAATTTTTCCACATACTCCTATGTTGGATATGGGAGGTTTTCTTTCTGTTTTTATTTTCAACCAGCACTGCAGCACACTGTACAAATGATTCAGAGCTTGGTTGCTTTTGTCCAGGATTTTCCATTGTTCAGCTCTTTTCTGTTTTTAGCAGTGCCTCCTCCCCTACTGCTGTCTTTTCCAAACAGCCCATTCTCCATGCCCCCAAGCTCCAAATGATTAGTCTGCAGAAGTGTTTGGGCCACACACATCTAAGGTCCCTGCTTTGGAGGAGCAGAAAGAAGATAAGCCTGGCACTCATCTAGGAAACAAAAACTGGCCATTTTTCCTGGGTCTGCATTGGCAGGATGAACAGGATTTTAGTGTGCCATGCTCCAAACCTGTGAGCCATTTTGGAATCCAATGTAGGTGTTTGATTTCATTTTACATGGAAAGATTATCCATTGCCCTGATCTGAGATATACATGGTGTTTGGTGACCTTTGATAATGAAGGCTTTTCATTGAGATGGCAGTATTTTCTCCTTCTATTCTAATTTCTTCCTCTGCCCCTGATTCAATTGCTCTTAGAATCTCTAGTTGGAAATAATATGGTTTGCCAAGTGATCATTTTATGAGTGGAAATTAAGGCAAAGACGTATCACACTTTACAAAGAGGACATATTTTACTCAGAAAGAATGAATGCCTCAATATAAACTGCATGATAAAACAACAATTTATTTCATGCCAGAGATTATAATATCCACTATTTCACGGGGAATTAAATAATTAAAATTTTGTTATAAATTATTTCACATAAATCAGACTGATTATTTTACTTTACATTTGTCAGTGCCTTTGTAAAACTTTATTATGATTGATTATATTAAATCTAATCTTACCTACAATCCCTTTTCAAATCAATGTTCTCTTTCGATCTAAAATGCATTTCAGGGAAGTGGCTGTGGCTCAATCAGTAGGGCTCCCGTTTACCATATGGGTGGCCCCGGGTTCGATTCCCGGGGCCTCCTGGTGAAGGCAAGCCGGCCCACATGGCATGGTTAGCTGACCCAGTGAGCACAAGCAGCAAAGGGGGGATAAATGAATAAATAAATAAAATCTTTTAAAAAAATAAAATTAAATAAATAAAATAAAATGCATTTCAGTTCATAATTTTATAATAAAGTCCTTTCCACAGTTTCAAAAAGACATGCATTTTTCACATTGTCCACATGATGCACTATGGGATGAATTATCAATAGAACTTAGAGATAAATAGAAAAAGTTGTTCAAGGATGGCGAGAAAAGCACATATGCATGTCAGTGTCAACTAATGGATTGAGAGGTGAAGAATATTTTATATATTCTTCTGGATTTTCTTTATTTATTATAATTCTTATAGAGCTGTTGAAAATGCTTAATAATGAATGAAGAGAAGAATGCACACCTCTGTGATTATACGGAGGACCAGGGAATGTACACATTGGATAAGTAAGTTAGTCATTAATATGTTTTAATTAAACAGACTAGATTTAAAGATCGTGGGGCTGTCTTGAATTGTACACCAAACTTGAGCCATGGATAATAGGCATTCATCATGTTTTAAAGATGCTTTGGCCAAATTTTAAAGAGGGAATAACAATACAAGTTTCTGCTGGAGATGTGTGTATGAGAACACTGTTAGGTGTTGTCCTGCTTTATTTTCTAAGGCTGAGATTTCTGCTCATGTAGTCAGGTTTATGTCTGTTTCTGTATGATTGATATGCATCACTAAAAATATATATTAAGAGAAACAGGGTGGGGAGAGACAAATATGAAGATGTGGAATTACCTATTTCTGTAAAGCGGTCATACCTTTGTATTTCTTCATTACCGGAGGCTGTAATCTTTTGTGCATAAAATAGAGGGTGGTGCAATCTGCATGATGGAATAGTTCCTTGAATTTCCTGAATGATTCCTCTTCCACATGATAACTTGTTATCAGTTGAGTCTCTCTTTCTCACCTTGTGGAATTTACCGGTTCATTTTGCACTTCTGGGTGTTAGCAAGTTCCTTCATAAGCCATAGGAGACCTTTGGAACCTGGGAGATACTTGTACTGTAGTTCCTTGGTTTCATTTCTAATGTGTAGATCTCTTTCTTTGTAAGAATGATTTTGATTTTTTCTTCCAATACATTCTCAAAAATTAAAATATATCTAAAAACCAGGTATTTGTATATGGACACCTGCATCACAATCTCTGCTCCAAGGGCAACAGCCCAATGATGTCCAGAAAATCAGCAATGGTTTCCTTGAAAAAAAAAATCTGGAGCCTGTTAAACATTCAGTAAAGAATCATGAAGTCATGTAAAAAGCGGTCCTATGTATTATTGATTTAAAATTGTGATTATTCAAAAAATGGGAATCACTGAGAATTTTTTTGTGCTCCCATTATTTTTCTGCCAATTAGAGTAGCTTAATATTATTCCAATTACTATAAGGAAGAAAATCTATTCCAAAATTTAAGGTAAAATATGCATTGCAGAAGAACTCTTCTATTTGTAGTCTTTTATTTTTACAGTTTTATATTTAAAAGGGCTAAAGCCATTCCTTTTCAATTAACATTGACAGGGTAGGGGGAAAATTATTTTTGCCTAAGTACTGATTGATTTATATACCAAAAAATATAAATAATCATTCTTTTAAAATGCATGTTTTGACGAATACTAAAAATTTATTTTTTTAATTTTAAATACTCCAAATTACTCTATGAGAGAACACCATCATTCAAATCTGTCTTAAAGCTAATTTTCAACTCCAATTGGCCACATTCTTGTTTTCCTTAACATAAATTTTTAACAGAATCTATAAATTAAAAAAAAAAAAAAACATTTAGACAGTCTGTCAGAGTACTAAAATCTCAATCCTCCATCATGAATCCACATGTGTTGGAATCTTTCTGACAGATTATGAGAAAATATTTTGGCATTTTTTCCACTAGCCAGTGACCATACTTTGTGTTTAAAATACACTTTCATACACTGACTTCAACACATCTGACTAGTTTGTTGTTTAGGTTGTCTCCATAGTGAAGACTCTTGTGTTTAAATTTTTTCCACATACTCCAAAGGTGGCTAGAGGAGTTTTTTTCTGTTCCAATTTTCAAAAAGCACTGCCCCACACTGCACAAGGAAACCAGAAACTGGATTCTTTCTTCCAGGTTTCCAATGTTCTCCTCTTTTCTGTTTTTAGCAGTGCCTTCTCTCCTGCTACTGTTGTCTCCAATCAGCCCAATCTCCATGCCCACAAGGTCAAAATAATTAGTCTGCAGAAGTGGTTTGACTGCACGCAACTAAGGTCCCTGCTTTGGAGGAGCAGAAAGAAGACAAGACTGGCCAGTAACAGGAAATGAATCCTGATCATTTTTCATGGGACTGCATTGGCAGGATGACCAGGATTTTTCTGTGCCATGCTCCACTCCTGTGAGCCATTTTGGAATCCAATGCAGGAGAGTGATTTCATTTTACATGGAAAGGTTATCCATTGCCCTGATCTGGGATAAAATTGGTGTTTAGTGACCTTTGATAATGAAGGCTTTTCATTGAAATAGCAATACTTTCTCATTCTATACTAATTTCTTCCTCTGCCCCTGATTCAATTGCTCTGAGGAACTCTAGTTGGAAATAATATGGTTTTCCAGATGATCTTGTTATGAGTGGAAATTTAGACAATAACATGTGAGCACTTTACAAAGAAGACATTTCACTCAGAGAGAATGAATGCCTCAATGTAAGCTGCATGATAAAACAACAATTTATTTCACCCCAGAGATTATAATATCCACTATTTCATGGGGAATAAAATAATTAAAATTTCATTATAATTTATTTCCCATAAATCAGACTGATTATTTTCCTTTACATGTGTCTGTGCCTGTGTAAACCTTTATCATGATTGATTATATTAAATCTAATCTTACCTCCAATCCCTTTTAAAATCAACATTCTCTTTCAATCTAAAATACATTTCAGTTCATAATTTTAAAATATAGTCCTTTCCACAGCTTAGAAAAAGCCATGCATTGTTCACATTGTCCACATGATGCACTATGGGATGAATTATCAATAAAACTGAGAGATAAACAGAAAAAGTTGTTCAAGGATGGTGAGAAAGCACCTATGCATGTCAGTGTCAAGTAATCAATTGTGAAGTGAATAATATTTTACTTATTCTTCTGGATTCCCTTTATTTATTATAATTCTTATACAGCTGTTGAAAATGCTTAATAATGAACCAAGAGAAGAATGCACACTTCTGTGATTATACGAAGGACCAGGGAATGTACACATTGGATATGTAAGTTAGTCGTTTAATATGTTTTCATAAAACAGTTGTTTTAAAAATTGTGGGGATGTCTGGAATTGTACACCAAAGTAGACCCATGGATAATAGGCATTATTCATGTTTTAAAGATTCTCTGGGCAATTTTTATAAAAGGAATCACAATTCAAAATTCTGCTGGAGATTTGTGTATGAGACCACTGTTAGGTGTTAGGTGCCTATTTTCTAAGGTAGAGATTTCTTCTCTCGGCCTCAGGTTTATGCATGTTCATGTATGATTGATATGCATCACTAAAATATATATATTAAGAGAAAGAGGGTGGGGAGAGGCAAATACAAAGCTTTGGAATTACCTATTTCTCTAAAATCGTCTTCCTTTAGTGTCTCTTCATTATCAGAGGCTGTAATCTGTCATGCATAGAATGGAGGGCGGTACTCTCTGATTGATGGAATAGGTCCTTGATTTTATGAATTGTTTCTCTTCCACATGATTAATTGTACACAGTTGAGTCACTTTTTCTCTTCCTTGTGGACCTTACAGGTCCCTTTTGTACTTCTGAGTGTTGGCAGAATCCTTCATAAGCCATAGGAGACATTTGGAGTCAGGGAGTTATTTGTACTCTAGTTCCTCGTTTTCATTTGTGTATATGTGGATCTGTTTCTTTGTAAGAATGATTTTGATTTTTTTTCCAATACATTCTCAAAAATTACAACATGTCAAAAGAGCAGCTATTTGTATATGGACACCTGCATCACAATCTCTGCAACATAGGCAAGAGCCCAATGATGTGCAGAACACCTGGTATGGTTTCCTTGAAAAAAATCCAGAGCCTTGTAAACATTGAGTAAAGACTCGTGAAGTCATGTAAAAAGAGGTCCTCTGAATTATCAATTTAAAATTGTGATCATTCAAAAAAGGATAATCAGCGAGAAACATTTCTTTTGCTCCCGTTTTTTTTCCTGCCATTTAGAGTACTGTAATATTATTCCAATAAATATTAGGAAGAATATCTAGTCGAAAATTTAAGGTAAAATATGTATTCCCAAGAATCTCTTCTGTTTGTTGCCTTTTATTTTTACAGACTTTACTATTTAAAAGGGCTAAACCCTTTCCTTTCAAATTAATATTGACAGGGTATGGGGAAAAATTATTTTTCCCTAAGTAAAGATTGATTTATATACCAAAATATAGAATTAACCATTTTTTAAAATGTACATTCTAATGAAGACTTATCATTTATTTTTAATTTTAAATGCTCCAAATTATTCTATTAGAGAACACCATCATTCTAATCTGACTTATAGCTAATTTTCACCTACAAATGGTTACATTCTTATTTTCCCCAATATATATTTCTAACAGAATCTATAAATTTTTTTTAAAAAGGCATTTATCCAGTCAGTAAGGATACTCAAAACTCTATCCTCCAGCATGACTCCACATGTTTTCGAATCATTCTGACAGATCATGAGACAATATTTTGGCAGTTTTTCCATGAGCCACTGACCATACTTTATGTATTGTGGTTGTTCTGAACCACTTGTTGGCGGAAGGGTAACGCTGAGTGGCAACCAGGGTTCGGGGGCCCAGACAGCGTGGAGGGCACATGGAGGAAAGACCACCGCAGAGACGAGGTAAGTACGCATGTCTAATTTATTGAGGAAGTGCACAGCCTTTTATAAGTAGGGTGAGGGGTGGTGTAGGGGGTAGGGCATGAAAAAAGAGGAAGTACGTGTAAGGCATATATGGCAGGCTGGTATTGGGCACAGTTGGTTGCTAGGGAGGGTTTGCTATCTGTGGAAGGTGGGAAGGTTTCGCGTGCACAGGAGCAGGGTGAGCTACTTCCTCAAAGAAGGCTAAATATAGGATCAGGCTTGTTCTTTGTTGTCGGTCGGCCATTTTAGCTTCACCTCTTTCTGGCTGCCTCCAACATCTCCTCCCTTTTTGTTTTATTAAAGCCTTATTTATTGTACAGCTAGCTGAGGGAAGTAGAGACCTCATCGTAGGAGGGATTTCATATATGCAAATGTGCTATTTGCGAGGGAGGGTCTGTGCCGGTCTTCGGTCGGGGCTGCACCCGATCAGTCTTACCCATCATTGGGAAACATGGCAGTAGAAGGCCATGTCCCTGTCTTAGGTTGATTGATGGGTCAGTCCAGTTGCCCGTCATTGGCTAGCCAGCCCAATGTTTTATTGAGCATTCTGCTCAGTTAGAATGAGCCCTTGTGCTAATGAGGCGTGCTTCTCAGAGAACAGTTAGGCTGTACTCACTTTTAACTGTCTCCTGCAGTGCTTTGCCTCGCACTCAGCTGCTCATAGGTGGGAAGGGTTGGAGGTTGTTGTTACTTACAGAGGGCAGACATCTTTTATCATGTTTGGTGCTAGGCCTTGATCAGCGAGGTGAAGTCGGTGGTAATGTATTTGAATTGGTTTACTTAGGGAAGAATTAATTTGATCCTTAACTAGCTGTATTAATTTTCTTATAGCCCAAGGTCCAATAGATAGTATAAGAAGTAGGGTTACTATGGGACCAAGTATAGGGAGGAAATAAGGGAGCATTCCGTTGAATCCCCAAGAAGGGCCTCCTTGGGCCTCTCGTTCGCGTTTGCGAGTTGCTATTCCTTCCCTAAGTTTAGTCATGGAATCTTTAATTATTCCTGAGTGGCCAGTATAGAAACAACACTCCTTGCCCAGTGCGGCACTAAGCCCTCCTTGTTTAAGGAAAAGTAGGTCTAAGCCCCTCCTATTTTGGAGAACAACCTCTGATAGGGAAGTAAGGGATTTCTCAAGATGGGTGATGGAGGTTTCAATGCGGGCTAAGTCTTCGTCTACTGCGGCTCTTAGGTGAGAGAGACCTTGATGTTGGAGGAGGGCAGATGTGGTTCCAGTGGCCAGTCCGGCAATACCTAAAAGAGAAACAATGGTAACAGCAGTAATAATTTTTCTTTTTTGTCTAGTTATGGTAACAGAAGGCTGATCGTCCCAATGCCGATAGAGGTTTTCCTCACGATGGTAAAGGACATGGGGGAGGACAACAACCAAGATGCACACCTCTCCGGAGCTATTAAGGGCTGCTGTGGCCACACAGTGGGTAAGCCCTGATGAGGAGCACAGCCATTTTGCCCCTTTAGGGGGAATGTAAAATTTATGTTGAGACGGAGGGGATAAAAGTAGGCAAGACTTAGTTAAGGTGGTGGACATGTTACCGAAGGCATTGCCGACACACCGTCCAGTGTGCAGGATGGATTGGATAGTAAGGTCACGGCCACCAGTTTTGTCTGCGTTCCACTGGCATTGTAGGGGATTGTTATTAGAGGAAGTGTTAAAGGTGGCATTAAGGGCTATAGCATCATAATAGGGGGTGTAACAGAAAGACATAACCAGCAATTGCGAGTGAGGTTGGGGTGGGAAGCGTTCAGATCAAGAAAGGTAGCATTAAGTATTTGCCAAAGTGGATTATTGACGGTTGGATTTGGGGTAGAAGCGGTAAAATTGAGCGTAGCAGGCACTATTGTTGCAGTTGTAGACTGATGAGGAATGGCAGGAGAACTGAGCAAAGGAGGGGACAGAATTTTATTAGGGCCTATTGGACCATGATTCACTTCTGCCAATTCCTTTTTTTATAAGCAGGAGTGTGCCAGGGTTAGAGCCGGATACATATGGCCTGATTTCCCAGGTTTAACCCATGATCCAGGAAGGATCTGCAGGGTTTTGAACGGAAAGAGTGAGGTTTGTACAGAGGTTTCTTTCATTTCATTTTTTGAAGTTTGCAGGAAGACCCCACGATGGGTTAGGGGGTCGAACACATCCAGCAGGAGTGAATCGTATCATGAGGAACTTGTCAGCAATTGGGGGTGACCATCCAATAGCTAATGTTTCACATCCCCAATAGGCACAATAGTAGTGCAAGGGCTGATTGCAGTATGAACGCCCCTGGGTGGAGTTGGGACAGAAGTAAACATCCTGAATATTGAGATAATTGATGGTCCAGGTTTCGAGAGGATCTTGGACACATACTGTAAGGAATTGAGTTAACTTTTCTTTTTTAAACTAGTAATATCAGTTTTGCTGCCTTGCCTTTCAAAGTTTGGAACAGTTCCCAAAAATAATTTTCACAAATAACATTGAATGTTATTAAGTTTAGTGTCCCATGGTTGTGGGATGTATTTTCATTTTACCAATTTGAGCTGGTAGTAAATGTTGTATTACCAAAATTCCAGAAATAAGGATTACTGTTATTAGTGATTATGACTGAATTATTAATGAACTAAAATATGGTTGTGTTTTTAATAGGTTTCGGCATCCCTATAAGAGCCCGATCCTTTACAATTCTATAGGAATCATCAAACAACACAACCTCTGTAAGCTTATGACATATATGTCATTTGTCATTAAGTAGTCTGTTGTGAGAGGGACATGTAAAATTTACCATATTTTCTGATTTATATGGCAAAGAGGGGAAAATGAGAACATAAATTTGACTGTGATTTTTAGGTTGCATGCATACAGAACCATATCCAAAGAAGTAGGGCAGTTTATAAAAGGTAAAGTTAAATTTTCTGTAAGTTTCCCTTCTTCTTTTGGCTTTAAGGGTAGTTATAAGTCATAGGTCCTGGAAAATGGTGAGCTTGATTAAGATAAATTGGGTAAGACTCATTGCTCCAAATTAACAGCTCTAGAAGAGGTGAGTTGGTTATGTATGTTCAATAAGTGTAATTATGATGTGGTATCTTACCATGACCTAATACTTTATCTATAATTAATTCATTGTAAAACCACCATGTCCATAGTTTAAGTCTGAGCAGCATCTTCAACTCTAGACTTGATTCTTCTGGAGGGGATCCACTGCTCTTCTCCTGTTTCTGTAATGATAAGAGCAAAACCTCGGCCCCAAAAGTTTACCTCTCCTTTTTTTCCATTTATTGGTTCTTTCATTTTTCCAATATATTGGTTGTTCATTTTTCATTTTCATTACCTTTTTTTTTTTTTAACCTCTCAATGTCTTTTTGCTGCTGTGATATTAGAAATTTGTTGTCTATTAAGAAAATTTAAGGTAAACAATGCTCTAGACAGTCTGTTCCTAGCAGACTCTCCTCCATCTCTCCCTTTTTGTTTTTGCAACATTAAGTTTAATAAGTGTTTATTTTTTTCTACTATCACTTGTCCCGTCACATGCACATCCTGAAGGTGGCCAAAAGAAGGCACATGTGTGACATCCATTTGCCAAATTTCATTAGGATGTTCTCCATGGGGATTAGTTCCTGGAGAGAAAGTGGGGGCATTTATGGGCCCACAAGTAGGACATTGTCTAACAATCCTCTTACTTTCTTTTACTGTTAAGTGGGGATATTTATGACGTAAGCCAGAAGCATTTGTATGTGTAAGTTTATGATAATCAGAAGTTTTTTTGTATCTTTGTTGGGTAGGAATATCTATTCTATTATGCCATCCTCTTGTTAAAGTATCTCAGTAGGGGAATGGCAAGATTGAAATATTAAAAGAGAAATTGGAAGATTGACAGTTATCCTTGTTAGTTGGCTATTTTGCACTCTTTTTCCAGCCATTTAACTCCTCTTTTGCTTCTGGGCTTAAAATGTGAGGACTATTTAAGTCAGGGTTTCTTGTTAGGGTAAAGCATAAGTTGGAATTCCTAAAGTAGGCCATACCCAATTAATATCACCCAGTAATTTCTGAAAATCATTTAAAGTATATAAATTATCAGTTCGAAACTGGACCTTTTGTGGAGTTATAATATTTCTATTAATAGTATGACCTAAATATTGAAAAGGAACCTGTTTTTGAATTTTTTCTTCTGCTATTTGCAACCCATGTTGAGGAAGAATTACTTTAGCCAGCTGAAATGATTGTTTCAGCTCTTAAGATGGCTCAGCGGCAAAAAGAATATCATCCATATAATGAATAATCATAGCCTCAGGAAATTGTTTTTGTAAAATTTGTAATGGAATGTGAATAAAGGATTGACATAATGTAGGTAGGACTGGTTATCATTCTCTAAGGTAAAACTTTGAACTGATATCATTCAGTAGGAGCTGAATGATTAATAGAAGGAATAGTAAATGCAAATTTTTCTTTATCATTTGGATTAAGAGGAATAGTAAAAAACAATCTTTTAAGTCAATAATAATAATATGCGAATTTGTGAGTATTTTGCTAATTCCTGAGGAAGGGCCCAGCCTCCCCAGGAAGGAACACAACACTCCCTGGGCAGTAAATTTCAAGGTTTATGCATCAGTCCCTGGGAGAGTGGCCAGCTCCTCCAGGGAGGAATACAACACCTTTTGAAATATACTTTATTATTTTTAATTTGTTACAAAGCATCCTTGATGTGCTTACTATTTAGTTTCCATTTATTATTATTATTATATATAGCAGAGGTGGAGTAAATCAGACAAACTTAAGTTAAAGCACCTGCCTTTTGATTTTTAGGCAGAGAGGTAGTTTTATAACACATATTTTAAAATAATTAAAATTATGATTAATAACAGTATACTTTTGTTTAATATTACACTGAAACATTATTAAATTTTCAGCAATTTTATACACCTTTAAAGCATTTATATGAACTTTTTATTTATACAACTTTAATTGTCATGAAATTAGAAAACTTCTTTAATTGTACAACACTTTTAAATATTTCATTCAACTTTTATCACATGAACTTAACCACTTTCAGTATTCCACCCCCTTCCAGGGAACAAACTAAACCATTCGTAACAGTTTGAAACAAAAAGCGTTTTTTGACCTTATCATGTTGCAGAGGGTAGTAGAATTGTGGACGAAGTGGGGAAGGATTAATATTAACAGGGAAGCAAGGCAAAGGGGCTAAGGAGGAAGGGGTGGTGGAGTGGGTAGAAGGGGGAGCAGAGGCAGAAGAGAAAGGGTTGTTGTTAGAGAGTGGTCCTGAGTAAGGGTAGGGGGGAAGGGTGGAGAGGGTAGGGGCAGGGGGAAGAGGGGAGGACCAACACATTGACTGACATGATGGGACTTGCGCGCCACCTTGTGGCTGCAGTGGAGACAAGGAAGAAGAAGAGGAAGGCGGCTCAGGGTTTTGGACCGGAAGGGAGGGGTATAGAGACGCAGTTGAAGAAGGAGGGAGTTTTTTCGAAAGACTGAGAACTTCCTCCTTCTCCAACCGCCCCCTGGTCTGGTTTTTGTTCACTAGGAGGAAGTTCGCCATGTTGTTCTTTCGATCGCAGGTTACAGCTTTTTGGTTGGGACTTGGGGGGGTCGACCTCCAAAGCATTGTTAATGTGAGAGCAGAGAGACTCCATATCAGAATCCTCTCCAGAGTCAGATGGGGAAGGGTGATCAATTAAGTTGACCTGGCAATCGGCAGGTGAAACGGCCTTGAAGGCACGAACGAATGGCAACTAGGGTAGGGAGTAGACCAGGGGGAAATTGTTTATTTTCATGTTCCATGGCAGCCGTAATGCGATTTATTAGCTTATTGTATGTCGCGGGGTCCTATAGATGGCAGGTCACTAACCAAGGGTTAAAAGGAAGCAGAAGGTCCCAATATGTCTGAAGCTGTTTTACGGAGACCTTCAGTCAGTTAGTATCTAAGAGACTGGCCAGCGCTCTGACTTGGGGTGCCTGACGAGAGGAGACTCGCGCTCCCATATCGACGCTTTGTCAGAGCGAGGGGGACTGTGAGGCACGTTAGTTAGCGTGGGGTGGGGCCGCTAATTTAAGCACTACGGGTTAGGGAGAAAAGGAAAGTATATACTGAGACAACACAGAGGAAGAATAGTGCAAGAAAGATTCGCTCCCAGAAATTGCAGTTTGGAGGTGCGGCGGAGGCCAGGCAGAAAGCGAAAGTAACAGAGGTTAAAGAAAGCAGAACAAGAAAGAGAGTAGGCATTGAATTGATAGATACCAGACAGAAGAGAGGGGGCGTCAAGTTATAGAGCAAGGCGCTGGAGATACTTACAGAGTGCCGCTATTTGAGGCCGATAAGAAGACGAGGCCCTACCGTCGGGGCGCAGCGAGAGGTGGGGAGCCCCACGTTGGGCGCCAATTGTGGTTGTTCTGAACCACTTGTTGGCGGAAGGGGAACGCTGAGCGGCAACCAGTGTTCGGGGGCCCAGACGGCATGGAGGGCGCACGGAGGAAAGACCACCGTGGAGACGAGGTAAGTACGCAGGTCTAATTTATTGAGGAAGTGCACAGCCTTTTATAAGTAGGATGAGGGGTGGTGTAGGGGGTAGGGCATGAAAAAAGAGGAAGTACGTGTAAGGCATATATGGCAGGCTGGTATTGGGCACAGTTGGTTGCTAGGGAGGGTTTGTTATCTGTGGAAGGCGGGAAGGTTTCGCGCGCGCGGGAGCAGGGTGAGCTACTTCCTCAAAGAAGGCTAAATATAGGATCAGGCTTGTTCTTTGTTGTCGGTTGGCCAATTTAGCTTCACCTCTTTCTGGCTGCCTCCAACAATGTATAAAATAATTTTCATACCCTGACTTCATCATAGCTGGCTAGTTGTTTGTATAGGCTCTGTCTGGAGTGAAGACTCTTGTGTTTTAATTTTTTCCACATATTCCTGAGTTCACTAGAGGAGTTTTCTTTCTGTTCCAATTTTCAAAAAGCAACACACTGCACTGCACAAGAAAATCCGAGCTTGGATTCTTTCCTCCAGGAATCCATTGTTCTCCTATTTTCTGTTTTAGCAGTGCCTTCTCTCCTGCTGCTGCCTTCTCCAAACAGCCCATTCTCCGTGCCCCCAAAGTCCAAATAATTAGACTGGAGAAGTGTTTGTGCCACACCCAGCTAAGCTCCCTGCTTTGGAGGAGATGAAAGAAGACAAAACTGGCCAGTAACTGGAATTGAAACTTGGCTCTTTTTCCTAGGACTGCATTGGCAGGATGACCAGGATTTTGGTGGGCCAGGCTCCACCTCTGTGAGCTGTTTTGGAATCCAATGCAGAAGTTCAATTTCATTTTACATGGAAAGTTTACTTATTGCCCTTATCTGGGATATATGGGGTGTTTGGTGACCTTTGATAATTAAGGATCTTCATTGAGATGGCAATACTTTCTCATTCTATTATAATTTCTTCATGTGCCCTTGATAACATTGCTCTGAGGAACTGTTGTTGGAACTAACATGGTTTTCCATGTGTGGTAATTTAGGCAAAGGACATGTGAGCATTTTACACGAGGAAATTATTTACTCAGAAAGAATGAATGCCTCTATGTAAATTGCATGATAAAAGAAAAAATTATTTCACCACTAGAGATTTTAATATCCAGTTTCATGGGGAGTAAAATAATTAAAATTTTGTTATAATTTATTTGCCATAAATCAGACTGATTATTTTCCTTTACATGTGTCTGTGCCTTCTTAAATATTTATTATAATTGATTATATTAAATCTAGTCTTACCTATAATCCCTTCTCAAATCAACATTCTCTTTCAATCTAATATGTGTTTCAGTTTATAATTTTAAAATAAAGGACTTTCAACAGCTTTAAACAAGCCATTCCTTGTTCACATTGTCCACATGATACACTATGGGAAGAGTTATCAATAAAACAGAGATATAAACAGAAAAAGTTGTTCAATGAGGGCCAGAAAATCACCTCTGCACATCAGTGTCAACTAATGGATTAAGAGGTGAATAATATGATATTTTTCTTCTGTATTCTCTTTTTTTATTATTATTCATAAAGAGCTGTTGAAAACGTTTAATACTGATTTAAGAGAAGAATGCACACCTCTGTGATTATATGAAGTACCAGGGTATGTACACATTGGATAAATAAGATATAAGTTTTATGTTTTAATAAAACAGACTTGTTTTAAAAATTGTGGGGATGTCTGGAATTGTACCCTCAAGTTGAGCAATGGATAATAGGCATTAGTCATGTTTTAAAGATGCTCTGGGTAATTTTTAAAAAAGGCATCACAATTCAAGGTTCTGCTGGAGATGTGTGTATGGGACCACTGTTAGGTGTTCTGCCCCTATATATACTTAGATTGAGATTTCTGCTGTCAGCATCATTTATGTATGTTCTTGTATGATTGATAGGCATCACTAAAAATATATATTAACAGAAAGAGGGTGGGGAGAGACAAATATGAAGCTTTGGAATAACATATTTCACTAAAATGGTCTTCCTTTTGTGTTTCTTCTTTATAGGAGACTGTAATCTGGTGTACATTGAATGGACAGCTCTTCCCTCTGCTTGATGAAATTGGTCATTGATATTTATGAAGAATTCCTCTTCCACATGATAATGTGTAATCAGGTGAGTCACTTTTTCTCACCTTGTGAGACCTACAGGTCCCTTTTGCACTTCTGGGTGTTGGCCGTGTCCTTCCTAAGCCATTGGATAACTTTGGAGACTGGGAGCTATTCGTAGTCTAGTTCCTTGGTTTCATTTGTGTATATGTGGATCTGTTTCTTTGTAAGAATGATTTTGATTTTTTTTCCAATACATTCTCAAAAACTACATTATGTCAAAAGATCAGGTATTTGTATATGGACACCTGCATCACAATCTCTGCTCCATCAGCAACAGCCCAATCATGTCCAGAAAATCAGGAATGTTTTCCTTGAAATAAAATCCCAAATCATGTGAACATTCAGTAAAGAATCGTGAAGTCATATAAAAAGAGGTCCTCTGAAATATTGATTTTAAACCTTGATTATTCAAAAAAGGAGAATCAGTGAGAAACCTTTCTTGTGATCCCATGATATTTGTGCTAATTAGAGTCATTTAATATTATTCCAATATCTATTAAGAGGAAAATGTAGTCCAATAATTAAGGTAAAAAATATGCCTTCCACAGGAATCCTTCAATTTGTAGCCTTTTTATTTTTACAAAGTTTACTATTGAAAAGGGATAAAGCCTTTACTTTCCAATTAATATTGACAGGGTATAGGGAAAAATTCTTTTTGCCTAAGTAAAGAGTGGTTTATATACAAAAGTATATAATTATGCATTCTTTAAAAATGTATGATTTGATGAAGTCTTAAAACTTATTTATTTATCTTTAAAACACCAAATTACTCTATGAGCTAACACCATCATTCTAATCTGACATAACTAATTTTCACCTCCAATTGGCCACAGTCTTGTTTTCCTTAATATATATTGATAACAGAATCTATAAATTAAAATTAAACCTTTATGCAGTCGGTCAAGACACTCAAACCTATATACCCCAGCATGACTCTAGATGTGTTGGAATCATTCTGACAGATCATGCAAAAATATTATGGCCTTTTTTCCATCAGCCACTGACCATACTTTATGTTTAAAATATACTTTCATATCTGGACTTCAACATAGCTGGCTAGTTAACTGTTTAGGCTATGTCTGTAGTGAAGACTCTAGTGTTTTAATTTTTTCATGCACTCCTGAGTTGACTGGTGAAATGTTCTTTCAGGTCCAATTTTCAAAAAGCACCGCACATGGAAACTAGAGCTTGGATTCTTTCTGCCAGTATTCCATTGTTCTCCTGTTTTCTGTTTTTAGAAATTACTTCTCTCTTGCTGTTCTCTTTTCCAAACAGCCCATTCTCCATGCCCCAAGGTCCAAACAATTAGTCTGCAGAAGAGTTTGGGCCACACCCATCTAAGGTCCCTGCTTTGGGGGAACAGAAAGAAAATAGACTGTCTCATAACAGGGAAACCAATCCTGGCCATTTTTCCTGGGACTGCATTGGTAGGATTACCTGGATTTTGCTGTGCCATGCTCCACCCCTGTGAGCCATTTTGGAATCTAATACAGGAGCTTGATTTCATTTTACATGGAAAGGTTATCCATTGCCCTGATCTGTGATACACGTGGTGTTTGGTGAACTTTGATAATGAAGGTTCTTCATTGAGATAGCAATACTTTCTCATTCTATTCTAATTTCTTACTCTGCCTCTGATTCAATTGCTTTGAGGATCTCTAGTTGGAAATAATATGGTTTTCCAAGTGATCTTGTTATTAGTAGAAATTTAGGCAAAGAACATGTGAGCACTTTACAAAGAGGACATATTTCACTGAGAAAGAATGAATGCCTCAATGTAAACTGCATGATAAAACAACAATTTATTTCACCCCAGATATTTTAATATCCACTATTTCATGGGGAATAAAATAATTAAAATTTTGTTATAAATTATTTCCCATAAATCAGACTGATTATTTTCCTTCACATGTGTCTGTGCCTTTGCAAACCTTTATTATGATAGATTATATTAAATCTAATCTTACCTGCAATCCCTTTTCAAATTAACATTCTCTTTCAATTTAAAATGCATTTCATTTCATAATTTTAATATAAAATCCTTTCCACAGCTTAGAAAAAGCCATGCATTGTTCACATTGTCCAGATGATGCACTCTCGGATGAATTATCAATAAAACTGAGAGATAAACAGAAAAAGTTGTTCAAGGAAGGCAAGAAAGCACCTATGCTTGTCAGTGTCAACTAATTGATTGAGAGGTGAATAATATTTTATTTATTCTTCTGTATTCTCTTTATTTATTATAATTCTTATAGAGCTGTTGAAAATGCATAATAGTGAATGAAGAGAAGAATGCACACCTCTGTGATTATATGAAGGACCAGGGAATGTACACATTGGATAAGTAAGTTAGTCATTTAATATATTTTAGTAAAACAGAGTTTTTTAAAAAATCGTGGGGATGTCTGGAATTGTACAATGAAGTAGAGCCATGGATAATTGGCATTAGTCATGTTTTAAAGATTTTCTGGGCAATTTTTAAAAAAGGAATCACAATTCAAAGTTCTGCTGGAGATTTGTGTATGGGACTGCTGTTAGGTGTTATGCCCCTATTTTCTAAGGTAGAGATTTCTGCTCTCAGCCTCAGGTTTATGTATGTTCACGTATGTTTGATATGCAACACTGAAAATATATATTAAGAGAAAAAGGGTGGGGAGAGACAAATATGAAGCTTTGGTATTACCTATTTCTCTAAAGAGGTCTTCCTTTTGTGTTTCTTCATTATCGGAGGCTGTAATCTGACATGCATATAATGGACGGCTCTACCCTCTGCTTGACAGAATAGGTCCTTGACTTTTGAGAACCATTCCTCTTACGCTGATAACGTAAACAGTTGAGTCATTCTTTCTCACCTTGTGGGCCATACAGATCCCCTTTGCACTTCTGGGTGTTGCCAAGAACCTTCATAAGCCATAGGAGACATTTGGAGGCTGGGAGATACTTGTACTGTAGTTCCTTGGTTTCATTTCTTTTGTGTTTCTTTGTAAGAATGATTTTGATTTTTTATACCAACACATTCTCAAAAATTACAATATTTCAAAATCGCAGCTATTTGTAAATGGACACCTGCATCACAATCTCTGCACCAAGGGCAAAAGCCCAATGATGTCCAGAAAATGAGTAATGGTTTCCCTGAAAAACAATCTGGAGGCTGGCAAACATTCAGTAAAAAATCATGATGTCATGAAAAAGAGGTCCTCTGAATTATCAATTTAAAATTGTGATTATTCAAAAATGGAGAATCAGTGAGAAACATTTCTTGTGCTCCCATTATGTTTCTGCCCTTTAGAGTAGTGTAATATTATTCCAATAACTATTAGGAAGAAAATCTAGTTAAAAATTTAAGGTAAAATATGCATTCCACAGGAACTCTTCTGTTTGTAGCCAATTATTTTTACAGAGTTTACTATTTGAAAAGGCTAAATCCATTCCTTTCCTATTAGCATTGACAGGGTATGGGGAAAAATTATTTCTGCCTAAGTAGAGTTTCGATTATATACCAAAATATATAAATAACCATTCTTTTAAAATATATGTTGTAATGAACCCTTAATGTTTTTTTTTTAATTTAAACACTCCAAAATTCTCTATGAGAGAATACCATCATTCCAATCTGACTTATAGCTAATTTTCACCTCCAACTGGCCAATTTCCTGTTTTCCTTAATATATATTTCTAACAAAATCTATAAATTAAAAAAATAATTTGCACAGTCAGTCAGTATACTCAAACTTCCATCCTGCAGCAGGACTCCACATGTGTTGCAATCTTTCAGTTAGATCCTGAGAAAATATTAAGGTATTTTTTCCACCAGCCACTATCCATACTTTATATGTAAAATACACTTTCATACCCTGACTTCAACCTATCTGGCTAGTTGGTTGTATAGGCTGTGTCTGTAGTGAAGACTCTTGTGTTTTAATTTTTTTCCATGCAATCCTGAGTTGGCTAGAGTATTCTTTCTGTTCCAATTTTCAGCCACCACTGCACCGCACTGCACAAATGAGTCAGAGCTTTTTTGGTTTGTTCAAGATTCCATTATAATTGTCTTTTTTTTTTTTAGCAGTGCTTCCTCCCCTGCTGATGCCTCTTCCAAAGAGTCCATTCTACATGCTCCAAAGGTCCAAATAATTAGTCTGCAGAAGTGGTTCGACCGCACCCAGCTAAGGTCCCTGCTTTGGAGGACCAGAAAGAAGACAAATCTGGACAGTAACTGGAAATAAATCCTGGCCATTTTTCCTGGGATTCCATTCTCAGGATGACCAAGATTTTTGTGTGCCAGGCTCCACCCATGCGAGCAGTTTTTTAATCAAATGCAGAAGTTCAATTTCATTTTACATGGAAAGGTTCCCTATTGCCCTTATCTGGGACATACGTGGTGTATGGTGACCTTTCATAATGAAGGATCGTAATTGAGATGGCAATACATTCTCATTCTATTATAATTTCTTCCTGTGCCCTTGATTTCATTGCTATGAGGATCTCTTGTTGGAACTAATATGGTTTTCCACGTGATCTTGTTATGTGTGTTAATTTAGGCAAAGGATGTGTGAGCACTTTACAAAGAGGAAAATTTTAACTCTGAAAGAATGAATGCCTCAATGTAAACTGCACCATAAAACAAAAATTTATTTCACCCCTAGAGATTTTAATGTCCACTGTTTCATGGGGAGTAAAATAATTAAGATTTTGTTATTATTTATTTGCTATAAATCAAACTGAATATTTTACTTTACAAGTGTCTGTGCCTTCTTAAATCTTTATTATGATTGATTTTATTAAATCTATCTTACCTGCAATCCCTTTTCAAATCAACATTCTCTTTTGATCTAATATGCCTTTCTGTTCATAATTTTAAAATAAGGACTTTCAATAGCTTTAAACAAGCCATGCCTTTTAAACTTTGTCCACATGATGCATTTTGAGATGAGTTATCAATAAAACTAAGAAATAAACAGGAAAAGTTGTTCAATGAATGCGAAAAAAGCACCTATGCTTGTCAGTGTCAACTAATGGATTAAGAGATGAATAATATGTTTTTTATTCTTCTGGATTCTCTTTATTTATTATAGTTCATAAAGAGCTGTTGAAAATGTTTTATAGTGATTTAAGAGAAGAATGTACACCTCTGTGATTATATGAAGGACCAAGGAATGTACAGATTGGATAAGTAAGATAGTCATTTAATATATTTTAATAAAACAGACTCATTTTAAAAATCGTGGGAATATCTGGAATTGCACACTCTACTAGAGCCATGGATAATAGGAATTCCTCATGTTTTAAAGATGCTCTGGCCAATTTTTAAAGAGGAAATCAAAATTCAAGGTTTTGCTGGACGTGTGTTTATTGGACCACAGTTAGGTGTTGTGCCCCTTTATTTTCTAAGTTTGAGATTTCTGCTCTCGGCGTCAGGTTTATGTATGTTTCTGTATGATTGATATGCATCATTAAAAATATAAATTAAGAGAAACAGGGTGGGGAGAGACAAATATGAAGATGTGGAATTACCTATTTCTCTAAAGCGGTCTTCTCTTTGTGTTTCTTCATTTCCAGAGGCTGTAATCTGTTGTGCATAAAATGGAGGACGGTACACTCTGCTTGATGGAATAGTTCCTTGACTTTCCTGAATGATTCTTCTTCCACATGATAACTCGTTATCAGTTGAGTCTCTCTTTCTCACCTTGTGGAACTTACAGGTCCATTTTGCAATTCTGGGTGTTGTCAAGGTCCTTCATAAGCCATAGGAGACATTTGGGGGCTGGGAGATACTTGTACTGTAGTTCCTTTGTTTCATTTCTTTTTTTGGATCTGTTTCTTTGTAAGAATGATTTTGATTTTTTATTCCAGTACATTGTCAAAAACTACAATATGTCAAAATTGCACTCTTTGTATATGGACACCTGCATCACAATCTCTGCTCCAAGGGCAATGGCCCAATGATGTCCAGAAAATCAGCAATGGTTTCCTTGAAAAAAAATTCTGGAGCCTGGTAAATATTCAGTAAGGAATCCTGAAGTCATGTAAAAAGATTCTTCTGAATTATTGAATTGAAATTGTGATTATTCAAAAAAGGAGAATCAGTGAGAAAATTTTCTTGTGCTCCCATTATTTTTCTGCCACTTAGAGTAGTTTATTATTATTCTAATAACTATTAGGAAGAAAATCTAGTCCAAAAATTAAGGTAAAATATGCATTCCACAGGAGCACTCTATTTGTAGCCTTTTATTTATACAGAGTTTACTCTTTAAAAGTGCTAAACTTTTCCTTTCCAATTAATATTGACAGGGTATGGAGAAAAATTCTTATTACCCAAGTACAGGTTGATTTATATACCAATAAATAGAATTAACCATTCTTTTAAAATGTTTGTTTTAACGAAGATATAAAATTTACTTTTTTATTTATTTTAAATACTCCATTTAGTCTATGAGAGAACACCGTCATTCTAATCTGACTCATAGCTAGTTTTCACCTCCAATTGTCCACAATCTTGTTTTCCTTAATATATATTTCTAACAGAATCTATAAATTAAAAAAAAAAAAGTTTTATGCAGTCAGTCAGGATACTCAAACCTCTATCCCACAGCATGACACCACATGTGTTGGAAACTTTCTGACAGATCATGTGAAAATATTATGGCATTTTTTCCACTAACCACTGACCATACTTTATGTTTAAAATACACTTTCATACCCTTTTTCAACATATTTGTCTTGTTGTTTGTATTGGCAGAGTCTGTAGTGAAGACTCTTGTGATTTAATTTCTTCCACATATTCCTGAGGTGGCTAGAGTAGTTTTCTTTCTGTTCCAATTTTCAAAAAGCACCATACCTCACTGCACAAGGAAATCCAAGCTTGGATTCTTTCCTCCAGGATTCCATTGTTCTCCTCTTTTCTGTTTTAAGCAATGCTTTCTCTCCTGCTGCTGTCTTCTCCAACAACCCTTTCTCCATGCCCACAAGGTCCAAATAATTATACTGCAGAAGTGTTGTGATTGCACAACTCTAAGGTCCCTGCTTTGGAAGAGCAGACAGAAGACAAGAGTGACGAGGAACTGGGAAAGGTATCCGGGCCATTTTTCCTAGGGCTGCATTGGCAGGATGACCAGGATTTTGGTGTGCCATGCTCCCCCCACCCCCAGCAATCCCTTTTGGAATCCATTGCAGAAGTTTGATTTCATTTTACATTTAAAGGTTACACATTACCCTGATGTAGTATATATGTGGTTTTTGGTGACATTTGATAATGAATGATTTTCATTGAGGTGGCATTACTTTCTCATTCTATTATAATTACTTCTTCTGCCCTTGATTCCATTGCTCTGAGGATCTTTGGATGGAAATATTATGGATTTCCAAGTGCTCTTGTTATGTGTGGTAATTTAGGCAAATGAAATGTGAGCACTTTACAAAGAGGACATTTTTTTTCTCCGAAAGAATGCATGGCTCAATGTAAAACTGCATGATAAAACAAAAATTTATTTCACCTCCAGAAATTATAATGTCTATTCCGTCATTGGGAATAAAATAATTACAATTTTGTTATAATTTATTTCCCAAAATCAGACTGATTATCTTCCTTTACAAGTGTTTATGCCTTCTTAACTCTTTATTATCATTGATTATATTAAATCTAACCTTACCTACAGTCCCTTTTAAAATTAAAATTCTCTTTCATTCAAATATCTATATCAGTTCATAACTTTAATTTGAAGACCGTTCAACAGCTTTAAAATAGCCATGCAGTGTTCCCTTTGTCCACATGATGCACTATGAGATTACATATCAATAAACCTGAGAGATAAAGAAAAGAAGTTTTTCAAGGAGAGCGAGAAAAGCTCCTATGCATGTCAATGTCAACTAATGGATTGAGAGCTGAATAATGGGTTATCTATTCTTCTGGTTTTTCTTTATTTATTATAATCCCAAAAGAGATGTTGAAAAGGTTTAATAATGATTGAAGATAAGAATGCACACCTCTGTGATTATATGAAGGGCCAGGGAGTGATCACATTGGATAAATTAGATATTGGTTTAATAGGTTTAAATAAATCAAATTTGTTTTAAAAATCATGGGGATGTCTGGAATTGTACACCCTAATTGAGCTATTAATAAGAGGCATCACTCATATATTAAAGATGCTTTGGTCAATTTTTAAAAAAGAAATCACAATTCAATGATCTGCTGGAGATGTGTGTACTGGAACACTGTTAGGTGCCATGCCCCTTAATTTTCTGAGGTTGAGATTTCGGGTCTCGGCTTCAGCTTTATGTATGTTCATGTATGATTGATATGCATCATTAAAAATATATATTAAGTGAAAGAGGGTGCGGAGAAATAAATATGAAGCTTTTGAATTACCTATTTCCCTAAAGTCAGCTTCCTTTAGTGTTTATTTATTATCAATGATTGTAATCTGCCAAGCATAGAATGGAGTACGGTGCCCTCTGCTGGATGGATTTGGTCCTTGACTTTGAGAAACTTTCGTCTTACCCTGATAAGTTGTAAACAGTTGAGTCACTCTTTCTCACCTTGTGGACAATACTCATCCCTTTTTCCCTTCTGGGTATTGGCATTGTCCTTCATAAGCCATAGGAGAATTTTGGAGGCTGAAAGTTATTTGTACTGTACTTCAATGGTTTCATTTTTGTATATGTTGATCTGTTTCTTTGTAAATTTTTTTTGAAAAATCTTCCAATATATTCTCAAAAATTTCAATATATCAAAAGAACAGGTATTAATATATGGACACCTGCATCACAATCTCTCCGCCATCGGGAACAGCCCAATTATGTCCAGAAAATCAGGAATGTTTCCTTGAAACAAAACCACGAGTGATGTAAACCTTCAGTACACAATCGTGAAGTTGGGCAAAATGATATCCTCTGGATTATTGATTAAAATTGTGATTATTCAAAAAAGGAGTCATCAGTGAGAAGCATTTCTTGTCCTCCCATTATTTTTCTTCGAGTTAGAGTTGTTTAATATTATTACAATAATTATTAGGCAGAAACTCTAGTCCAAAAATTAAGGTAAAATATGCATGCCACAGGAACTCTTCTATTTGAAGCCTTTTATTTTTACCAAGTTTACTATTTAATGGGTTAAAATCTTTCATTTCAAATTAACACTGACAGTGTACGGGGAAAAATCCTTTCTGCCTAAGTAAGGATTTATTTTTATAGCAAAACATATAATTAACCATTTTTAAAAATGTATACTTTAACAAAGTCTTAAAATTTCTTTTTTTAATTTTAAATTCTCCAAATTGCTCTATGAGAGAATATCGTCATTGTAATCTGACGTATAGTTAATTTTCACCTCCAATGGGACACATTCTTGTTTTTTTTTAAGGTATGTTTCTTAGAGATATTTTAAATTAAAAAATCATTTATGCAGTCGCCAGGATAGTCAAACATCTTTCCTCCAGCATTAGAGCCCATGTGTTGGAATATTTCTTACAGATCATGATAAAATATTTTCAGATTCTTTCCACCAGCCTGTGACCATAATTCATGTTAAAAATTCACTTTCATACCCTGACTTCAACATATCTAGATAGTTGGTTGTATAGGATGTGTCTTTGTTGAAGACTCAAGTGTTTTAATTTTTCCACATACTCCTGTGTTGGCTAGTGGAGTTTTTCTTTCTGTTCTAATTTTCAACTGGTACTACACCATACTGCACAAATGAATCAGAACTTGGTTGATTTGTCCCGCATTCCATTGTTATCCTTTTTTGTGTTTTTAGCAGGGCCTTCTCCCGTGCTGCTGTCTTTTCCAAACTGCCCATTCTCCTTGCCCCCAAGGTCCAAATAATTAGTCTGCAGTAGTGTTTGTGCCACACCCAGCTTAGGTCCCTGCTTTGGAGGAGCAGAAAGAAGAGAAGCCTGCCAATAACTAGGAAAGGAAAACTGGTCACTTTTCCTAAGACTGCATTGGCAGGATGACCAGGATTTTGGTGTGCCATGCTCTACACATGCGATGCATTTTGGAATCCAATGCAGATGTTCCATTTCATTTTAAATGGAAAGGTTGTCCATTGCCCTGATCTGGGATATCCGTGCTGTTTGATGACATTTGATAATGAAGGCTTTTCATTGAGATGGCAATACTTTCTCATTCTATTCTGATTTCTTCCTCTGCCCTTGATTCCATTGCTCTCAGTATCTGTGGTTGGAATTAATATGTTTTTCCTAGTGATCTTGTAATATATGGTAATTTAGGCAAATGACATGTGAGCACTTTATTAAGAGGACATTTTCTTCTCAGAAAGAATGAATGCCTCAATGTAAACTGCACAATAAAATGACAATTTATTTCCACCCTAGAGATAATAATGTCCGCTATTTCACCGGGAATAATATAAGTTAATTTTGTTATAATTTATTTCCCAAAAATCAGACTGATTATTTTCTTTTACAAGTATTTATGCCTTCTTAACTCTTTAATATCATTGATTACATTAAATCTAACCTTACCTACAGGCCCTTTTAAAATTAACATTCTCTTTCATTCAAATATCTGTTTCAGTTCATAATTTTAATTTAAAGTACTTTCAACAGCTTTAAAAATTCCATGCATTGTTCACTTTGTCCACATGATGCACTATGAGATGACATATCAATAAACCTGAGAGATAAAAAAAAATAAGTTTTTCAAGGAGAGCGAGAAATGCTCCTATGCATGTCAGTGTCAACTAATGGATTGAGAACTGAATAATATGTTATATATTCGTCTGGTTTTTCTTTATTTATTATAATTCTTAAAGAGCTGTTGAAAAGGTTTAATAATGATTGAAGAGAAGTATGCACACCTCTGTGATTATATGAATACCAGGGAGTGTTCACATTGGAAAAACTAGATATTGGTTTAATAGGTTTTAATAAATCAAATTTGTTTCAAAAATCTTGGGGATGTCTGGAATTGTAAACCCTAGTTGAGCCATGAAAAATAGGTATTAGTCATATATTAAAGATGCTTTTGCCAATTTTTAAAAGAAGGAATCACAATTCAACGTACTGCTGGAAATGTGTGTATGGGACCACTGTTAGGTGTTACACCCCTTTATTTTCTAAGGTTGAGATTTCTGCTCTTGGCTTCAGGGTTATGTATGTTCATGTATGATTGATATGCATCATTAAAATATATATTAAGAGAAAGAAGGTGGGGAGATAAAAATATGAAGCTTTGGAGTTACCTGTTTCCATAAAGTGGTCTTCATTTTGTGTTTCTTCATTATCAGAGGCCATAATCAGGTATGTATATAATGGAATGTGGTTCCCTCTGTTGGATGGAATAGGTCCTTGTCTTTTGAGAACCATTCTTCTTACCCTGATATCTTGTAAACAGTAGAGTCACTCTTTCTCACTTTGTTGACAATCCAGATCCCTTTTTCCCTTCTGTGCATTGGCATGGTCCTTCATAAGCCATAGGAGAAATTTGGAGGCAGTCAGTAATTTGTACTGTAGTTCAATGATTTCATTTTTGTATATGTAGATCTGTTTCTTTGCAAGAATTTTTTGGAAATTTTTCCAATACATTCTCAAAAATTACAATATGTCAAAAGAGCAGGTATTCATATATGGACACCTGCATCACAATCTCTCCACCATCAGGAACAGCCCAATTATGTCTAGAAACTCAGGAATGTTTTCCTTAAAACAAAACCCCGAGCAAAGTAAACATTCAGTACAGAATTGTGAATTCATGTAAAATGATGTCCTCTGGATTGTTGATTTAAAATTGTGATTATTCAAAAAAGGAGTCATCAGTGAGAAGCATTTCTTTTCCTCCCATTATTTTTCTTTGAGTTAGAGTTGTTTAAAATTATTCCAATATTTATTAGGAAGAAACTCTAGTCCAAAAATTGAAGTAAAATATGCATGCCACAGGAACTCTTCTATTTGAAGCCTTTTATTTTTACAGAGTTTACTATTTATGGCCTAAAATCTTTCCTTTCAAATTAACACTGACATTGTACAGGGAAAAACTCTTTCTGCTTAAGGAAGGATTTATTTTTATAGCCAAAAATATAACTGACCATTTTTTAAAACACATATTTTAATAAAGGCCTAAAATTTCTTTTTTTAATTTTAAGTTCTCCAAATTGCTCTATGAGTGAATATCATCATTGTAATCTGATGTATAGTTAATTTTCACCTCCAATTGAACACATTCTTGTTTTTTTTAAATGTATGTTTCTTAGAGATGTTGTAAATTTAAAAAAATCATTTATGCAGTTGGCCAGAATACTCATATGGATCTTTCCTCCAGCATCAGACCTCATTTGTTGGAATATTTCTTGCAGATCATGATAAAATATTATTGAGTTATTTCCTCCAGGCTGGGACCATATTTTATGTTAAAAACACACTTTCATACCCTGACCTCAACATATCTGGATAGTTGGTTGTATAGGCTGTGTCTTTATTGAGGACTCTTGAGTTTTAATTTTTTCCACAAACTCCTGAGTTGGCTAGTGGAGTTTTCTTTCTGTTCTAATTTTCTACCAGCACTGCACAAATGAATCAGAGCTTGGTTGATTTGTCCAGAATTCCATTGGTCTCATCTTTTCTGTTTTGGCAGTGCCTTGTACCCTGCTGCTGTCTTTTTCAAACAGCCCATTTTCCATGCCCCCAAGGTCCAAATAATTAGTCTGCAGAAGTATTTGGGCCACACTCAGCTAAGGTCCCTGCTTTGGAGGAACGACAGCAGCAAGCCTGGACAGTAACTAGGAAACGAATCCTGGCCATTTTTCCTGGGTCTGCATTGGCAGGGTGACCAGGTTTTTCGAGTGCCATGCTCCTCCCCCACGATCCATTTGGAATCCAATGCAGAAGTTCCTTTTCATTTTCAATGGGAAGGTTATCCATTGCCCTTATCTGGGATATATTGGTGTTTGGTGATCTTTGATAATGAAGGCTCTTCAGTGAGATGTCAATACTTTCTCATTCTATTCTAATTTCTTCCTCTGCCCTGGATTCCATTGCTCTGAGGATCTCTGGTTGGAAACAGTATGATTTTACAAGTGATCTTCTTATGTGTGGTAATTTAGGCAAATGATGTGTGAGTATTTTACAAAGAGGACATTTTTTCTCAGGATAAATGAATGTCTCAATATAAATTGCACAATTAAAGGAAAATTTAATTCACTACTAGAGATTATAATGTCCACTCATTCACAGTGAATTAAATAATTCAAATTTTGTTATAATTTATTTCCCCCAAATCAGACATATTATTTTCCTTTACAAGTGTTTATGCCTTCTTAAAACTTTATTATCATTGGTTATATTAAATCTAACCTTACCTACAATGCCTTTTAAAATTAACATCCCTATCCATCAAATATCAGTTTCAGTTCATAATTTTAATTTAAAGACTTTTCAACAGCTTAAAAAAGCCATGCATTTTTCACTTTGTGCACATGATGCACTATGAGATGACATGTCAATAAACCTGAGAGATAAATAAAAGTAGTTTTTCAAGGACATCAAGAAAAGCACCTATGCATGTCAGTGTCAATTAATGAATTGAGAGCTGAATAATATATTATCTATTCTTCTGGTTTTTCTTTAATTATTATAATATTTAAAGAACTGCTGAAATGGCTTAATAATGAGTGAAGAGAAGAATGCACACCTCTGTGATCTCTGTGATTACTCAAAGGGCCAGGAAATGTTCACTTTGAATAAACTAGATATTGGTTTAATAGGTTTTAATAAAAGTGATTTGTTTTAAAAATCATGGGGATATCTGCAATCGTACACCCAAGTTGAGCAACGCATAATAGGCATTAGTCATGTATTAAAGATGCTTTGGCCAATTTTAAAAAAAGGAATCAAAATTCAAGGTTCTGCTGGAGATGTGTGTATGGGACCGCTGTTAGGTGTTAGGCCCCTTTATTTTCTAAGGTTGAGACCTCTGCTCTTGGCTTCAGGTTTATGTATATTCATGTATTATTCATATGCTTCACTAAAAATATATATTAAGATAAAGAGGATGGGGAGAGACAAATATGAAATTTTGGAATTACCTGTTTTGCTAAAATCATTTTCCTTTTGTGTTTCTTCATTATCAGAAGTTGTAATCTGGCATGCCTAGAATGGAGGGCATTACCCTCTCCTTTATGGAATAGGTTCTTGACTTTTGAGAACCTTTCCTCCTACCCTGATAAATTGTAAACAGTTGAGTCACTCTTTCTCACCTTGTGGACCTTACAGGTCACTTTTTTTCCTTCTGGATGTTGGCAAGTTCCTTCATAAGTCATAGGAGAAATTGGGAGGCTGTTAGCTATTTGTTCTCTAGTTCCTTGGATTCATTTTTGTAGATGTCAATCTGTTCCTTTGTAAGAATGATTTTGAATTTTTTCCCAATATATTCTCAAAAATTACAATATGTCTAAAGAGCAGGTATTTGTATATGGACACCTGCATCACAATCTCTCCACCTTTGAGAACAAACCAATGATGTCCAGAAAATCAGGAACGGTTTCCTTGAAACAAAATCCTGAGTCATGTGAACATTCAGTAAAGAATCGTGAAATCACGTAAAAAGATGTCCCCTGAATTACTGATTTAAAATTGTGATTATGCAAAAAACGAGTCATCTGTGAGAAGCATTTCTTGTCCTCCCATTATTTTTCTGCCAATTAGAGTAGTTTAATATTATTCCAATAACTATTAGGAAGAAAATCTAGTCCAAAAATTAAGGTAAAATATGCTTGCCACAGTAGGTCTTCTCTTTGTAGCCTTTTATTTTACAGAGTTTACTTTTCAAAAGGGCTAAAATCTTTCCTTTTCAATTAACATTGACAGGGAATGGGGAAAAATACGTTCTGCCAAAGTACTGATTGATTTTCTTAGCAAAACATATAATTAGCCATTTTTTAAACATGTATATTTTAACAAAGACTTAAAATTTCTTTTTTTTTATTTAAATTTTCCAAATTGCTCTATGAGAGAATATCATCATTGTAATCTGATGTATAGTTGATTTCTACCTCTAATGGGCCACATTCTTGGTTTTTTTAAACATATATTTCTAAACAGATACTGTAACTTTTAAAAAATCATTTACGCAGTCGGTCAGGATACTCAAACGTCTTTCCTCCAGCATCACATCACATGTGTTGGAATATTTCTTACAGATAATAATAAAATATTACCGGATTTTTTCCTCCAGCATGTGACCATACTTTATGTTAAAAATACACTTTAATGTACTGATTTCATCATATCTGGATAGTTGGTTGTATAGGCTGTATCTTTTTTGAAGACACTTGAGTTTTAATTTTTTCCACATACTCCTGAGTTAGCTAGTTGAGGTATTCTTTCCATTCTAATTTTCAACCAGCATTGCACCACACTGCACAAATGAATCAGAGCTTGGTTGCTTTTGTCCAGGATTCCATTGGTCTCCTCTTTTCTCTTTTTAGCAGTGTCTTCTCTCCAGCTGCTGTCTTTTCCAAACTCCCCATTCTGTATGTCCACAAGGTCCATATAATTAGTCTGCAAAAGTTTTTGTGCCATATCCAGATAAGGTCCCTGTTTGGAGGAGCAGAAAGTAGACAAACATGGCCAGTAACTACAAAATGAATACTGGCCATTTTTCCAGGGAGTGAATTGGCAGGATGACCAGGATTTTGGTGTGCCACGTTCCCCCCTGCAAGCACTTTTGGAATCCATTGCAGAAGTTTGATTTCATTTTACACGGAAAGGTTACCCATTGCCCTGATATAGTATATATGTGGTGTTTGGTGGCTTTTGATAATCAAGGGTCTTGATTGAGATGGCAACACTTTCTCATTCTATTCTAATTTCTTCCTCTACCTTTGATTCCATTGCTCTGAGGATCTCTAGTTGGAAACTATATGGTTTTCCAAGTGATTCTGTTATGGGTGGTTATTTAGGCAAAGGACATGAGAGCACTTTACAAAGGGGAGCTTTTTTTACTTAGAAATAATGTATGCCTCACTGCAAACTGCACAATGAAACAAAAATTTATTTGACCCCTAGAGATTATAATGTCCACAATTTGATGGGGAATAAAATAATTAAATTGTTTAAATAATTTATTTCCTTCAAATCAGACTGATTATTTTCCTTTACATGTGTCTGTTCCTCCTTAAAACTTTATTATGATTGATTATATTAAATCAAATCTTACCTAAAATCCCTTTTCAAATCAACATTCTCTTTCAATCTAATATGTGTTTCAGTTCATAATTTTAAAATAAAGCCCTTTCCACAGCTTTAAAAAAGCCATGCATTGTTTACTTTGTCCACATGATGCACTATGGAATGAGTTATTAAAAAGCTGAGAGATAAATGGAAAAGTTTTCCAAGGGTGGTGAGAAAAGCACCTTTGCATGGCAGTGTCAACAAATGGATTGAGCAGTGAATAATATTTTATTTATTGTTCTGGATTCTCTTTATTTATTATAATTCTAAAAGAGCTGTTGAAAAGGTTTAATAATGATTGCAGAGAATAATGTAAACCTCTGTGATTATATGAAGGACCAGGGAAGGTACCCATTGGATAAGGAAGATTGTGGTTTAATATGTATTAATAAAACCAGTTTGTTTTAATAATCGTGGGAATGTCTGGAATTATACACCCAGTTAAGCCATGGTACTAGGCATAAGTCATGTTTTAAAGATGATCTTGCCAATTTTTTTAAAAAAGGAATCACAATTCAGGTTCTGATTCAGGTTCTGGAGATGTGTTTATGGGACCACTCTTAGGTGTTATGCCCCTATATTTTCTTAGGTTGAGATTTCTGTTTTTGGCGTCAGGTTTATATATGTTCATGTATGATGGATATGCATCACTAAAATATATATATTAAGAGAAAGCAAGTGGGGAGAGAAAAATATGAAGCTTTGGAATTACCTATTTCTCTAAAGTGGTCTTCCATTTTTGATTCTTCATTACAGGAGGCTGTAATCTGTCTTGCATAGAATGGAGGGCAGTCCACTCTGCTTGATGGAAATGGTTCTTGATTTTTATGAACAATTCCTCTTCTACATGATAACCTGTAAACAGTTGAGTCACTTTTTCTCACCTTGTGAACCTCAGAGATCCCTTTTGCACTTTGGGTGTTGACATAGTCCTTCATAAGCCATAAGAGAAATTTGTTGGCTGGGAGCTATTTTTACTCTAGTTCCTAGGTTTCATTTGTGTATATGGGGATATGTTGCTTGGTAAGAATGATTTTGATTTTTTTTCCCCAATGATTCTCAAAAATTACAATATGACAAAAGAGCATCTATTTGTATATGGACACCTGCATCATAATCTCTGTGCCATCAGCAACAGCCCAGTGATGTCTTGAAAATCAGGAATGGTTTCCTTGAAAAAAAAATCCAGAGCCTTGTAAACATTCAGTAAAGAATCGTGAAGTCATGTAAAAAGGTGTACTCTGAATAATCAATTTAAAATTGTGATTATTCCAAAAAGGAGAATAAGTGAAAAATATTTCTTGTGCTCCCATTATTTTTCTGCCATTTAGAGTAGATTAAAATTATTCCAATAACTATTAGGAAGAAAATCTAGTCCAAAATTTAAGGTAAAATATGCATTCCACAGGAACTTTCTATTTGTAGTCTTTTATTTTTACAGAGTTTACTATTTAAAAGGGCTAAATCCTTTCCTTTCCAATTAACATATACAGGAAAAAATTCTCTTTGCCTAAGTACTGATTGATTTTTATACCAAAATATAGAAATAACCATTCTTTTAAAATGTATGTTTTAATGAATACTAAAAATTTATTTTATTTAATTTAAAGTACTCCAAATTACTCTGAGAGAACACCATCATTCAAATCTGACTTATAGCTATTTTTCACCTCCAATTGGCCATATTCTTGTTTTCCTAAACATAAATTTTTAACAGAATCTATATATTTAAAAAAAACATTTAGGCAGTCGGCCAGGATGCTCAAATCTCTGTCCCCCAGCATGAATCCATATGTGTTGGAATCTTTCTGACAGATTATGATAAAATATTTTGGCATTTTTTCCACCAGCCAGTGACCATACTTCGTGTTTAAAATGCACTTTCATACCATGACTTCAACACATCTGGCTAGTTGGTTGTATAGGCTGTCTCATAGTGAAGATTCTTGTGTTTAATTTTTTTCCAAATACTTCAGAGGTGGCTAGAGGAGTTTTATTCTGTCCCAGTTTTCAAAAAGCACCACCCCACACTGCACAAGGAAATCAGAGAATTGACTCTTTCCTCCAGTTTTCCATTGTTCTCCTCTTTCTGGTTTTTTTTAATTTTTTTATTGTGGGTAAAATCAAAATTTTCACCATACATACCAACATTTGCAAAATGGTATATAAATTTATATGCATATATGTGTATTTGCTTACAAAAATGTTATTTTTGTATATATATAAATATATTTTAAGAGATGCTTAGGTCCTCTTTCTGTTTTTAGCAATGCCTTCTCTACTGCTGCTATCGACTCCAAAGAGACCAAACTCCATTCACAGAAGGTAAAAATAATTAGTCTGCAGAAGTGGTTCGACTGCACACTGTTAAGGTCCCTGCCTTGGAGGAGTGGAAAGAAGAAAAGACTGGCCAGTAACAGGGAAATGAATCCTGGCCATTTTTCCTGGGACTGCATTGGCAGGATGACCAGGATTTTGGTGTGCCATGCTCCACCCCAGTGAGCCCTTTTGGAACCCAATGCAGCAGTTCGATTTAATTTTACATGGAAAGATTATCCATTGCCCTGTTTTGGGATATACTTGGTGAATGGTGACCTTTGATAATGAAGGCTCTTCATTGAGATGGCAATATTTTGCCATTCTTTTCTAATTTATTCCTCTGCCCTTGATTCTATTGTTCTGAGGACCTCTATTTAGAAATAATATGGTTTTCCAAGTGATCATTTTATGTGTGATAATTTAGGCAAAGGATGTGAGAGCACTTTACAAAGAAGACATGTTTTACTCAGAAAGAATGAATGCCCCAATGTAAACTGCATGATAAAACAACAATTTATTTCACCACAGAGATTATAATATCCACTATTTCATGGGAAATAAAGTAATTAAAATTTTGTTATAATTTATTTCCCAAAAATCAGACTGATTATTTTCCTTTACATGTGGCTGTGCCTTTGGAAACCTTTATTATGATGGATTTTATTAAATCTTTCTTATCTAAAATCCCTTTTCAAATCAACATTCCCTTTTGATCTAATATACCTTTCAGTTCATAATTTTTAAATAAAGATTTTCAACAGTTTTTAAAAAGCCATACAATGTTCACTTTGTCCACATGATGCAGTATGTGATGAGTTATCAATAAAACTGAGAGATAAACAGAAAAACTTGTTCAAGGACGGCGAGAAAAGCACCTATGCTTGTCAGTGTCAACTAATGGATTAAGAGATTAATAGTATGTTTTTATTCTTCTGGATTCTCTTTATTTACTATAATTCATAAAGAACTGTTGAAAATGTTTGAGTGTTTTAAGAGAAGAATGTACACTTCTGTGATTTCACGAAGGAACAGGGAATGTTCACATTGGATAAGTAAGATCATCATTTAATATTTTTTTAAAAAAACAGACATTTTTAAAATCCTGGGGATGTCTGGAATTGCACACAGAACTTGAGCCATGGATAATAGGCATTCATCATGTTTTAAAGATGCACTGGGCAATTTTTAAAGAGGGAATCACACTTCAAGGTTTTGCTGGAGATGTGTGTATGGGACCACTGTTAGGTGTTATGCCCCTTTATTTTCTAAGGTTGAGATTTCAGCTCTCACTGTCAGGTTTATGTATGTTTATGTAGGATTGATATGCATCACTAAAAATATACATTAAGAGAAACAGGGTGGGGAGAGACAAATATGAAGATTTTTATGAACAATTCCTCTTCTACATGATAACCTGTAAACGGTTGAGTGACTCTTTCTCACCTTGTGAACCTCACAGATCCCTTTTGCACTTTGGGTATTGACAAGGTCCTTCATAAGCCATAGGAGACATTTTGAGGTTGGGAGATACTTGTACTGTAGTTCCTTGGTTTCATTTCTTATGTGTAGATCTGTTTCTTTGTAAGAATGATTTTGATTTTTTCTTGCAATACATTCTCAAAAATTAAAATATGTCTAAAGACCAGGAATTTGTATATGGACACCTGTATAACAATCTCTGCCGCAAGGGCAACTACCCCATGATGTCCAGATAATCAGCAATGGTTTCCTTGAAAAAAATAATCTGGAGCCTGTTAAACATTCAGTAAAGAATTATGAAGTCATGTAAAAAGAGGTCCTCTGAATTATCAATTTAAAATTGTCATTATTCAAACAAGGAGAATCACTGAGAAATTTTTTTTGTGCTCCCATTATTTTTCTGCCACTTAGATTAGTTTAATATTACTTCAATAACTATTAGGAAGAAAATCTAGTCCAAAAATTAAGGTAAAATATGCTTTTCACTAGAACTCTTCTCTTTGTAGCCTTTTATTTTTACAGAGTTTACTATTTAAATGGCTAAAGACTTACCTTTCCAATTAACATTGACAGGGTATGGGTAAAAATTCTTTTTGCCTAAGTAAAGCTTGATTTATGTACCAAAATATAGAATTAACCATTCTTTTAAAATGTATGTTTTAACGATGACTTAAAATTTATATATTTTTTTATTTTAAATACTCCCAATTACACTATGAGAGAACACTGTCATTCCATTTTGACTTATAGTTAATTTTCACCAACATTGGCCATGTTCTTATTTTCCCTAATATATATTTCTAACAGAATGTATATATTAAAAAAAAAAAACACATTTATGCAGTCAGTCAGGATACTCAAACCTCTATCCCCCAGCATGACTCCACATGTGTTGGAATCTTTATGACAGAGCATGAGAAAATATTTTGGCAGTTTTTCCACCAGCAACTGACTATACTTTATGTTTAAAATTAAGTTTCATACCTTGACTTCAACATATCTGGATAGTTGTTTTTATGGGCGGTGTCTTTATTGAAGACAATTGATTTTTAATTTTTCCACATAATCCTGTGTTGTCTATTTTAGGTTTTCTTTCTGTTCTTATTTTCAACCAGCATTGCAGCACACTGTACAAACGAATAAGTGCTTGGTTGCCATTGTCGAGGATTCCATTGGTTGACACTTTTCTGTTTTTAGCAATGCCTTATTTCCTGCTGCTGTCTTTCTAAACAGCCCATTCTCCATGCCCCCAGGGTCCAAATAATTATTCTGCAGAAGTGTTTGTGCCGCATCCAGCTAAGGTCCCTGCTTTGGAGGAGCATAAAGAAGACAAGCCTGGCCAGTAACTAGGAAACAAATCCTGGCCATTTGTAATGGGACTGCATTGGCGGTATGACTAGGATTGTGGTGTGCCATGCTCCAACCCTACAAACTCTTTGGGAAACCAATGCAGAAATTCTATTTCATTTAAATGGAAAGGTTATCCATTGCCATGGTCTGGGATATATTGCTGTTTGGTGACTCTTGATAATGAAGGATCTTCATCGAGTTGGCAATACTTTCTTATTCTATTGTACTTTCTTCTTCTGTCCTTGATTCCATTGCACTGAGGATCTCTGGTTGAAAATTATAAGGTTTTCCAAGTGATCTTGTTAAGTGTGGTAATTTAGGCAAATGACGTGTGAGCACTTTAAAAACAGGACATTTTTTTTCCTCAGAAAGAATGCATGCCTCAATGTAAACTGCACGATAAAACAAAAATTTATCTCACCTCTAGAGATGATAATGTCCACTATTTCACATGAAATAAAATAATTAAAATTTTGTTATAATTTGTTCCTCAAAAATCAGACTGATTATTTTCCTTTACAAGTATTTATGCCTTCTTAATACTTTATTATCATTGATTATATTAAATCTAATCTTACCTACATTCCCTTTTAAAATTAACATTCTCTTTCATTAAAATATTTGTTTTAGTTCATAATTTCAATTTAAAGACCTTTCAAAAGCTTTAATAAAACCATGAATTTTATACTTTCCCCACATGATGCACTATAAGATGACATATCAATAAAACTGAGAGATAAAGAAAAGAAGTTTTTTGAGGACAGCCATAAAAGCACGTATGCATGTCAGTGACAACTAATGGATTGAGAGCTGAATAATATGTTATCTATTCTTCTGGTTTTTCTTTATTTAATATAATTCATAAAGAGCTGTTGAAAAAGTTTAATAATGATTGAAGAGAAGAAAGCACACCTCTGTGATTATACAAAGGATAGGGAATGTATACATTGGATAAATTAGACATTGGTTTAATATGTTTTAATAAAACAGATTTGTTTGAAAATTAGTAGGGATGTCTGGAATTGTACACCCAAGGTCAGCCATGGATAATAGGCATTAGACATATTTTAAGGATGCTTTGGCCAATTTTTATAAAAGTAATCACAATTCAAGGTTCTGCTGGAGATGTGTGTATGGGACCACTGCTAGTTGTTATGCCCCTTTATTTTCAAGGATGAGATTTCTTCTCTCAGATTCAGGGTTATGTATGTTCATGTATGATTGGTATGCATCACTAAAAATATATATTATGAGTAAGAGGGTGGGGAGATATAAATATGAAGCTTTGGAATTACCTATTTCTGAAAAGTGGTCTTCATTTTGAGTTTCTTTATTATCAGAGTTTATAATCAGAACTGTATAGAATGGAAAGTGGTACCCTCTGTTTGATGGAATAGGTCCTTTCCTTTTGAGATCCATTCTTCTTACCCTGATATCTTGTAAAGAATTGAGCCACTCTTTCTCACCTTTTGGACCTTACAGGTCCCTTTTTCCCTTCTTGGTGTTGTCAACGTCCTTCATAAGCCATAGGAGAAATTAGGAGGCTGTAAGCTATTTGTACTCTAGTTCCTTGGTCTCATTTTTGTATATGTCGATCTGTTTCTTTGTAGGAATTTTTTGAAAAATTTTCCAATACATGCTCAAAAATTACAATATGTAAAAGAGAAGGCATTCATATATGGACACCTGCATCACAATCTCTCCACCATTGGGAACAGCACAATTATGTCCAGAAAATCAAGAATGTTTTCCTTGAAACAAAATCCTGAGTGATGTAAACATTCAGTACAAAATCGTGAAGTCATGTAAAAAGATGTCCTCTGAATTATTGATTTATAATTGTAATTATTCAAAAAAGGAGTCATCAGTGAGAAGCATTTTTTGTCCTCCCATTATTATTCTTCAAGTGAGAGTTGTTTAATATTATTCCAAAATTTTTATGAAAAAGATCTATTCTAAAAATTAAGGTAAAATATGCATGCCACAGGAAGTCTTCTATGTGTAGCCTTTTATTTTTACAGAGTTTACTATTCAAAGGGCTAAAATCTTTCCTTTCCAATTAACACTGACAGGGTTTGGGGAAAAATTATTTCTGCATAAGTAAGGATTTATTTTTATAGCAAAACATATAATTAACCACTTTTAAAAAAACATGTATATTTTAACGAAGGGTTAATTTTTTTTTTTTAATTTTAAATTCTCCAAATTGCTCTATGGGAGAATATCATCATTGTAATCTGACCTATAGTTAATTCTCACCTCCAATGGGATGCATCATTGTTTTTTTTAAATGTATATTTCTAACAGATTCAATATAAGAAAATCAATCAATGTAATGCACCACCTATAGAGATTGAAAGAAAAAAATCACATGATCATCTGTATAGATGCAGAAAAAGCATTCGACAAAATACAGCACTCTTTCCTCA
>JAKSZT010020049.1:0-17300 GCA_026826555.1 Tolypeutes matacus | reverse complement strand
GACACATGTTTGTTGTTTCATACTGTCATTCAGATCCCCAAGACCCTGCTTATTTTTTCCCCATTCTTTTCTCTATCTGTTCTGTCTGATTTTGGATGCCCCATCTTCTCACTTACTGATCCTTTGTTCTGCCTCTTCAAGCCTACTGTTGTAAGCTGCTAGTGTATTTTTAATTTCATTTATTGTGACTTTCATTCCCATAAGAGCTGTTATTTTTCTTTGCATGATTTAAAATTCTTCTTTATGCTCCCCCAGTGTCTTCTTGATATCCTTTAGTTATTTAGCCATCTCCTTGAAATGATTTAGGACATTTGTTTGAACATCTTTGATTAGTTGTTCCATATTCTGTATCTCGTCTGACTTTTCAATTTGCTCCTTTGACTGAGACATAGCTTCCTGTTTCTTGATATGGCTTTTAATTTTTTGCTGATGTCTGGGCATCTGATTATCTTTAACTCTGAAGGTCGGCTTCTTCCTCTTATATAGGGTTTTATTGTTGATCGGCTTTGTGTTAAGGCTGATCCTTGATGCTTGATCCAACTTATTCTAGATCTCTAGAATAGCTAAAGTTTAACTATCAGATTTTCCCAGCTCTTCTTCATCTGATTCTTGGCCTGAGTATGTAGTAAAATTTTTAAGACTTCATTTTTTGTGTAATTGTTTCACCTCCAGAAGAAAGCTTCCTTTCCTGTTCCTTCTCCAGGAATCTTGGTCTGTTCCGTTTTTGTGCATAATATTTACCACAACTCCTATGACTTATTTAAATTCTACCCCTCACTCAGTGCCCCATTTTTCTTAAACTTTTCATTTCTGGGACCCTACAGTCTTACAGAAGGTCACTTTAATCCCCTCCTCTCTCTTTCCTTTGAGTGGCTTTTCTACCCCCAGTCTTCCCTGTTAGTGTATCCCACCCTGGGGAGTCTAATGGGGTCAAACCAGAAAGATGGGTGTGATGGTTAGTCTAACGTGTAAATTCGGCCAGGTAATTGTGTCCAGGGCTATTTGTAATACAAGAGCATTTATGGACTTCGATCACCAGTGAGTCTACTGCATGGATGGCTGATTACATCTGCATCAATCAGGGAGATTGCATCATCAATGGGTAACACTTTGATGACAATCAGTTGAGTGCCTTGAAAGGGGAAGTGATTTTAACATTCAGAGAGAATTTCCCAGCTTGTCGTTGGACAGCCAACTTCTCCCAGAAGCTCATCAAGGACCTTTCATCAGACTTTCATTGGAGTCCCTGGTTTGCAGCCTGTCTGTGGAACTTGGACTTGTGCATCCCCATGGTCGCATGACAGACTCTTATAAAATCTTGTATTGTTGACAGATATCTCCTGTTGATTCTGTTTCCTGAGAGAACCCTGACTAATACAGCTTGGTACCCAGAGTGGTTCTTGAGAAACAGAGTCTTAAACATGTGATGCCTGAGGTGGTTCAGGGAGTTTTGTAATTGGCTCTCTACTCTAATTGGACTCAGGGGTACTAGTGACTCCCTTTCCAATAATGAAGAGGTTGCTAGCAGTCCATGGCATGAGCTGGCAATAGAAATACGCAAAATATCATCACTGGACTCCCCTACTTCCATGCTTATAAGAAGCAAGAATCTGGGTGAGAGTGTTTTCAACACCTTAAGAGAATTTCGTGGAGTCAAAAAGTATGATGTTGACTGGCTCCTCCTAGATACTCTGGATACAATTACAAAAGAAAGAGATGAGCTAAAATCTTCAAATTTGAAACTTAAATGCCACATGAATAATATGAAAGTTTCTACGTGTGCCTTGAAAGAAAATCTTGTCTCCTGTAACCACAGACTTGAGATATCTGAGAATCAAACCCAGACTCTCATTGTATGAGTAGCAGAATTACAGAGGAAACTAAAATCTCAGCCTTGCAGGGTTTCTGCAATTAAAGTGAAGGCACTGATTGGAAAGGAGTGGAACCCTGAGGATTGGGATGAGACATATGGGATAATGATAATATTGGTGGGGACATTGTAACCCTAAATTCTGCTGAGACTTTACCAGATAAATCTGCGATGGCCTGCCCTGTGATACCACACCTTGTCAACCTTGTATTATCCAGCCTCCAGCCTGCCCCAGGGAGTCCGGACCTCTTTCCAGCCCTGAGGTGGGTACCAGCCAAATGGAAGCCTGCACTGCCCAGCCTCCAGCCTGCCACAGAGAGTCTGGGCCTCCTCCCAGCCAGGAGGCAGGTACCAGCCAAACTCCAGCATGCACTGCTCAACTTCCAGTCTGCCCTAAGGAATCTGTCTTCCAACCCCTGCCTGAAGAGATTAATCCTGTCTCACCAGAAGAAAATGCAAAGGAATGCCCTCAGATCAGTAGCCTGTAAGACATCCCTAATCCTTCTCCTTACCCACTCCCCCACCCCTCTTGTCTTTGAGATCCATTACTAGACTAAAATCACAAGCCCCCAAAGGTGAAATACAAAGTGTGACCCATGAGGAAGTATGCTATACTCTGAAAGAACTGCATGAGTTTTCCAACTTATATAGACAGAAATCAGGGGAATATGTGTGGGAATGGATACCAAGGGTATGGGATAATGGTGGAAGAAATATAGAGTTGGATCAGGCTGAATTTATTGATATAGGCCCACTAAGCAGTAATTCTGGATTCAATGCCGTAGCTTGAGGGGTTAGAAAGCGCTCTAACAGTTTGTTTGGGTGGCTGACTGAAGCATGGCCTAGCATGTCTGATGTTGAGATGCCCGATTTGCCCTGGTATACAGTAGATGAGGGGATTCAAATGCTTAGAGAGATTGGAATGCTAGAATGGATTTACCATTTGAGACCTGCCTACCCACCCCAAGAATGTCCAGAGGACACACCTTTAACCAGGGCTGTGGGGAATAAATTTGTAAGTCTAACTCCATTTTCTCTGAAGAGCTCTATGATTGCTCTTCTCTGCAGTCCAGATATTACTGTAGGGAGGGCTGTAATGGAATTGGAATCCTTAAACATTATGGGGATGATCGGATCTCGGTCCGGTAAAAGGTAAAAGTCAAGTATCGGCAGTTAATCGCCAAAGGCAAGGTGGGTATGGCTACAGCAATGAAAGACAGATTCAAAGCAGCACACAGAATAGTCTGAGTTGCATAGAGTTGTGGCATTAGCGAATAGATCATGGGGTACCTAGAAGTGAAATATATGGGCAGTCTACTAAATTTCTTCTGGATCTGTATAAACAGAAGAGTTCTAGGTAGAGTGAACAAAACCCTAATTCAAATTACAGATCATGGCCCCTTAATCAATTCCCAGACTTGAGACAGTTTACAGACCCAGAGCCCCTTGAATGAGGAGAAGGCAAGGTCCCCTTGGGGAAAGATACTATTAAACTGCCAAAAATTTATACTGTTAATCTTCCTCCCACCTTTCCCCAGGGAGATCTACAGCCTTTTGCCAGAGTAACTGTGCTTTTGGGAAAAGGAAATAATCAGACATTTCGGGGATTATTAGACACTGGCTCAGAAGTCACATTAATTCCAGGAGACCCAAAACATCACTGTGATCCACCAGTCAGAGTAGGGGCTTATGGAGGTCAGGTGATTGATGGAGTTTTAGCTCAGGTCCATCTCACAGTGGGTCTAGTGGGTCCCTGGACCCATTCTGTGGTTATTTCCCCAGTTCCAGAATGCATAATTGTAATAGACATACTCAGTAACTGGCAGAATCCCCACATTGGATCCCTGACTTGTGGAGTGAGGGCTATTATGGTTGGAAAGGCAAAGTAGAAGCCTCTAGCACTGCCCCTGCCTAGCAAAATAGTAAATCAAAGGCAATAATGGATTCTGGGAGGGATTACAGAGATTAGTGCCACCATGAAGGATTTGAAGGATGCAGGGGTGGTGATTCCCACCACATCCCCATTCAACTCTCCTATTTGGCCTGTGCAGAAAACAGATGGATCTTGGAGGATGACAGTAGATTATCGTAAACTTAACCAGGTGGTGACTCCAATTGCAGCTGCTGTCCCAGATGTGGTATCATTGCTTGAGGAAATCAACACATCCCCTGGTATCTGGTTTGCAGCTGTTGATCAGGCAAATGCTTTTTGCTCAATTGCCATTAGTAAGGACAACCAGAAACAGTTTGCTTTCAGCTAGCAAGGCCAGCAGTATACCTTCACTGTCCTGCCTCAGGAGTATATCAACTCTCCAGCCCTATGTCATAATATCGTCTGCAGGGACCTTGATCGTCTCTCCCTCCCACGAGACCTCACACTGGCCCATTATATTGATGATATCATGTTGATAGGACCTACTGAGCAAGAAGTAGCAAAGACTCTAGATTTGGTGGTAAGGCATTTGCGTGAGAGAGGATGGGAGATAAATCCAACAAAAATACAGGGTCCTTCCACCTCAGTGAAATTTTTAGGTGTCCAGTGGTGTGGGGCCTGTTGAGATATCCCTTCTAAAGTAAAAGATAAGCTGTTGCACCTGGCCCCTCCTACGGCCAAAAAAGAGGCACAACGCTTAGTTGACCTCTTTGGATTTTGGAGACAACACATTCCTCATTTGGGTGTGCTACTCTGGCCCTTTTACCGAGTGACCAGAAAAGCTGCTAGTTTTGATTGGGGACTGGAACAAGAGGAGGCCCTGTGACAGGTCCAGGCTGCTGTTCAAGCTGCACTACCACTTGGACCATATGATCCAGCAGATCCAATGGTGCTGGAAGTTTCAGTGGCAAATAGAGATGCTGTCTGGAGCCTTTGGCAGGTCCCTATAGGGGAATCACAATGCAGACCCTTAGGATACTTGAGCAAAGCTTTGCCATCCTCTGCAGATAACTACTCCCCCTTTGAGAAGCAGCTTTCAGCTTGCTACTGGGCCTTAGTAGAGACTGAACATTTAACTATGGGCCATCAAGTTACCATGAGACCTGAGTTGCCTATCATGAGCTTGGTATTGTTTGACCCACCAAACCACAAAGTTGGCCATGCGCAGCAGCACTCCATTATAAAGTGGAAGTGGTAAATACAAGATAGGGCTTGAGCAGGTCCTGAAGGCACAAGTAAGTTACATGAGGAAGTAGCCCAAATGCCCATTGTCACCACCCCTGCCATGTTACCTTCTCTTTCCCAGCCCACAGCTTTGGCCTCTTGGGGAGTCCCTCAGTTGACTGAGGATGGGAAAACTCGGGCCTGATTTACAGATGGTTCTGCACGATATGCAGGTACCACCCAAAAGAAGACAGCTACGGCACTGCAGCCCTTTTCTGGGACATCCTTAAAGGATAGCGGTAAGGACAAATCCTCCCAGTGGGCAGAACTTTGTGCAGTGCACCTAGTTTTCATTTTGCTTGGAAGAAGAAATGGTCAGATGTGCATTTGTACATTGTTTCATGGACTGTTGCCAATGGTTTGGCTGGATGGTCAGGGACTTGGAAGTAACATGATTGGAAAATTGGTGACAAGGAGGTCTGGGGAAGAGCTATGTGGATAGACCTTTCTGAGTGGGCAAAAAAACACGAACATATTTGTGTCCCATGTGAATGCTCACCAGAGGGTGACTTCAGCAGAGGAAGAGTTATCTTATTCAAGTGAATAAGATGACCCGCTCTGTGGCTAATGCTCAGCTGCTTTCCCTAGCCACTCCTGTCATTGCCCAATGGGCTAATGAACAACTTGGCTATGGACATAGGGATGGAGGTTATGCATGGGCTCAGCAACATGGACTTCCCCTCACCAAGGCTGACTTGGCTACAGCCACTGCTGAATGCCCAATCTGCCAGCAGCAGAGACCCACACTCAGCCCCTGATATGGCACAATTCCTCAAGGTGATGAACCTCCTACCTGGTGGCAGGTTAACTACATTGGACCACTTCCACCACGGAAGGGGCAGCAATTTGTTTTAACAGGAATAGACACATACTCTGGCTATGGGTTTGCATTTCTGGCATGCAATGCTTCTTCCAAAACTACCGTCCGTGGACTTACTGAATGTCTTATCTACCGCCATGGCATTCCACACAGCATTGCTTCTGGTCAAGGAATCTGTTTCACAGCAAATATGTGTGGGAATGGGTACATGCCCATGGAATTCACTGGTCTTACCATGTTCCCCATCACCCTGAAGCAGCTGGATTAATAGAATGGTGGAATGGCCTTTTGAAGACCCAATTACAGTGCCAACTAGGTGGCAATACCTTGCAGGGCTGGGGCAATGTTCTCCAGGAGGCTGTGTGTGCTCTGAATCCGTGTCCTCTCTATGGTGCTGTTTCTCCCATAACCAGCATTCATGGGTCCAGAAATCAAGGGGTGGAAATGGGAGTGGCACCACTCACTATTACCCCTAGTAACCCATTAGGAAAATTTTTGCTTCCTGTACCTGTAACGTTAAGCTCTGCTGGTCTACAGGTTTTAGTCCCCAAAGGAGGAGTTTTGCCACTAGGGAACACAACAATGATTCCATTGAACTGGAAGTTAAGACTTCCACCTGGCCACTTTGGGCCCCTCTTACCTGTGAATCAACAGGCAAAGAAGGGAATTACTGTACTGGCTGTGGTGATTGATTCTGACTATCAAAGGGAAATAGTACTACATCTACATAAGGGGGTTAAAGAAGAGTTTACCTGGAATGCAGAAGATCCCCTAGGGCATCTCCTAGTACTGCCATGCTCTGTGATTAAAGTCAATGGAAAATTGCAGCAAACCAATTCAAGAAGGACTAACAATGGCCCAGAATCTTCAGGAATGAAAGTTTGGGTCACCCCACCAGGCAAAGAATCACGGCCAGCTGAAATGCTTGCTGAAGGTAATGGGAACATGGAATGGGTAGTGGAAGAAGGTAGTGATAAATATGAACTTCAACCATGTGACCAGTTACAGAAATGAGGACGGTAATAGTCATGAACCCTTCTTCCTTGTTTCGTTATGAGTATGATTGTATATGTACACAAAATGAATTTCTTGTTTTCTTCCCTAACCTTTTCCCCTATCATATGAAAAGTTGTATTAATTCTACATCATAATATTTAAGGGTGTCAAGTTTAAGAGTGAATATCACCCAAGGACTTGCACCCTATTCTGTGGGGAATTAATGCATTTCCAGTTGTACGCAGAGGAGTTGAACATTGTTAGGCAGAAATATGTATGTATGCTTGTCTGTTATTGTTTTTGCTTAGAGACTAAGTATAGTTTAGGGTAATGTGTATGGTTGCCGAGTTGACAAGGGGTGGACTGTGATGGTTAGGCTAATGTGTCAACTTGGCCAGGTAATTGTGTCCAGGTGTTTGGTCCAGCAAGCACTGGGCTAATTGTAATACAAGAGCATTTATGGACTTTGATCACCAGTGAGTTTACTGCATGGATGGCTGATTATATCTGCATCACTTGGGGAGATTGCATCATCAGTGGGTGACTCTTTTATCCAATCAGTTGAATGCCTTAAAAAGGGAAGTGATTTCAACATTCAGAGAGAATGTCCCAGCTCGTCGTTGGATGGCCAACTTCTCCCAGAAACTCAAGGACCTTTCATCGGTCTTTCATCAGAGCCCCTGGTTTGCAGCCTGCCTGTGGAACCTGGACTTGTACATCCCCACGGTCGTGTGAGAGATTCATAAAATCTCATATTGTTGACAGATATCTCCTGTTGATTCTGTTTCCCGAGAGAACCCTGACTAATACAATGTGTTACTCCAGAAAAGTCCATTTTGTGTTTAGGGAGTCCTACTGACAGTAACTGCACTGAGTGCACTTGGCTGACACCATTCTGCCATGGTTTTTCTCTTCCCCTCCCCACTCCCTTGGGAGCCCTCTTGTATACAGCAATTGCCAGCAGCTTGTGTTCTGCCCTGGGTCTCTATGGACTTGGGTCCCTGGGCCTGGATATGCATGAGATTCTACCTCTCTGCTGTGAATTCCTCTGTAGCATGTGTCTCCGTTGTGAAGAACCCAGGCTGCATCCTCTGGATAACTCCCAAGCTTTGTGCAGGAACAAGTGAGGGGGAGGGGAAGAGGACTGGCTGGTCTAGGATGGAAGTTTCCTACCTGATATCTTTCTCCCTTCAATTCAGTGTTTGTGGAGTCTTTCTCCAGTCTCTACCATCCCCCAGAGTTCTAAGCAAGTGGAATTTGTCCTTATAGTCATTGAATCTCTTGGGAGGGTTTTTCATGGATGTCTTCCATTGCCGTGTTGATGATGTCCCGGTTCACCATTGGCTTTTTTTAAAACAAAATTTTATTGAAATGTATCATACATACATGCACATACATGAATAATAAGTGAATAGTAAAAGTTGTGAACTTATAAAACAAACATGCATATCATCATACCAAGCTCCCATACATCACTCCACCACCATCATTACCTTGCATTATTGTGAAACATTTGTTACAAACTACGAAAGAACATTGTCAAAATATTACTAACTAGAGTCCATATCTTACATTTCATGTCTTTTCCCTCAACCTACCCGATTATTAACACCCTGTATTAGTATTATATATTTGTTATAGTTCATGAGAGAATGTTCTCATATTTGTTCTCTTAACCACAGTTCTTCTTCCACCACTGGATTCTCTGTTATACAGTCCTATACTTTGTACAGTCCATTCAAAGTGTACATTCAGTGGCCTCATTTTCATCACAGAGTTGTTCTGTCACCACCTCAGTCAATTTTAGAATGTTCTCATTATTCCAAATGAAAAATCCCATACCCCCTTATACCCCCTATTTTTGTCCCTTAGAATTGATGTATCTTCTGTGCCATTGCTGCAAAAATATTACAATATTACTGTGAACTATCATCCATAAGTTATATTAGTTGTAATTTTCTCATGTATCACCATATTCTTAACACTTTGTAAAAGAAAAATATTCTTATATTTATACTATTAACCACAATCTTCATCCACCACTGAAATCATTACACCATTGGCTTTTATATTTTTATGAGTTTTATGAATATGTCCAAATAAGCTTTTTCCTGGTCCACACATATTTTTACCACCAATCAGTTGTAATACAGGTTAATAGATTCCCCTTTAGTTAAACTGTTAGTGTTTTATCAACTTCTTTGAAAATATTCTCACCTGTGGTTAGTTTTTCCATACAGACTATATAGAGAACGCAATTGTTTAGTCACTTCCAACTTGGTACTGACTCCACAATTGAGCAGTCTTGGTAGCTCTTGTGGATTCATGAAGAGCCAATGAGAACCACTTCTAATATTTGGTCTTGTCTACTTTTTCCCTCCATTTTAACCATTTGTAAGTGTACAATTCAGTGGTCTTGTTTACATTCACAATGGTGTGTTACTCTCTCCTCCCTCAATTACCAAAGCATTCTCATCATACAAAAATGAAACTCTTTACTCAGTAAGCAATGATGCCCCATCACCCACCCCAGCCCCTGGTAACCTGTACTCTACTTCTGTCTCTGTGTATTTCCTTATTCTGTATACTTCATATAAGTGGAATTATGCAATATTTTGTGACTTCCTTATTTTACTGAGAATAATGTTTTCAAGGTTTATGCACGTTGCAGCTTGTATCAGAACTTCATTCATTCATTTTTTTTTTTCCAGCTGAATAACATTCCATTGTATGTCTATACCATTTTGTTTCTTCATCCACTTGGTGGACATTTTAATTGCTTCCACCTTTGGCTTCTGCAAGTAATTATGGTAAGCACATTTTTGTACAAGTTTTTGCTTGGATACCTGTTTTCAGTTCTTTTCAGTGTGTAAGTAGGTATGGAATTGCTATGTTTAACTGAGGTGTCACCTAAGTGTATTCCACAGTGGCTTTACTATTTTATATTCCCACCAGGAATGTATGATGGCTTTTATTACTCCATATCCTCTCCAAAGGGCATTTTACACTTTTTATATCATCTTGGTGGGTATGGAGTGATATTTCTTTATTTTTATTTGCATTTCTCTAATGGCTAATGATGTTTAACATCTTTTCATGTGCTTATCCGCCATTTATATATCTTATTTAGAGAAATGTCTATTCAATTGACCATTTTTTATTGCAATGTTTGTATTTTTGTTGTTGACTTTTAGTAGTTCTTTATAAATCCTGTATATTAAACACTTATCAGATAAATGATTTACGAGTGGGTTTTTTTGTGTGTGTGCAATTTTCAAGATTTTTACTTTCTTAAAACTTTCTCACAAAAATTTGTAATTTGATGAACTCTTGTTCCTAAACTTAGGGGGAAATCTTTCAGACTTTCATCAAGTCTAATTTTAGCTTTGGGTTTTTTTTTTGTTTTTTTTTTTTTTCCATAAATTCCCTTTATCATGTTGTGGAAGTTCTCTTCTATTCCTATCTTTCTGCATGTTTTTTTAATCATGATTGTGTGTTAGAAATTTTCAAATGCTTTTTCTAAGTCAACTGAGATGATAATGTGGTTCCTGTCCTACATGCTATTAATGTGCTTAATACATTGGTTGCCTTTTCAATTTATTTCCAATTGTAAAATATATGTAGTATAAAAATCATTTTAATTGGGCAATATTTTGACATTAAGTATATTGACAATATTGTGTAATTTTCACTACTATCTGTTTCCAGAATATTTGCAGCATCCCAAACTAGAACTCATGCCCATTTAGCAATAACTCCCAATTCCTCCCTCCCCTCAACCCTGGTAACCACTATTCTCCTTCTTCTCTCTGTGAGTTTACTTATTCTAGGTATTTTTGTATCATAGAAATCATACAATTTTTGTCCTTCTCTGTCTAGATTGTTTTCTTTAACATGTCTTCAAGGTTTATCCATGTTTTAGCATGTAACATCACTTCATTTCTTTTTATAGCTGAGTAATATTCCATTCTATAGATATACCACTTGTTTATCCAGTCTTGTTGATGAACTGTTGGGTTGCTTACACCTTTTGGGTCTTATGAATAATGCTGTCAAGAATATCATTGTACAAATATCTGTCCTAGTGCCTGCTTTCAATTCTTTGGGGTAGATACCTAGAAAAGGAATTGCCAGCTCATATGGTAATTCTATGTTTAACTTTCTGAAAAACTATTTGTCTGGCTGTGAACATACAGAATAGGTTCCACTGAAGTTCGATAGCCCTTAAGACTGAAAAGTGCAGCAAGCCACTCCATATAGCAAAAGAGTATCAGTTTATTAGGAACTTACTGACCAGCAAGGGGGTCCTGGGTGGCTGCAGGACACTCAGCATAGTGCTTCCTGCTACCCAGGGGTTATATGAGGTAAGATCAAGGAAGGCTCAGAGCTACATGATTTGCAACACTGTAAACTTATCTCTTTGAAGTTACTGATATGTAGCCGGAGTGGTTCTAGTACAGATAGTTATTTTGCTTAGGAATGCGCACGTGTACTTTAAGATGCATCTATGGACCGTAGTTCACATTGTAGTCTACACTCTCTCCCACACAGTTCTGCATGTTATGTGATGATATAAAATGGCCATTACAATGTCATTTAGGATGATTCTCAAGTCCCTTTATTTTTTGTGTAACATTTATATAATCTAAGAATCTTTAAAAATTTTTAAAAATTATTACTTTTTAAAAAAAGATGCATCTATGGGGGTGGGGTCCTCTTAGCTAGGAACCTATGGCTTCTTTGGTTTATGGCCTCATACTCCACCCCTCAAAAAAACCACTCTTACATCTACATGGCCCTCTTCCGCAAATATCCTTGAACAGCAGTTGAGGGGCACATCTGGAGGCAGAATCCATAACAATATAAGACACATATACGAATACCTGTGCCTATTAATGAGGGAAATTAGTGAAGTTGATCCCCAAACCCCACTCTATTAGGTTAAAAGGTGATACCTTCCAAGGCTCTCCATCTCTGGGGAGGTTGGCAACTGTCCACACCCAGCATTAGTCTGGTTATGATTTGCAGCCACTTCAGTTGCCCATTTGAGGAATTCATTTCCTTCTGTTGTAAAGATTAGAAACATTAACCTAGGAACAACATACAAGATGTTTAGTAGGAACTAACATGGGGAGGTTATGACCATTCAGTAATATACAAGCTACAGACCCAACTCCTGACAAGATAGTTACCCACAGTGGTTTATTCCCTGGCGAGGTGTACCAAACTGGAGCTCCCCAAGGTTTTGTGGCATCCGTTAGAACATTATACAAAGGAGCCTGTGTGTTATGTCATAACAGGAGTGCGACTTCTATGGAGGAGGCTGTCTGTAAACTAGAGCAATGGGGACCCTCTACATATAAAACAGGAGTCAGAGCTATTGCTGATCCCTTTTCCTGTTCCCAAGGAGCAAGAACACCTCTCCACGTGGGCGGTGATTTCCAGCATACACCCCACCAAATCTGGTGGGTGCGTTTGGGTTTGGCCTGTGGTAATCTTGATATGAGTCCCTGTTCTGTTCTAATTGGAGGAACACCTTGTCCCGAGGTTACTTCTGTTATTATAGCTGATGGAGTGGGCATCAGGGTCCTAAAACGTTCATATGCTGAGGTTTGTCCAGTCATCAGTGCACTATTTTGTAGCCTAATTGCTTCCTGTAAACGAGGTGCCCACCCATGCAATGAGTGGTTGGGAGATAAGTTCTGTAGCTATTGTTGTAAAATACCATTCTTCTTTCTATCACGCCAGTAGCTTGGGGATTGTATGGCAGATGAAAATGCCAGGCAATTTGTCTTTCTTGCACCCAGTCCTGGACTTGGTGACCTATAAGGTGGGTGCCTTGGTCACTGTCAATGTGTTGTGGGTACCACACATACAGGAAAGTGCCTCAAGCCTCATATTGTTGAAGCTTGATTTGCTTGTCAACATCCTGAAGCCTGCATAATTCCTGAAGCACAGGTTATTGGGTACTTTTGTCCATCTGACAGAGGAAGGGGTCCTGTGTAGTCTAGTTGCCATTGTCGCCCATCCTACATTCCCTGTTATCGCATATTATGGGGTAGGGGGCGCCTCTGTCAAGCACATGTTGGTCAGGGAAGACTCACAGGCCTTAAGCACATTACTATATTTCAATGGGAGATGTAACTTTTTACATAATTCCCATATAGTCTTAGGACCCTTGTATCTTAATTTATGGTGTAACCAATCTTCTTGGTCATGGTTTTCATCAACCCATCTAATTTTAGCTAAGATGTCAGCTTCCAGATTTCCTGGAGGTGAGTGTGAAGTATGGGCTGGATGGTGTCAGGTTGCTAACTTGGCATCAGGGCTTTGTGCATCTATGTGCCCTAACCCAGATATCTTCCCACAGGTCTAACCCATATGTCCTTTCTGGCTATGGTCCATTTCTCCTGTTGCCGCTGTTCCATCCAGAGTCAGACCATGATACACAGCCCAGCTGTCAGTGCACATGGAGATCAGCATAGGCTTATGGACTCTAACCATCCAGACAGCTCATAGCTCAGCACTCTGGCTGCTCTGACGTTCTCCTTCATCCATCCTTATGGTGCCCATAATTATGTGAACTATTATTGCATGGCATCAGGGGCGGGGGTGTCCTCAGCAGTAACCATCAGTAGACCAGGCATCCTCCAATGGAGCTTCCACACCCTCTATTATTGATGATTTTTTCTTTATCACTGGCACAGATGGTATATGGGAGTTCAGATTCCCCACATATGTAACTGACACCAATAATTTATGTAACTCTTCAGATAGTGGGCTTGTATGGAGAGAACTGCATTGCTGCAAATAAACACACCACTTTTGTAGTGTGCTACCCTGTGCACAAGCACTTTTAGGCCAAATACATGGGTCTTGGACTCATCCATTTATTGGCCATGAGGTTTGCATAGGTATTGGCCAAGTCATTGTTATTGGCTCAGTTTGTGGGCAGAGATGTTGGTGTCTCTGGTTTATGGCCTCACAGCCTAAGTGTTTTCAGTAGGAAATATAAAATTGCTGCATCATTTTACATTCCCGCCATCAATGTATGAGGGTTCCTATTTCACCACACCCTCAACAACACCTATTTTTTAAAACAACAGCCCTATTAATAACTGCACTAGTCAGGGTTCTCTAGGGAAACAGATATCTGTAAATATTATGAGGTTTTCTAAAATTGTCTCATGTGACTGTGGGGAGGCATGTGTCCAAATTCTGTAGCACTGGCTGCAAGCTGGAAACTCCAATGGAAGTTTCCTATGAATTCTCCAGGAGAAGCTGGCTGGCTGAAGTAGAGATGGAAATTCTCTCTTCTGATTGCTGAAATCTTCACCTTAAGGCCTTCAACTGAGAGGATGAGACCTCTCTCATTGTTGAAGGCAAGCTCCTCAGTTGATTGTAGATGTAATCAGCCACAGGTGCAATCAGCTCACTCATGATTTAAGTCCATGAAATGTCCTCACAGTAATAATTAGGCCAGTGCTTGCTTAACTAAACAATCAGGGACTATGACTTCACCAAGTTGACACTTTAGCCTGACCATCACAGCCAACCCCTTATCATCTTGGCAGCTGTACACATCACCTTTAACCATACTTAATCTCTAAATAAAAACAATAATAGACATATTTTTCACCTAAAAATATTCAACTGTTCTGCGAACAACTTGAATTCACTAAATCTCTCTAGGATAAGGTACAAGTCCTTGAGTAATATTCACTCTGAAATTTGACATCTTATAACTTAAATGCTACAACATTAAACTAATATAACATGTCACATGATAAGGAGAAAGGATAGGGAAGAAAACAAAGATACTTCTTTTATGTACATATACAAATATACTCAAAACAAGGAAGAAATATTCATGATCATTATAGTCCTCATTTCTGTAACTGGTCATGTGGTTGAAGTTCATATTTATCAATACCTTCTTCCACTACCCATGCCATGGTCCCTTTACCCTCAGCAAGCACCTCAGGTGGCTGTGATTCTTTGCCTGGTGGGGTGACCCCAACTTTCATTCCTAAAGTTTCTGTGCCATTGTTAGTCCTGCCTGGATTGGGTTGTTGCAGCTTTCCTCTGACTTTAATCACAGGTCATGGTAGTACTAGGAGATGCCCTAGGGGATCTCCTGTGTTCCTGGCAAACTCTTCTTTATCTCTATTGTATAGTTGCAGTCCTATTTCCCATTAATAGTCAGGATTAATCACCCCAGCCAGTACAGTAATTCTCTTCTCAGAGGCATGAGGAGCCCAAAGTGGCAGGTGGCAGCCTTAACTTCCAGTTCAATGGAATCATTGTTGTGTTCCCTGGTGGCAGCACTCCTCCTTTTGGAACTAAGACCTGTAGACCAGCAGAGTTTTAAGGTTGCAGGGACAGGAAGCAAAACTTTTTCTAGTGGGTCACTAGGGATGATAGTGAGTGGTGCCACTCCTATTTCCACCCCTTGATTCCTGGACTGTGAATCCTGGTTATGAGAGAAACAGCACCATAGAGTGGATGCTGATTTAGAGCAGACACGGCCTCCTAGAAAACACTGCCCCAGGCCTGTAAGGTATTGCCACCTGTTAGGTACCATCATTGAGTCTTCAAAAGGCCATTCCACAGTTCTATCCATCCAGCTGTTTCAGGATGATGGGACCTCGGTAAGACAAGTAAATCCCAAGAGCATGTGCCCATTCCTGCACATTGTTTGCTATGAAATGGGTTCCCTGATCCGAAGCAATGCTATGTGGAATACCATGATGGCACATTCTGTAAGTCCACAGATAGTATTTTTGGCATTGCTTGCTGGGAAGTCAAACCCATGTCCAGAGTATGAGTCTATTCCAGTTAGAACAAATTTCTGTCCCTTACATGATGGAAACGGTACAATGTAATCACCCTGCCACCAGGTAGCAGGCTCATCACCTCAAGGAATGGAGCCAAATTGGGGACTGAGTATGGGTCTCTGCTGCAGGCAGAGTGGGCACTCAGCAGTGGCTGTAGACAGGTTCTGCCCACTGGGAGGATTTCCTCTCACCACTGTCCTTCAGGGACATCCCACAAAGGGGCTGCAGTGCTGCAGCTGTCTGCTTTGGGTGGTACCTACATATCATGCAGAACCATCTGTAAAGCAGGCCTGACTTTTCTCTTCTTCAAATCAACTGATTCTAAGGTGTAGCAGTTTGATATTGTTTATGAATTCCAAAAATAGATATTGGATTGTGTTTGTAAACTGTTCTGTTCCTCTGGGTGTATTAGATTTTATTAAATTCAGAGTTTTCACTTTTACTTGATTAAATTATGATTAGGGCTCTGATTTGGCCACATCAGTAGGACATTGAATCCCCACCCCTTTGGTGGGTGGGGACTCACAGAGAAAACCACACTGCAGAGGAGAGAGTTGGAGTTTTGATGCTGGAGCCCCAGGAAGTAAATGCAAAGGAGAACACAAAGGAGTAGATACGGCTCCATAGACACAACAGAGGCCCCAGGAAGAGACAGAGCCTGATAGTTTACAGCTGGCCTAGTGGAGAGAGCAGAGCAGCTGAGCCCAGAGAGAAAGGAGCCCTGGGGAGATAGATAAGCCTTATGCTAGCCTACAGCTGAGAAAGGAAGGAGCTGGGACCACGGGCCTTAGGAGGAAAAGGAAGTCTGAACCCTTGTAGAGACCAGCAGCTCTCTTGTTACATGTGGTAACAGACTTTGGTGAAGGAAATAAATTATGCTTTATGGCCTTGTGACTGTAAGCTTCTACCCCAAATAAATATCTTTTATAAAACCCACCGATTTCTGGTACTTTGCATCAGCACCCTTTTGGCTGACTAATACATAAGTAATTCCCCAAGAGGCCATAGCTGTGGGATGGGAAAGAGAAGATAATGTTGCAGGAGAGGTGGCCATGGGCATTCCAGTAACTTGTGCCTCCAGGACCGGCTCAAGCCCTGTCTTGTATTTACCACTTCCATTTTATGAGGGGGTGCTTCTGAGCATCCCCAAATTTATGATTTGGTGGATCAGACAGCACTAGCTCATGATAGGCAACTCAGGTCTCATGGTAACTTGGTGGCCTGTGGTTAACTGTTAGGTCTCTACTACGGGCCAGTAGCAGGTCAAAAGCCATTTCTCAGAAGGAGAGTAGTTTACTGCAGAGGATGGCAAGGCTTTGCTCCAAAATCCTAAGGGTTTGCATTGTGATTCTGTTACTGGACAAAACACCAGAGTAATCAGCCTGATATACTCAAAGAACAATCTGAAGACATCAGGATTTCCAAAAGAGAAAATCTGTATTGCACTGTGCAAGCATGGGAACTTTTGTTCACTCTGCCTACAACTCTTCTGCTCATACAGATCAAGTAGGAATTTAGTAGACTGCCCATCTATAGCCATACCTTGGTAGTCGACTGCTTTGATACTCATCAAATTTAGTACTCGGTGCATTTTAACATGAAAATTTTGTCCCTGTACTT
>JAKSZT010020034.1:0-45458 GCA_026826555.1 Tolypeutes matacus | reverse complement strand
AAATTCTCAGTAAATTTTATTATTAGGACTAGACATTGTAAGTGATGGAGTCCCTTGAATGTGAAACTCTTCTCCACTTTAGTTCTCAAATCATGGTTGGTTGGAAAGTAATAAAGGTCATTGTAAGATACAACATGAGTCAAGGAAGCAAATGGACAAGCTGGCTTATCCTTTTGAGGAGGCCAGACCGAATTTTCATTTACAACCAAAGTGAATGTACTAGCGTCTTGAGGGCTTTTTCCCTCTTACCACCCCCCTTTCACCATTTCTTTCTCCCTTTCATGCAGCCACTGAAGGAAACCTAAGAAAACTGTTCTGAGAGCAGGTAGAAACTGGTAAGAAGGGGATTATGGATGACATTTAGGTATGTTTCATACACTGAGAGCAAGCATCATTTGCACACAGGGATCCATACATGGACAAACATTAGTATTTTGCAATATGAATATTCTCCAATTAAATACTTGTTTATAGAATTCCATTACATACTTTTCATTCCATTTTGCACTCCATTATGGGAAAATACGTAATGGCCTATACCTGTCATTGCAATGTCATTCAGGACAATTCCCAAGTCCCAAAAAAGTCCCATTATACCTTGTTTTCCCTCTGCCTGTCCAGAACCTCCAATGGCCACTGTCTCCACAATAAGTCTAAAGTAGTGTACCACTAAGTCCACTCTAGTCCATAGTTCATTCCCCAATCCTGAGGATTCTGGGATGGTGACGTCTACTTCACCTCTAATTGAGAGGTGACTTTGATGCCATACAGCCGATGGATGGGACTCTCTTGCTTCAGTTGTGGGAACTCTCGTTTCCTTGGTGTGTTGGTTGTCCATCCTCGTCTCCTTGTTAGTTGTCCTGGGTGAGTCCAATGAACTGGAGAGTAGGTGTCTCAACTCCACTGAGGCTCAGGGCCGAGCTGGCACATGGACAGCCCAAAGATACAAGTCTCTTGGATGTACACCTACAAACTCGAGCACCAAGTATAGGTTCAAATAGAAGGGACAGATGAGCCATGTGTAGGGAAGCCACAACTGAGTTCAACTGTCACTCTCAGGAACACAAACTCCAAAGTAGGACCCACTGGCAAGGCACCAGACTTCGGAGATCTCTTCCCTGACCTTAGGACCTGGGTGTCTCCAGAGCCCTCAGGAGACCCACTACTAGGGGTAGTATTCACTTTGGCAGGCTATGAGATCCTGCTGAGATGTGCATAAGCATTACCTCTGGGATGACCTCCCGACTCACTTTGAAGTTTCTTAGTCACATAAACTCATTTGTCTTTACCTTTTCCCCCTTTTATTTGAGGTCTTTTTCCAGTTGCATCACTAGTTGGTGCTGGGTAATAATCCCTCGGTGCCATGGAGGCTCAAACCCGAGAGTCATGTGCATGCTGGGGGGAAGGTAATGCATTTATATGCCAAGTTTGACTCAGAGAGAGGCCATATTTGAGCCACAAGGGGCTTCTCAGGAGGCAACTCTTAGGCTCCCCACAACACAAGGATAAGTTTCAATTTCAAGAGCAAGGCTCACAAACATACCCATCAATATTAAGGGCCCATCCATGGACCATCCTCCTTTGCCAGTCATTGCCCCTGTACTTGGGGGCTGTTGCTGCTCCATTAGAGAATGTGGCAGAGCTCTCTCCAAGATGGGAATTAAATATTCTCTCACGTATTGTGTGAATCTTTTACAAAGGAAAACATTAATTTCTTTCCTATAAAGTTATTAACTTAAACAAGTGATCAATTTAACATTATTGATAAAATGTGTTATGAACTAAGAAGGGCACGTTTCCTCTTTGATACTCTTTCCAAAAATGCATAAATTGAAATTATGAGGAAACTTCATATAAATCCAATATGAGGGGCATTTTACAAAGAGATTGGTTAGTATTCTTTTAAAAAGTGAAAGTCATGCAAGACAAAGAAGACAAAAAGTTCCTTTTTGGAGAAGACTAAAGAAAATATAACAACCAATCTAATGTATGATCATAGACTGATTTATGCTTCAAAGAGAAATATAATTTGAAGAATTGGTAATAGATAAATATGGTATGAATAATAAACATTAATATTCTGGTTTTGATAATGGTACTGTGGTTAAATAAGGAAGCTGGGCTAAGAGCACAGAGGGATTCTGAACATTTTTGCAAAATTTGCTGTAAATAAAAAAACTTTAAAATAAAAATTTAAAATAAACATTTTAATTGTTAAATTTTGTGAAGTATTAGCTAGCAAAAATGATTAACTCTCATATTATCTATGTCTTAATTGTTGTAGCTACTTTTATTATTACATTTTACTAAGTATTTGTAACAAAACACATTGTTATTGAAACAATATAATCCAATTCAACAACTATTTCTGGTCCACCCGGAATGTCTGACTTTCAGATATATAAAGCAGGAAAAGCAGTTGGGAAATAAAGGAACTATAGACTCTAAATATGCTTATTGTCTTATTGAGGCACAGTTAGATAAGTTCACAAATATTTCTAGCACCTTAGTTTATTACCATTAATATACTCCATTTTTTAATGATAAACCCCATTAATAATTACAGCAATAGCTAAACTTTTCACCTAACTTAATGTGTAATATTTTTCTTTAAGTGACAAATAGCAAAATTCATGGAAGAACTATATGCTCTTTTGCAAAATATTTGATGTCATTTTAAACAGTATTGAATACAATTTTTAAGATGTAACCATCCTCTGTCCTTAGTATAACCTGAGATACATACATGCCATTTCTCTTGAGATGCATGTTATTACTCCTGTAATCATTCTGTTAAAGCTGTTTTTCCAATGAAATGTGAAGTAAAAAAATCTCCTTAAATTGAGTGCACTGGGATGTTGGAGGCTCTCAGCAGCAGGTCTCATGGTACATTTTCAGCAGAAGTCGGTTTGTATGTGTCAATCATCTCCAAACTATACTTAAGCCTACAAACCTCTTCATTCCCACATAAGGAACCATCACACTGTTTTCATAATAAAAAAAATTAAACAGAAAAACCCCTCATAGAAATTCATATAGCCTCCTGGAACAAAGCATGGTCAATTTCAAAATAGAAATGTCTTCTCATATTTCATGTCTCAAAAGTGAATAATGCAATAAAATAGATGCAAAGTATACTAAAAGAATAATAAACTTGAATTCAGAACCCAATAGTTTAAAGTAGGATTTTCATTCAGAATGTGTATAATACGAAATCTTTAACCTCTCTGACTTTCACTTTCCTATCCAAGTAATGAACATATTGACCAGATGGATTTTTCAGGTGTAAATTAACAAAAAATTGACAATAGGCATAACACATAGTATTATATCTGCAAATAGTGCTTTTTAAATATTTTTTTGTGTGGAAACTTCTACCTCAGTGAATCACTGTCATTTAAAGGAAACATACCCCCATACCCCTGCTCTTTGTACAATGTAAAGACAAGACTGCTGGTATATTATTTGAGTCATGCTTCCAAAGGCACGTTACAATTGGCAGACCAGGGTTTATCCCCATCCAATTACAGAATGTCACCCTACTGTTCCTTTTTCCAATCATTGTAGAATCATTCATGTTTTTCAGTCAAAATAAAAAAGAAACTTCAAACTGGCAATGAAAACAGACATAATTCCTTCCTTAATGTTACCCTACAACAGGAACATAAGAAAAAAATTGGTCCAATGATGAAGAAAACAAGATGATCTACTCTAAGAAAAGTGGGAATATATTAGTGAAAGAAATTTCCTTCACCATGATGAGAGAAATAGGGTAAGAAAGCTGTTAAATTATAACACATTATAGTGAGTATCATAGTGGTGATTTGTAAATGTGATTGTGGCTGAAAGGGGTTATCTATGGAGATTAACGTTAATTGAAATAGGGTAATCTAGGGACTGTATAATTCAATGACTTCGATGGTAGATGAGGACTGTGGTTAATAATACAAATATAAGAATATTTCTCTATTACATGGTGTTAAGAATATGGTGATATATGGGAAGAAATATAACTTATATAACTTATTGACTAGTTATTACTGTAATATTTTATAGTAAAGGCACAGGCAGCACTATAACAATGTTAAAGTTCAAAAAAGAATATGGGATTTAGTTTTATGATATTGGATATGATCAAGCATTTTTTTTTTTTTTTCCTTTTCTTCGTTAACAAAGAGACCTTGACCATGTCACTTAGCTAATCTGTGCTCATTTATTCATCTTTTCGAACACTGGAAAAACAATTGAGTTTGATTTTAGGAATAAGATAAATGTGCCTGGACAGGATTTTTTGATGTGATGCTTCCATACTTTGTTAAGCTTCTTTTTCTCTGTTCTTTTGTGTGTTTTTTTTTAAGAAGTTTTTAAAAAGCATTATTTAATTTAACATACTGTAACTCCTGACCCTGAAACTGTACAAGAGATCCTATTTATAATCGAAACATTCTCCTACTTAGGGTTTTTCTCAGGACAACCTGAGACATTTTTATCCCTCAAGCTATAGACTAAGGGGTTCATCATGGGAACCACACTGGTAAAAAAAACAGGAGTTTTTTTTCCCCCTCACTGATAGACCCTGTGGATGACATTTGCAAATATATAAAAGAACCTGATCCAAAGAATAAATAAATAGCTATTATGTTGGAACTGCAGGTGCTGAAGGCTTTCAATCTGCCCTCAGTGGAAGTGATGTGGAGGATGTCACAGAGAATGAAACCAGCAGAGATGAAGATGGTGTATTAGTCAGCCAAAGGGATGCTGATGCAAAGCACCAGAAATGTGTTGACTTTTTAAAAGGGTATTCATTTGAGGGTAGAAGCTTACAGTCACAAGGCCCGAAAGAGCCCAACCCAAGGTACCATAATAGGTATTTTCTCACCCAAGTCTGTTGCCACGTGTTGCAGCAAGATGGTTGCCGATCTCTGAGGGTTCAGCCTTCCTCCTCTTCTTGAGGCTCCATGAGCCCAGCTTCACCCCATCTCAGCTGCAATTTGGAGGGCTCATTTCTTACTGGGCTCAGCTGCTCTGGTCTCTTCACAAGGTCAGCTGTAGACTATCAGGTGAATTCCTCCTCTCCCCAGGACTCCAGCATCAAAACTAAGTTCTCTCCTCTGCTGTGTCTTTTTCTGTGTTCTCCTGTGCATCTACTTCTGTTTCCTTGATTTAAAGTCCATTTATATAACCCACCAAGAGGGAAGGGACTCAATCTGAGTTGACAAGGTGGAATGAAAGCCCTAATCTTGATTTACTAAGTAAAAGTGAAACCTTTGAATTTAACACAATCAAAGGGGTATCATGCCCAGAGGAAGCAACCAGTTTACAAACATAATCAATATCTCTTTTTAGAATTCATTAATACCAAGCTGCTGCATATGGTGACAGTGGACACAATATTGATGCTTCCCACAATGACACCACCAGCTCAATGACACAAGTGTTTGTGCAGGAGAGCTGGAGCACAGGGAGGATATCACAGAAATAATGGTTGATGCTGTTGGCATCACAGAAGGCCAGTCTCAGCATACATCCAGAATGGGCCCTAGCACCAGAAAATGCAAAGTATGAACCAAAAATAAGGGTGGAGCACGCTTTAGGGGACATGGCAATGTTTTAGAAGAGTGGATTACAGATGGCCACATAGCAATCACAGGCTATTGATGTCAGCACACAGCACTCAGATGGCAAAAAAACAGAAGCAGAACTGTGTCATGCAAACCTGGTAGGAGATAATATTCTTTGATATGATGTTGATCAGCATTTTGGATATAAGAACAGAATAGAAGTCTATTAAGGACAAGTTAAAGAGGGAAAAGTGCATGGGGGTGTGAAGGTGGGAATTCAGCCCAATCGGAGTTATCAAGGCCATATTTCTCAGCACAGTGAACATATACATTGCTAGGAAAAGAAAGAATCAGGAGAAATTGGAGATATAGATCATCTGTTAAACCCAACAGTATGAATTCAGTCATGAAAGAGCCATTTCCAGTTACCATTTTGCTCTGAGTGGTGTCTGGGATTAAAAAAAAAAATTACATTAGAGGGTAAGCCAGACTTCCCACAAGATCTCCTCCTACGAGTGGGTAAACATGGGGAATGTCTCAGACTATCCCAACATTGACCAATAGAATTTGCCTTTACCCCAGATACCAAGTGACAAAAATTTTCCATTATTAGAGTCCTTGAAACTTATTATATTAATGAGCAGCTATAACTTACCTACAGAGTGAAATCCAGTGCTGCCAAAGGACGTCATGATGGGTGGAAAAATCAAGAGAAAAGAGAAGAAAAATGGACCGGGACAGTTTCATTCTCTTACAAGTCCTCATCATTTTATTCACCCTAACCAGTAAAATTGGAGGCAGAGTTGCTAGAAACCTAGAACTGGACTCTCATGCAGATTAGACCCTCATGGAGGAGGAACTATGAAAAATGTATCAGCATCCAACCAGGCTCTAGGAGAGGTTCAGTAGCTGCCCCAGTCACAGAGTAAAAGCCATAGTCTACATGACTGAGCATTGCCTCCATGGAGAGGGAAATTACACATAGATATGGGAATTCTGAGGCCCCTACTATCTCTCAACATTCTCTGTTACTCCTCAAAACAGATTCTTCCACTATTTTCATTAGAGGCTTAGGACTATATAAAATGTGGGAGATGTGGCATATCTTAATCCCTGGGCTTCTATCTCAAAATAAGGAGGACACAATATGAATAAAATTCAGAAACTCGTACTTCTTAGACACGAAAACCTCTGAACATCCTTATCTCTGTTATTCTCATTCCTAGAGGAGCAATTTGAAGTTCTTAGACTGGTTCCTTCGATTCTAATTGAATGCACACCAGATAATTTATGTTATGTCCTGGAAACTGTCCTGAGCTAAAGAACAGAATTTCTGATTTTAATGCAGGTTAAACCCAAAATAAGTGGAAAACTGAAATAATAATGACAGCAGGAAGTAATAACATAGGAAATATAAAACCATTACATAAAAAATTAATTTAAATCTGTGCTTTTAAGATCAATAGAAGGCTCTACACAGCCTGATTATACAAAAAAGAAAAAAGAAATCATCAATATCAGAAATATAGGAGGTCGTTACTAAAGATTAAATGGCACTAAAACAATATAAGGGAATATGATGAACAAATTTATGCTAATTATTCAGTCAACAAATTAAATGGATAAATTCCTTGAAAAAGACAATCTTCCAAAGTTCACTTAAGAAGAACAAGGCAACCAGAATGGCCGTATATCTATTAACATCTGGGTGGTGGAGAAAAGCCACAGATGGAGCAGCCCGAAGCAGAACTAGCAACGAGGCCTGGAAGAGAGGGGAGAGAAGGGCCTATGTCACCATTATGCCCTGCCATGTGCCTGATTGCCCACAGCGGAGCTCAGGGAGAAAGTAAGCATGGAGAAGACAGAGTCAAGCCACCATTGTGCTTTGCCATATGGCAGAGTCCAGAACCAGCAGCAGCCAACCTTCAGGGAGAAAGCTTCACCTGAAGCCTTGATTTGGAAATTTTTCCCAGCCCCAGAACTGTAAACTTTTTACCTAATAAATTCCCATTATAAAAGTCAAGCCATTTCTGGTATATTGCTCCCGGCAGCCTAGTAAAATAAAACAATACCTATGGCTATTTTTTATTATCAGAGACATAGCTTTACAGAGAAGTCATAGTGCAACCTATACACCATAAGGCACAATCGTGGTTTCTCTCTCTTCCAGGTTCATTGATTTCAACTGCTGGAGGCTGCTTTCTGTCACTGTGGCTTTTTCCCCTGTATCTGTGACTCATTATTCATCAATTTATAAAGGACTCCAGTCAGGGTATTAAGACCCATCCTGGGTCATGCCCTATTGTGCAAGCTAATTTATTGACCCTTAATCTAATCAAGGGTTCACAATAGCTTCAGTTTAAGAACAGAATTTTCTGGGGTCCACAAAAGACTAAAACCCCAACATAAATGTTAATGTAAAACTTAAATCTGTAAGTCATTTAGTAGAGGACAAGAGGTAAAAAACTGACATAGGACTTTGCAAAGATGATGAAGTTGAGATACTAAAAGACCAATCCATAAAACAAGCAAACAAAACTGCTAAATTGGAAGTTTTCAAAAAATTAATACCTATTACCCTGAGAAAAATAATGAAATGAAAATACAAGCCACAGACTGAGAGAAAATTTTTGAAATCTTACAAGCAATGGGGAACTTGCACCCAGAATTTATCAAAAAACTCTTAGAACTTAAGAAAACAAACCACCCTTTAAATAAATGAGTTATATATGTGAACCAACTACTTAACAAAAAAAGATACTGTAATATTTTTGTTTTGTTTTATACAAAGAAAAGTAGTATACCAATGCTAAAGGTAAAAAAAAGAAAATGGGATTTAGTTTTATGATGTGAATATGAACAAGCTTTTTTTCCATTTTCTTCATTAACAAGGAGAGTTTGCTCATATCATTTAACCAATCTGTGCCGATTTATTCATCTTACTGAACACTGGAGAAATAACTGAGTTTGTTTTTAGGATTAAAATAGATAAATGTGCCTGGCAAGAATTTTTTTAAAGTAATACTTCTGTAATTTGTTAAGCTGCCTTTTGTCTTTTATTTTTTGAAACTGAAATAAAGTTTACTAAATAAAAAGATATTGGATCACAAACATATGAAAAGATGCTCAATGTCATTTTTCATTAGAAATTAGAATTCTTAAATTCATTACAGTAAGAGAAAGAAATCAAAATAATAAAAATTCATACTTTTTGATTCAATATATATGGCATTCAGGAAAAGGAAAATATAAGAATAGAAATCACATTAATAGCTTCTAATTTCTGGGGGTGGGAGAAGGGTTTAACTATAAAGTAGCATGGGGGAATGTCTTGATTTTGGTGATGATTTCTCTAACACATGTGTTTGGCAACACTTACAGAACTCTAAACTAAGAGCTGAATTTTATTCTAAAAGAAAACAAACTCACACATATAATGAATTTCCACTTCACATTTCACATCTATGAGAATTAGCTAAAATTAGAAAAACTGATGGTATAGATGTGAAACAATTTCAACTTACCTATATTAATAGTAAGAATACAGAATAGTAAAATCACCTGAGAAACAGTTTGACGGTTTCCTATATAAAATTAAAGACTTGCCATATCATGTTACAATTGAACAACTGGATATTTCCCAAGGAAAATGAAAATATATAATTCAAAATGACTTGCACATACATACTAATAACAGCACATTGATTTTGTCTAAAATCTGAGCTCAATCCCAATAGCCATCTTGTAGAGAATGGATAAGTAAATTGTAGTATAGTCATACAAAATGATATTGCTCAGCAATAATGCAAATGAACTACTGAGACATAACTAAATGGAATGTAAAAATATGATGAGTGGAAGAATTCAAACACAAAGAGCAAATATTCTATGATTCTATTTTATGGAGATCCAGAGCATGCAGAAATGAATCTTGTTCCGGCCCGCGGGACATCAACGAGGACCCGAAACCTGCCGAGAAAGAATGGTGGGACAAGAGACGCGAAGAATGACAGCAAGACAGTGTCCTGATCAAGCTGCAAACTTTATTGAGGGAGCAGGGCTTATATGCTGTTTGGAGAGAGGAAGTGAGTCGGGGCCGGGTGGCGCTCCGGGATTGGAGGGTGTTGTCGCTGGAGTAGGGGGCAGATCTTACTTTCGCGCCCTGCGCCTGCATACTGTTGTATTCACCTGGGCAGTGGCGGGAACCGGAGAACAAAGGAGTGAGGAGGAAGAAGAACAAGGAAGTGACAAAGCAGATTTTGTGTCTGCGCCATGTTGTGGCGTCCGCCATGTTGCGCCATGTGACCACAGGTTGCTATTGCTTAGGTTGTTGGCACCTCTCTTGGCAGACTCCAGTGACGGCTCCCAACATCTCCCTTTTTCTTTATTTAGCACAGTACTCTCCGTAGGCTAGCTGAGGGAAGTAGAGGCCTCATTTCCCTGATGTAGACGGCTCTGGTTTTTTCAGGAAGGGGTAGCACAGGCAACGCAGCGTAAGGGAGGGGGGCTGTGCCTGTCTTAGGTCGGAACTGTGCCCTGTAAGGAACTGCACCTGAGAAACAGTGTACCTTACCCATTATGTGATCAGTCTTACCCGTCATTGGGAAGCATGGCAGCAAAAGGCCATGTCCCTGTCTTAGGTTGACTGATGGGTCAGTCCAGTTGCCCGTCATTGGCTATCCAGTCCAGCACCTCTGTGAGCGTTTTTGCCTGGCAAGTTCTATGAGCAGAGCAAACCCCTGTGCTAATGAGGCGTGCTTCTCAGAGAACAGTTAGGTTGTGCTTACCCATGACTGTCTCCTGCGGTGCTTTGCCACGCTTTGCCACGCACTCAGCAGCCTTAAAGGGAGGGAGCAGTACACAGATGGTCTGTTGGCATGCCTTGATCAGCAAGGTGGAGCCGGTGGTAATGTACCTGAATGGGCTTGCCATGAGCGGAGTCAATCTGATCTTTGACTAGCTGGATAATTCTTTTTACAGCCCATGGCCTGAAGGAAAGTATTAGGAGGATGGTTATCAGTGGGCCTAGTATAGGGAGTAGATAGGGCAGGATTCTATCGAATCCTCAAGAGGGATTCATTAGCGCTATTTCTTTTTCCCTATTTCGCTTCTCTAGCCCTTCTCTAAGTTGGGCCATGTTGTTTTTGATAAGGCCGGAATGATTAGCATAAAAGCAACATTCCTCTCCTAAAGCAGCGCAAACTACCCCCTCTTTTAGGAAGAGGAGGTCCAGACCTCTACGATTCTGGAGGACGACCTCAGACAGTGAGTCTAGAGATTTTTCCAAGTGAGAGATGGAGGTTTCTATACAGGCTAGATCTTCATCTACAGCAGCTTGTAGGTGAGAGAGACCTTGTTGTTGGAGGATGACAGATGTAGTTCCAGTGGCTAAACCCGCAATACCTAAAAGAGAAGCAATGGTGATAGCAGTAATAATTTCTCTTTTTTGTCTAGTTATGGTAACAGAAGGCTGATCGTCCCAATGCCGATAGAGGTTTTCTTCACGATGGTAAAGGACATGGGGGAGGACAACAACCAAGACGCACACCTTTCCGGAGCTATTAAGGGCTGATGTGGCCACACAAGGAGTGAGGCCTGATGAGGAGCACAGCCATTTTGCCCCTTTAGGGGGAATGTAAAATTTATGCTGAGACGGAGGGGATAAATGTCTTTTTTTTTAAACTAGTAATATCAGTTTTGCTGCCTTGCCTTTCAAAGTTTGGAACAGTTCCCAAAAATAATTTTCACAAATAACATTGAATGTTATTAAATTTAGTGTCCCATGGTTGTGGGATGTATTTTCATTTTATCAATTTATTGAGCTGTTAGTAAATGTTGTATTACCAAAATTCCAGAAATAAGGATTACTGTTATTAGTGATTATGATTGAATTATTAATGAACTAAAATATGGTTGTGTTTTTAATAGGTTTTGGCATCCCTATAAGGGCCCGATCCTTTACAATTCTATAGGAATCATCAAACAACACAACCTCTGTAAGCTTATGACATATATGTCATTTGTCATTAAGTAGTCTGTTGTGAGAGGGACATGTAAAATTTACCATATTTTCTGATTTATATGGCAAAGAAGGGAAAATGAGAACATAAATTTGACTGTGATTTTTAGGTTGCATGCATACAGAACCATATCCAATACAAGTAGGGCAGTCTATAAAAGGTAAACTTAAGTTTTCTGTAAGTTTCACTTCTTCTTTTGGCTTTAAGGGTAGTTATAAATTATAGGTCCTGGAAAATGGTGAGCTTGATTAAGATAAATTGAGTAAGACTCATTGCTCCAAATTAACAGCTCTAGAAGAGGTGAGTTGGTTCTGTATGTTCAATAAGTGTAATTATGATGTGGTATCTTACCTTGACCTAATACTTTACCTATAATTAATTCATTGTAAACCCACCATGTCCATAGTTTAAGTTTTGGCAGCATCTTCAACTCTAGACTTGATTCTTCTGGAGGGGATCCACTGCTCTTCTCCTGTTTCTGTCATGATAAGAGCAAAACCTCGGCCCCAAAAGTTTACCTCTCCTTTTTCCCATTTATTGGTTGTTTCATTTTTCCAATATATTGGTTGTCCACATTTTTCATTTTCATTCCTTTTTTTTTTTTTTTTTTTTAACCTCCCAATGTCTTTCTGCTGCTGTGGCATTAGAAATTTGTTGTCTATTAAGAAAATTTAAGGTAAGCAATGCTCTAGACAGTCTGTCCCTAGCAGACTCTCCTCCATCTCCCCCTTTTTGTTTTTGCAATGTTAATTTTAATAAGTGATTACTTTTTTCTACTATCGCTTGTCCCTGAGGGTTATATGGAATTCCTATAACATGTTTAATATTCCAGTCACTGCAAAATTTTTTGAAAGATTGACTAAGATAAGCAGACCCATTATCAGTTTTTAGCTGTGCTGGCAGGCCCATTACTGCAAAACAATGTAATAAATGAGAACGTACATGTGAGGCCTTTTCACCAGCTTGAGCAGTTGCCCAAATAAAATTAGAATATGTGTACCCCGTTACATGCACATACGGAAGGCAGCCAAAGGAAGGCACATGTGTAACATCCATTTGCCAAATTTCATTAGGATGTTCTCCATGGGGATTAGTTCCTGGAGAGAAAGTGGGGGCATTTATGGGCCCACAAGTAGGACATTGTCTAACAATCCTCTTACTTTCTTTTACTGTTAAGTGGGGATATTTATGACGTAAGCCAGAAGCATTAGTATGTGTAAGTTTATGATAATCAGAAGTTTTTTTGTATCTTTGTTGGGTAGGAATATCTATTCTATTACGCCATCCTCTTGTTAAAGTATTCCAGTAGGGGAATGGCAAGATGGAAATATTAAAAGAGAAATTGGAAGATTTATAGTTATCCTTGTTAGTTGGCTATTTTGTACTCTTTTTCCAGCCATTTAACTTCTCTTTTGTTTCTGGGCTTAAAATGCGAGGACTATTTAAGTCAGGGTTTCTTGTTAGGGTAAAGCATAAGTTGGAATTCCTAAAGTAGGCCATACCCAATTAATATCACCCAGTAATTTCTGAAAATCATTTAAAGTACATAAATTATCAGTTTGAAACTGGACCTTTTGTGGAGTTATAATATTTCTATTAATAGTATGACCTAAATATTGAAAAGGAACCTGTTTTTGAATTTTTTCTTCTGCTATTTGCAACCCATGTTGAGGAAGAATTTCTTTAGCCAGCTGAAATGATTGTTTCAGCTCTTAAGATTGCTCAGCGGCAAAAAGAATATCATCCATATAATGAATAATCATAACTTTAGGAAATTGTTTTTGTAAAATTTGTAATGGAATGTGAACAAAGGATTGACATAATGTAGGACTGGTTATCATTCTCTAAGGTAAAACTTTGAACTGATATCATTCAGTAGGAGCTGAATGATTAATAGAAGGAACAGTAAACGCAAATTTTTCTTTATCATTTGGATTAAGAGGAATAGTAAAAAAAACAATCTTTTAAGCCAATAATAATAATATGCCAATTTGTGAGTATTTTGCTAATTCCTGAGGAAGGGGCCAGCCTCCCCAGGAAGGAACACAACACTCCCTGGGCAGTACATTTCAAGGTTTATGCATCAGTCCCTGGGAGAGTGGCCAGCTTCTCCAGGGAGGAATACAACACCTTTTGAAATATACTTTATTATTTTTAATTTGTTACAAAACATCCTTGATGCGCTTACTATTTTAGTTTCCATTTATTATTATTATTATATATACCAGAGGTGGACTAAATCAGACAAACTTAAGTTAAAGCACCTGCCTTTTGATTTTTAGGCAGAGAGGTAGTTTTATAACACATATTTTAAAATAATTAAAATTATGATTAATAACAGTATACTTTTGTTTAATATTACACTGAAACATTATTAAATTTTTAGCAATTTTATACACCTTTAAAGCATTTATATGAACTTTCATTTATACAACTTTAATTGTCATAAAATTAGAAAACTTCTTTAATTGTACAACACTTTTAAATATTTTATTCAACTTTTATCACATGAACTTAACCACTTTCAGTATTCCACCCCCTTCTAGGGAACAAACCAAACCATTTGTAACAGTTTGAAACAAAAAGCGTTTTTTGAGAAAGCTGGTTTAAACATCATGTTCCCCCAAAAGCAACAAAACCTGTCTCTCCAAGGACACGTCAAGGCCAAAGCACAAGAAGCTACTTTGATAAAACACTCTCCCTCCTGCACACTGATCACCCAGGAGAAAAACTGTGCAAACTTCCACCAAAACAGACCAATCTCTTGAGAAACCCCGAGAAAGAACAAAACTCCAACCCTGTTTTAATAACTTAGTCATTTTATCTTATGATAAAATTACTTTCTTTTAATAATAAAAGAACATTCTATATACCTTCTTTACTTAAGTTACCACAATGATTTTAGAAACTGTTTTTAAGCAAACTTCTGACAACATACAATTACCATCAACATTAAACAAACTTGTTAGAATGATTTAATTTGTTCATATCTATTTTTACTATTTTAAATTAATAGCTATATTTATTTATTAATAAGCACTTATTTAATGTTGGCCATTGAATAAAGCTTTTTTAATAATGTTTATTTATCAATTTAATATTACCATATGGAGGTATCAAAACGTACAGACACTGAACAACTTTTATATATTTATGGTTAAGTGGTTTATATCTGGAGGGAGTAGTGGAAGGTGTGGGACGGTGAGCGTACATATACTTTTTGGAAGGGGTGGAGTGGTTGTGAAAGGTGGCAAGAGGGTTAAAGGATAAAGGGCTGGAGGGTAAGGGGGAGGCGGGTGATGAGAGGAGGGCGGAAGTGAGTTAGGGCTAAGGTTCACTTCCTTATTTGGTGTATGTGTGTGAGGGGTGTCGGTTTCAGTGTTAGCAGAAGGAGCAGAGGGCGCGACAGGGCGTGAGGGTTGGTCTTCAAAGGCGCAAACCAGCCTGCAAACTGGCTTGCAAAGCGGCAGAGGCTTTTCCCCCGCAAGTTGAGGGGTGGCAGGAGTTAGATTGCAACACACTTTCACCCTCCGCAAGGAGTTGCTTAATATCTGGGGGTGGTGGAAACGCACCAATCATGTCCTTTCGCCAATAACTAAAGGTGGTGATAGGAACACGCTCGGGTCCAAAAACTTTATAGTAATCATTTAAACAATCACCTACTCTATTCCAACATCGACCATCTATTGTGCCCTCTTCGGGAAACCATGGACAGGTTTTGAGTACAAATTTGAAAAATTCCACTAAACTTTTCTTTTTAACTTTAATTCCTCGCGTCTTGAGTGCCTCTTTTACCTGGCTAATAAACAGTGAATGTGAAGATTCTGCTTGTCCCATGATTAAAGAATGAAGTGAAATAAAGAATCTCACTTACCTGCCTGGAGACTGGAACCACGCCGGGGACCAGACTGAAGAGGCGACGGGTTGAAAAGTACTCTCCCTCTTGCGCCGCGAGGAGCCTTTCGTCGGCTGAGATGCTGGAGAACGTTCTCCCTCTGTGGTGAAGCAGCGTTCTTTTCTCGATTACAGGGAATCGTCGGGCCCCACGTTGGGCGCCAGTTGTCCCGGCCCGCGGGACATCAACGAGGACCCGAAACCTGCCGAGAAAGAATGGTGGGACAAGAGACGCGAAGAATGACAGCAAGACAGTATTCTGATCAAGCTGCAAACTTTATTGAGGGAGCAGGGCTTATATGCTGTTTGGAAAGAGGAAGTGAGTCGGGGTCGGGTGGCGCTCCGGGATTGGAGGGTGTTGTCGCTGGAGTAGGGGGCAGATCTTACTTTCGCGCCCTGCGCCTGCGTACTGTTGTATTCACCTGGGCAGTGGCGGGAACCGGAGAACAAAGGAGTAAGGAGGAAGAAGAACAAGGAAGTGACAAAGCAGATTTTGTGTCTGTGCCATGTTGTGGCGTCCGCCATGTTGCGCCATGTAACCACAGGTTGCTATTGCTTAGGTTGTTGGCACCTCTCTTGGCAGACTCCAGTGACGGCTCCCAACAGAATCTATCACGATGGGAATTATAACAATGTTGTCTGAAAGTAGGTTGTGAGAAGTGACTCCAAAAGGGAAGAGGAAACCTTCTGATATGATAGGAGCCTATACCACGTTCCTGTTCGAAATTGGATGGGTTTATACTTAAAGACCCATCAAGCTGTGTACCTAAGATATGTAAATTTTACTATATGGAAATTATACCTCAAAAATTTAAATTAGAAGTTTTATAAGCTCAATATTTTGAACTATATTGTTCAAAAAGTCCACTGAGAATAATATTACAGAAAACTATTGTGGTTCCTTTTTGTAGCCTATCTCTAAACTCTAAAATTGACATCAGAGAAGAAATCCAAACTCTTCCACGCTTCCATTAAAGGAATAATCCTGGGCTAGTTGGAGCAGCAGTTTTATGCAGCACAGGACTCTGATGTTCCTATAGAAGAAATTCTGACTTTTATTAAATTCAATTCTATAACTTGGAGAAAGCCAGTGAATCTGAGGAAAACATAGTGGGAGTGCAGAAGTGAAACAGATGAACTGCTGACAATATTTCTTCTAATTTTAGCTTATTATCCTTAAGAGCAACCAGTCATTACCTGGAGCCTGTGTTCCTTTGATCAACAATAGTGGCCAAGCATCAGTCTGTAAGCATTATTTAATAGCTGGGATATATGTTAAGGGTACATTATGATTATAAAATTAATATAAGGTAAAAGGCCCAATTAAGTGTCCTCCAAAGCTGACAAAATGTGTCACCTAACAGTCTGCTGTAACCTTAGCCAGGAGATTTTATTTGGTCTAATTAAAATAGATGTAATTTTAAAAAGTTTTTAAATGACTTATTTTTATAAGAACAGTTTAAAATTTTTTAAATAAAAGAAACACCTGATAATTGACCTAGACAAAATATAGGTATGAGAAAGGGGAGAGGCTCAAATTTTTAGGGACTTCTCTGGACATAGACCCTTTCCAACAGTGAATTGCACGCCCCCCTGATGGTAAAGAGCCCACTGACATAATATGTTCGTGCTGTCATTTTTGTCAGGGTGCTGTTCAAATGAATTTATTATAGTTTTAGACAATGTCGAAGACTGATCTTTGATGTAGACTGAGCCAAGGAGGAAATGTGGTCCCTGGGGACTCATCACCCAAAGCCTGTAACATGGCTACAAAGATGGGGTCTGTGCAACCAAGTGAGGAGCAGTGCCCACGCCTAGGGGTCAAGCTGGGAAAAGGACTGGGTCTGATGCTCCTCCATTCACACTGAGGGAAAGCTTTATGAACCCCTTGCTTGTTTTGGAGTCCTGTTTTAAACTCTGGTATGATTTTGCCTTCTCCGTGCATTGTGTATGTGCCTGTGCTGTTAAAGTTGCCACCAGGCAGGGCCAGTCAACAATACTGTTAAGAGCTCTCTGGAACCCCAGTAAGAGTGGACAGACTCTCCGGGAGGAGGAAGGTGCAGAAGCCTGGGGTCACCCCTGACTTGGGGAGCCGACCCAAATATCTAAGAAAAATGATCATTAAAAAGCGTATCTACTGCTGTGAGTCAAGGAGGAAGTTAGAAGACCCCTCCCCCCCATCCCAACAGACTCCTGGACTAACGACCAAAATGTCCACAGAACACCAAAAGGCGAATTGCCACACACCGCTTCCCTACATGCACCCGGGTCAAACTACAGAGCTCCTGAAGGGGTGCCCTACACCCCATGTAATACCGGGTGCTTCCAGCTGGGCCCGCACAGCGCGCCCAAGCCCCACGGGCTCACCTTCAGGTCCTGACGCCGAGTCCTGGGAGCGGGGGAAGGATGAGCTGAGGGCGCCGGGTCCTCTTGGGCTTCACCACAGGTGCCGCGGTCACACCCGGTGTGAGGGAAAGCAGCAGCCAGCTCAGATGAGGAAGAGCGTGTCCCGGATACCACGGAAATACAAAAATAAATTATACCCCCGACTGGGATAATAATTCTCTGCCTGCTCGGAGACCTGCTGCAGGGACCAAATAAAAAGGGCCCCTGGCTGTGCCACGTGATCCTGAGGACGCCTCTGCTCCTCACAGGTGAAAAGAGGCAGCAGCTGGCAGCTATCTGGAGAGAGGGTGAGGTCATTTCAATACTTAAAGACCCCTCTCAAGATTATCCAAAAATAAAGCAGGGTGGGGCCCAGAGGCAGGAAGAGCAGATTGTTACAATGGGCATTTATGGCCTGGGCATGGCCTATGCCTACAGGAGCTCACTTACCTCAGATCTGCTGGGGGCTATTGCAGGACTGAGGGAGGGCGGGAGTGTCTTCCACACTGAGTTATACTCCAGTGGGTCTACCCAGAAGCCATCCCCACTGGACTGTACACTGCTCGACGAGGCCCAAACAAGCCACCCCAGCCCCGGTGCCTTAGTTATTTTTTAGGGGAGCCCTCACCAGATTGGCAACAGCCCCTAATGTAAATCATGCCTTACAGGCACTCACCACCCACAAAATATAAAAAATATAAAAACACAAACACCCACTAGGTGTACAAGGCAGCAGCCTGCCCTCCCTACCCAGAACAACTTCTTTCACAGGGAAATGCATTCCCCATGGTCCCCCAGCTGAGCTGCCCACAGCTGAATCAGGGCCCTGTACTGGCAACTGTGCCAAGGAGGGCTTCTTAATTGGATCATCTCTCACAAACCGCTTGACTTCTTGAGGCTTTCCTTGATGCTGACATAACACATCAGTGCACACACCAGGACAAACAATTTCCAGCTCTTCAACAATGGCTGGCCTCCTGGAGCCTTAGGAGTCCAGCATTGTTTTAGTTTGCTAAATGCTGCTGGGAGCAATATGTCAGAGATGGGTTGGCTTTTACAATGGGAATTTATTAGGTTGAAAGTTAAGAGTTCCGAGGCCGTGAAAGTGTCCAAATAAAGGCATCATCAGAGATGCTTTCTCACGGAGCTGCAGCTGGGGTGACGAGGCACATGGCAGGGCACAATGGCAGCGTCTGCTGGTCTCCCCCTCCTCCTCCTCCAGGCTCACTTTCTGCCCCAGCTGCAGCTGTGGGTGATCCACTTGTCTCTCTCTTCCCCTCCCAGCCACCTTGCTTCATTGACCACTGACCTCCTGACCCAGCAGAGATGTGAAATCACCCCTCACAAAGTACAGGTGATCTTCTCCACCAAATTTCTGAGCTACAATTAAAATGAAAAAACAAAACAAGCCAAGAGACCCCACAGCCATTTTGCCTCAAACTCCTCACTCTCAGGGTTTCCAGCTTGGCCAAGGAGGTCCAGCACATTGTTGAGTTTGGGGCTTTGGGTAACAGAGTCCACAAGAGCAATGTTGCCCCCTTGACTCGATATACTTCACAGATGAGTCTTAGACACTGTCTTGTATTTAAACAGGTTAATTTAAACAGCACTCTCATAGAAATAACTATAAAACATGTTGGTGTCATAGACACTTTAGTCTACAGGACATATAGCTGACTGACTGAGAGGGACTTTGACTCTCTAAATACATGTAGACTAAATACAGGTATAAGAGAGGGGAGAGGCTCCCCCAAATTCTGAATGTTGTCTCCAGAGTGCCTCCCACTCATGTGCAAAACACCTGACTATAAAGTGCCCACAACACCAACATGTTCCCGGTACTATTGTCATACGAGTGCTGCTTAAATAAACCTGGTTAAGCATCAGATGGTGCCTAAGACTCAGCTTTAATGCCAATAAAACGAAGTGGGAAACTCGCCTCTGGGAACTTTTTTTTATTTTTTAAAGATTTATTTATTTATTCCCCACCCCCACCCCACCCCCATTGTTTCGCACTCGCTGTCTGCTCTCTGTGAGTTCTTCTGTGTCTTTTTGTCTTCTCTTTAGGTGACCAGATCCTGGGACCTTTCAGAGTGGAGAGAGGCTGCTCGATCTCTTGTGACACCTCAATGCCCTGGTCTGCTCCGTCTCTTAGTGTCCCTCTTCTGTGTCTCTTTTTGTTGCGTCATCTTGCTGCACCAGCACTTCCACAAGAGCCAGCACTACTGCATGGGCCAGCACTTTGGCGCAGGCCAGCACTCCGCATGGGACAGTTCACCACACGAGCCAGCTTGCCTTTCACCAGGAGGCCTCGGGAATCGAACCCTGGACCTCCTATATGGTAGATGGGAGCACAATTGCTTGAGCCCCATCCCCTTACCCACCCACCCCCGGAACTTAACACCCAGATCTGAAAACACAACAAAAGCAAATTTCAATATGAGTAATTTCAATTTAACTATATGACTAATGTGATGTGTCAAAGAGCATAAAAATATAATTTCAAAAACTTGAATTTAAATTAAAGCCAGGTGTGCAAAGAAGCAGGGAAATATGTAAAATGGCAATTTGAAGAAAAATACCCAAAAATAACATTGTAAGTGAAAGTTAGTAGACTAAGGGAATAAAGCACCTATTATCATTGTATCTTGTTTGTTTAAGGAGGAAGAGGAAAAGGCACACAGAATAGAGACGTGAAAGAGACAAAAGATTCAAATTACAATTTTGAGATGAAAAATTCCACAAGTGAAATATAAAGTACAGTGAATGGGATTAACATCAAATCAGCGCAGAATACATTATTATTGAACTTGAATTGGTAGAAATACAAAGAGAGAAAAAATACCAAATAAAAGAACAAAGCTTTAATGAGCTATGAGAAAACTTCAAGTGTCTAAGATATGAGTATTTGGAACCCCAAAGAAGGAGGGTACTAGAGAAAATATTTGAGTAAATAATTACTCAAAATATTGAGAAATCCCACAGAAGGAAGGGATCAGGTGTCTAATATATGAGTATTTGGAATCCCAAAGAAGGAGTAATATTTGCCATTTTTTTTCAAACTTTGTTATTACAAACCTACAGATTCAAGAATCTCAAAGAACTTCTTGCTGAAATAACATGAAGGAAACTTGTCCAAAGTAAATGATCATCTTATTGCTTTAAAACTAGTGATAAAGAGAAAATGTGAAAATCAGCAAAACAAAAGCACTTGAAATACAGAATGAAGGCAAGAATGGCAACAGATTCATCAAAACTATGTAAATCAAGTGGAGTCACACCTTAAATTACTGAGATAAATGTAGCTGTCTACCTGGATTTCTATACCCAGTGAAAATATCTTTAAACTATTAAGAAGAAATAAACATTTTTAGAAATACAAAATGTGAAAATTATAGTAACTAGCCAATTTGGCTTTTGCAAAATATGCCATAGATTCACGAGATTGCTATTCCTTGCATTAGTGTTAACATGTTAAAAAAATTTGATGTGGAAAAATCTGATTCTGTGAAGTTTTATGGTTATGTTAAAACTGTAAATTTGAAAGAAATATAAAGAATTGAGTAGACTAGAGCCCTCAAGAAGCATTGCAACTAGAGTACCAAAAGCAGGTGTAGCTTTTATATTACAAATCATGTTTTATTGGTAACATTTTATATTTGTCTGCTTGAATATTTTACTGGTTCTAAATAAGAATTTTTGCTTATCATCTATTCCAGGCAAATTTATTTTGTAAATGTAAGCCATTGTTTTTGCTGAATAATGCTATATATTATAAGCAATATATTCCCATAGCTGCATATTAAATAACCACAGTTAGAGAAACAGTCAAATAATTGTGAATAAAATTGGCATTTGGAGAAAAAGAGCTTACATAATACAATGAAATTATTTCTTCATTAAAGAGAAATTTCAAATGTTTTCCAGGATCCACATCCAGCTTGACCAAGCATTTCCAATGGTATTACCAAGGCCTCATTTCTCTCAATTGTTTTCTTGGCTTTACTTCATCAGTGCAGGTTCTAATCTAAATAGCTTTCCACTATGGTCACAAGATGGCCACTGACAGGTCCAATGGCTGCCAACTTCTCTCAGGCATCATCACCAAATGCAGCAGTTTGGTGGGCCTTATTAGAAAAACCAGGAAGTTCCAGTCTGTCACTAACATTCAAGGGCACCAATGTGACTGTGACTGTTTTTCAAAATCAGTGGTTGAGTATGTGTTGTGAACTTTTCAGTAAATATGCTATGAAGATGCTAAATAAGGGTTTTCATTATATACCATATTACTGTGAATTTCAAGTACAATCCATTTTGTACTTGAAACAGAATTGTGATCATTTTATTTTTTCTTAGATAATATTTCCAAATAAAGCATTATCATGATTCTTAATGAAAATTTGTGCTTGCTTCTAAAACAAGTTTTTAGGTTTATTGAGTTAAACGTTAACTGGACAGGAATTCTTAATATTATAACCACACGACTTTAAAACTCACCAAGAATAAGAAATATTGAGAACAGATGTAATTAATATAGTCACATATTGTTTTGAAAACAATTCAAAAATTTATGACAATTGCCATCAGGATCCCCGTCCTGGCTCACATCACTAGACTGCAGCACCTAAGGCTGTACACTGTGCTAAAAATCACACCCTTCAGCAGCCCCATAGGTCCTTGTCCACGATGCGTGCTGTCCCTCTCTGCATGTGGCTGCTGCAGCTGGCATTAAGGTGTTGGGGCACCTTTTTGGTTTGGCTTTTGAAGGGGACAGTGAGCACCTGCTTCCCATGTAGGTCTTTATTGAGTATATATAATATAATGGAAAGATAAGAAATATTTATGTGAAAATATCCATGTCTTTAAACCATACACCAATTTATAGATAGAATACTTCCAAACATTTAACAGTTACAATTAAGCTTATCTATTCTAAATTATTTTACATTTACTTTTCTTATTATAACTTATTAACTTCAAAAGCACTACTTTTGAATTCAAACAATTTTATTCATTAATTTTATAAAATGATTTTAATTTTAAAAATTAGTGATAAGTTTTACAAGACCAATAAAGAATAGAAACTCAACCTGTAAAATGAGCCTGATGACTTCACAGACTTGAGCCAGGCTATTTGCTGAGTCACACTCCACCAGGGAGCTCTAGTGAATATGACATAGTACTCAGATGACAAGATGTGTGCTATGTCTGCTGTTCAAAAGGCATTTATACTTACATAACATGAATTTAAGATTTTGATGATATAAGCCTTAGTTTATGCCTTTCTGAAAACGTGAAAATTTAAAGTAAGTGCATTAGCGTAATATTCAAATCAAACAATTTTAAACTATCACCCAGGCATTTTAATGGTAAAAGCTGAAAAAGGAGAGAAGTAGATATTATGCATTCAGTTTCTGTTGGAGAGAAAGAGTTTCTTTAAAAAAATTATAAAGTTGTGTAAATATAGTACATGTAGAAGTCTGATGCTTAGGTCTTATAGTAATAACTGTAATCAGGTTTAAGTTATGTTTGTAATTGGAATCATTATATTCTAAGGCTATTTTCATGTAGCAATGTTTTCAAATATTTCAAAACTCATGATATTTCAAGTAAACATAAAATTTACATACACACTTAAGTATGTCCACTGACACATATCTTGTGTGGGGCAACTTTCTCTAATATCATTGAAAGTAGTGATGAACAGTTTATTTTCTGTATATAACACAAAACAAGAAGATGGAGAAAACAAATGTACATTTTGAAAAATATATATCCAATAGGATAAGGTTATTTTCATAATATTTTTGTTTGGTGTAGAAAGGAGTAAGCAAACATTCTTCTTTATAGTTATTTTTTTTTAATTTTTAAAGAAGATTTAATAGAATAGGTGGAACATCGGGCATTTTTAGAATAGTTCTGGGTAATATTACAATGGTGGATTCAGACCATTATACTCTATGTTAAAACCTATAAAACTGTATACTACAAAGTGTAAACCATAACGCAAACTAGAGATCTTGGGGAGTAGCCATGCTTCAATATTGGTTCATCAATTGTAACAAATGTACCACACTAATGGAAGATGTTATTAATAGGGGAAAATGTTGGAGGGGGAGGGGATGGATTATATGGGAATTCCGTTTACTTTTTTTTTTAGTTAGGCCAGTAAAAAGAATTTATTTGGGAAATGGGGTAAAGAACAGAGTTGTCTGAGAAATGGGAGAGAAAGACGGAAATACACACCCAGATTTGGTGCGGGCCCCTCTAGTCAGAGAGAGCACTCCATTTACTTTTTTTTTTTTTAAACAGTTTATTGAAGTATATCATTCACACATAAACATACATAAACTATAAGTGTTCAGTAAACATCGTGTTCTTACAAAACAAACATGCATAACATCATACAGGGCTCCCACACATCAACCCCCACAAACATCCAGCCTTGTTGTGAAACATTTGTTAAAAAATCATGAAAGAGCATCATCAAAGTATTACTACTAATTATAGTCTGTATCTTCCTCCCCTCTACATTTTTTTAACAACATCGATGGACCTTGAAAACATCATGCTGAGTGAAATAAGCCAGATATGAAATGAAAATACTGTATGATCTCACCTATATGAAATAATTAGAATAAACAAACTCATAGCGTCAGAAACTACAATAGATTTACCAGGGACTAGCGGTGGGTGAGGAATGGGGAGTTCTTGCTTAATTGGTACAAAGTTCCTGTTTGAGGTGACAGAAAAGTTTTGATAGTGGATGGTGGTAATGGAAGCACATATTGTGAGTATAATTGACACCACTGTATTGTATATTTGAAAGTGGTTAAAAGAGAAATTATATATGTAACCAGAAAAGTATTTTTTAAACATCCACGGACATTACAACAGAAACAGTGAACCCTAATATAAACTATGAACAACAGTTCATAATTAATTATAATAATATTGTTTCATAAATTGTAACAAAGTTACTAAATGAATGCAAAGTGTTAACAGTAGGGAAAACTTTCGTGGGGGGATATGTGGGATCGCTATACTTAGTCTATTATTTTTCTGTAAACCTGCAGCTTCTCTAACAATACAGAAATAAACGAAAGGAATAAATGTAAAACTTAAATCAGTACGATATTTAGAAGATAACAAAAGAGAAAATCTTTGTGCCATACGGTTTGGCAAAGATTCTGAAGATGAATTATCAACAACAAATCCATAAAACAAACAAAAAGGTTAAATTGGGTATTATCAAAACTAAGGCCTATTTCTCTGAGATAGATAATAGCCAAGTAGAGAAAATATAAAATATTTGAAATTATATATCTAATAAGTTGTATATAGAATTTATAAAGAGCAATTAAAAGTTAACATTAAGAAAACAAACAACTCAATAAATAACCAACATATGTGAAGCAATCATTTAATAAAAAATATATAGAATCTCAAATAAGCACATGAAAAGATGCTAAACATAATTTTTCATTAGAGAAATACAAACCAAAATCACAATGAGATGCCATCACACAGCATTAGAATGGCTAAATTTTAAAAAATAAAATAAAACTTACTATACCTATTGTGGGTAAAGAGGTGGAGAAACTGAAATTCACATGCATTACCAGTGGGAATGCCAAATGGTACAGCAAATTTGAAAAACAATTTGGCAGTTTCTTATAAAGTTGTTCAACTCCCAGGTACTTACAAGAGTAAAAGCTTATTTTCACATAAAAATTGTTGTTGTTTCAATAGTGGCTTTATCATTCTTCAGCCAATTAATGGATAAATCAACTCTAGTATATCCACACAGTGAATCCTACTCAGAAATTTAGGGGATGAATCAGATACATGTAACAACATGGATGATTCTCAAATTCATTTTGCTAAGAGGAGAAAGTTAAAAACCTGCATACTTTATAATTCAATTTAAATCACATTCTGTTAAAGACAAAACTATACAAACAAAAAGCAGATCAATGGTTTCCAATGTCTGGGGGTGTGAGAAGGGTTGAACTATAAAGGGACATTGAGGACTATCTTGATTTTCATGAGGTTTCTCTAATGCATGTGTTTAAAGAAACTTAGACTCTAAAATAAAACTTGTGAATTTTAATCTATTTAAATCATATCTTAATAAAAGAAATTTTAAACAAACACATACAATGAAGTTCTACTTCACATGGTCACATCTATGAGAATTAGCTAAAATTAGAAAACTGACAGGAAAAATTGCTGGTGAAAATGTGTAACAATTTTTAACTTCCCTATATGAATGGTGGGAATGTATTAATAGAATAGCAAATTACCTGGGAAATATTTGGAAGTTTCTTATAAAGTTAAACAAATACTTATCCTATGATGCAGTAATTCAACTCCTGGATATTTACAAAGAAAATCAAAACATAAAATTCCAAAATGACCTGTACATCCATACTAATGGAAGCACATTAATTTTGTCCAAAATCTGACCTCAAATCCCATGTCCATCAACTAGAGAATGGATAAACCAATTGTGGTATATTCATACAAAAGAATATTACTGAATAATGTAGCTTAACAATAAAATGGAATATAAAAATACCAAGATGAGTGAACAAAGTCAAACACAAAAGAGCACACATAATATGACTCAATTTTTCTGAAGGTCTAAAACAGGGAAAAATGAGTCATAGTGATAAAAATCATAACAATGCTGTCTGAAGGTAGGTTATAAAGGCAAGAGGAAACTTTCTGGAATGATGGAAATAGTCTATATTGTGTTTGTGGTAGAAATGGGATGGGTATATAATTAAAAAGCCATCAAGTTTTATACCAAAAGATTTGTAAATTTTACTATATGTAAATTACACATGAAAAATGATAATTTAAAGTAAAAATACAAAATCTCATATTTTATACTATCTACTGAGAGCTATTATGGAAAATTATTGTGATTCTTTTTTGTAACCCCCCTCTAAACTCGAAAATTGACATCAGAGGGGAACTCCACATCCTTTCATTCCATCATTAGAGGGATAATATGGGGCTAGTTGGAGTAATAGTTTTATGTAGCATAGGTCTTCGATGTATCTATTAAAAAATTCTGACTTTTATTTAATTCACTTCTACAACTTGCAGAAGGCCAGTGAATCTGAGGAAAACACATAGTGGGAAAGCAAAAGAGAAACAGTCAGATGAACTGCAGACAATCATCTCTTCCAATCTAAGCTTGTTGCCCATAAGAGCCTCCAATTATTACCTTGAACTTGTATTTTTTTCATCAACAGTGATGGCCAAGCATAAATCTGTATGCTCTATTTCACAGCAGGGGTATATTTAAGGACTCATTATGGCTATAAAATTAATAGAAGGTAAAATGCCCAATAAAGTGAGTGCCAGGGCTGACACCATGTGTCACCTAAGAGTCTGATGTAAACTTAGCTAGGAGAATTTATTAATTATTTCTATGAAATATAGATCTAATTTTTAAAAAATTAAAGGCTTATTTTTTAAGAGTAATTTATAATTTTGTTTTTATAAAATAATCACCTGATAATTGACCCAGACTAAATATAGGTATGAGAGAAGGGAGAGGCACCCCAAATTTTGAAAGGTATCTCTGGACACAGACCCTTTCAGTCAGTCAGTTGCATGACCCACTGCTTGCAAAATGTCCAGATACTATGTTCCCACTGTTATGTTTGTAAGAGGCATTTAAATAAAGTTGTTAAAGTATTAGATGGTGTCTAAGTCTTACCTTTGATGTAGATTGGCCAAGGGGAAAATGCCTCTGTCACCCAAATCCCTGAATATGACAACTGGCCACAAATGTCGGATCTGCTGCCAAGTGAGGAATGGCAGCCACGTCTTCAGGAGAATCTGGGGACAGTGACTGGGCATAACACTCTTCAACCCACAGGAGGGTAAAGCCCTGGGAGCCCCTCAGTGGGACTGGTGGGTGGTGTGTTACTTTCTCGTGTGTTGCAGACTTCTGCATGTGTTATGTGTGAGCCTGTGCTATGCAAGTTGCCACCAGGCAATACCAAGATTATTCTTAAGTCTGCTCTGTCGTCCCCAGTAAGGATGGACAGACTCCTGAGAGAAGGGTAAGGGCCAAGGGGGACAGCCCTGGCTTGGGAAGCCGATTGCAGGCCGAGGGTCTCCAGCCCCTGCTGAGCAAGAAGAGCTCCTCCATCTAAGGGTAAGGACACCATGAGGCCGTTACCCAATAAGTCAAGAAAAAAATGATCATTAAAATGGTTACCTTCAGCAGTCCACCAACGAGAGCATAAAGAACCTCCCACCCTAACATACCCCTGGACAAATGTCACAGCAAAGTCCACAGACTCATCAAAGGGTGCATTGCCGCCCACCCAGTCCCTCTGCCAACCACGATAAAACTGCAGGGCTCCAGAAGGGGTTCCCTGTGCCCCAGGATGCTTACTCAGTGCTTATAGTTGAGCCCTGGGAGCTGTGAGGGACGACCTGAGAGCACGTCCCTGCCATCCACACCCAGGCGCCGCTGGTCACCACCTGGTGTAAGGGAAAGAAGCAGCCCCAACGCCATGGCCAGCTCAGATGATGAAGAGCTTGACCCAGATACCATGGAAATGCTAAAATAAAGCACTCCCCTGATTCAGACAATAATTCTAGTCCTACTTAAGGCCTGATGCAGGGACCAAATAACAAAGGTGCCGAAGTATGTGCCACATGACTGAGGAAAACCCTCTGCTACTTACAGGTGGAAAGATGCAACAGCTGCCATCTATCTCCAGAGAAGGTAAGATCTTTTCATTACTTAAAGACCCCTTCAAGATTATCCAAAAATAAAGGCAGGTGGGGGTCCTGAAGGCATGGAGAGCAGATAAAACTGCTGCTACCCCTTGATACAATGGCCATTTATGGCCTGGTACATGGCCTACCCAACCTGAACTTATTTACCTCAGAACCCTGGGTAGCTAGTGCAGGACTGAGGAAGGGCTGCAGCAATCTCTGCAATGAATTATGCTCCACCCCTTCAGGGCCGTCCACCACTTGATGAGTCCCAAACCTGCCATTCCCGCTCCATGCCTTACAGTTATTTTTGAGGAGAGCCCTCACCGAAAGTCAAAGCAACATATTGGTCCTGTTGACAGCAGCTCCTAAAATATATATTGCTTTGCAGGCACTCATCAGCCTAAAAAAATACCAAAACACAAACATCACTTCCATTAGATTTTGACGGCAACAGCCTGCTCTTCCTGCCTGAACGAACTAGGCACACAGTTTCTCCTGGAGCTCCATTCCTTGCTTCCCCCCACTCCCACCTCCCACCTAAGCTGCCCACAGCTGAATCAGGGAGACCTTTATCAACAAATTTCTGGGATCCTACAGACAGTCATACATTCCCACTGGCCCACCAGCCCTCCCACTGGAACAGAGAAGCTTCAGACTTTCAACAATGGCAGGTCCACTGCTTATGAAAGGGTCCAGCAGTCTTCCCCAGGCACCACCACAGATGACAAATATCTCTTCACCAAGCTTATGTTAATTAGCCTTAAAATATACAAACTTTTATGCCCTTATTAGACACTTGACTACAGGTCACATTGATCCCCACTTCTCCAGCACAATACAAGGGCCCCCACAGTGCCCACTGGTGGACTGGGAGGTGGATACTCTGAAACATCTGGCATGGTCACCATGAAGATAAGACTTCTTTTTCTCCCATGGCCGGATGTCCCTGCTGTCCATCTCCCTGCTATCATTTCCTATTGTAGATGTGGACATTCTGACACTCCAATTCTTCACAACTAAGCCCAGTCCTTTGCACTGACAATCGAGTGTGCCCACTGAGAACCATAAAACTCCCCAAGCCCTTCCATGAAATTAACACTCCACCATGTCAACTCAAAGAGGGAACTAAAAAATATACCCAGTGATATGTGACATGATAGAGGCATCTATTCTAGAACCCATCATCTCACCTTTGAATTCACTGATCTGGCATGTATGTAAGGTCAGGCCAAAAAGACAAAATTACCATTAATTACCACAGCCTCAAAAAGGCTCCTAGCAAAGTCCCTCTACCAGATATTGCCACCATCTCTTAAAAAGTTCAAAATGCCACTTCCAATTAGTTTTCTGTTATTGACCTTGCCAACATGCTTTATTCAGTGCCAATATGCAAAATAAATCAGGCTTTGTTCACTTTCATTTTCCAAGGCCAAAAATATACCTTGACTAGGCTTCCAGTTGGTTACCTCAATAGTCCCCCACTGGCCCATGGGCTCTGCTGACAAAATTTTATTACCTTCTAACTGCTATCTGCCAACAGCCTGTAGTATAATATAAATGACATCCTCTTGGCCCATAACCTAAAAATGATATAAGATGGACCCTCATGTTGACCCCTGACCTCCTGACCAACGAAAGTGGGCAATCGCCTCTCTCAAAACACAGATGCCCACATCCTCCATCAAATTGCTTTTCTTTGCATCCAGTGTCAACATATTTAAAAAATGTAACGTGAAAAACTGAATCACTGAGGTTTTATGTTACTTGGCTACGTTAAAACTGCAAATTTGAAAGAAGAATAAAGACTAGCGTAGACTGGGGCCCTAAAGAAGCCTTGCTACTAGATTACCAAAAACATGTGTAGCTTTAACATTATAAATCACATTTTATTGATATCTTAAAAATTACTTTTTTGAATATTTTACTTGTTCTAAATAAGAATATTTGCTTATCATCTCTTTCCAAGAAAAAGATATTTTGTAAGATTAAGCCACTGTTTTTTCTAAGTAGTGATATATAATATAAGCAAATATATTCACATAGGTGCACATTTCATAGTCACAGCTAGAGAACCAAATTATTGTGAATAAAATTGGTATTTGGCTATAAATAGCTTATATAATAAAATGAAGTTATACCTTCATTAATAGACAGTTCAAAGGATTTCTTAGGTTTGGGATGAACCCTGACCAGGATGATGTGACCAAGACCTTGTTCCTTTATATCCTTTCCTTGGCCCTGCTACCTCAATGCAGGGTCCAGTCTGAGCAGGATTTCTACTTATGGTCACAAGATGGCCAGTCACAGCATCCCTCAGGCAAGGGTGAATAAGTGAAAGGCATAATACCAGATGCTTCAGATGGGCCTGATGGCAAAGCCAGAAAGGGCCACTTCACTCACAAAGACTCAAGAAGCATCAGTGTGACTGTACTTCAAAATCACTGGGTAGTAAGATAATTTCATCAGGCAGAATATAAGAAATGAGAAGTGGGGCGGGAGGGGGGCAAATTTAAAAAGAAAACTTTCAGTCTAGAAAAGAGAGATAACTGGAGTTTGTCCCTAAATATACAAGTTGAAAAGATTAATGGATTAATTCTAGGCAAATAAGATGGAACCAGATCAGCACTGAGAGACAGAGAAACAATAGGTCATGTTCAGGGAATTTGTGAAGAAAAGCTCTTACTAAGTGCTTACAAAGATGTGTGAGCCCAACAAAGCCTGTAGAAAACTATCCAATTTAGGAAAATTGATTAATTTATGTTGTGTATATTTTCCATTGTTTCTCCTTTTTTCTCCAAAGTTTCCTTTTTAAAAATGCAGCATTAACAAGCTGTTGTATAGTGAGAATAATAATAAAAGTAGGGCACTGGACAGACTAAAATGGTTAACTGTGTACTGGGGGCCCAAGAATAATGGTTCAGGTACAGGAATCAAAGGAATCCACAGGATATGAGAACATTCAGAAGGAAAGAATATAGACTATCAATATGTCCATCTTATCTCATCTATGTATTTTGCCCACAAAAATTTTTGTATACATTATTTAAATGATTATGTGTTAAGGTAAAGTAAGTCTATCAAATATTTAATGGAAGAAACCTCAAAAAAACCTCACAAAACTACAATATTAGACATCTTGCATTTTTAGTATTAAAAGAATGTTTACACAAATATTTCTCCAACTATGAAGTCATTCACAAAAGTTGGAATATATAGTGAGCACACACAGTCCACTTACCCTAATATGGGGCATAACTGACTATCAAAACTATTTAATAACCATGTTTCTGGAATTGTTGGACTTGGTTTTGGGGACCTACACACCTATTTAATAAAACCGCTAAAATATTGAATAAAATATCAATATTCTGGCAGTATTTTATTTTATGACTTAAGTCCTGATTACTTTGGTTTTTTGCATTATTCGTAGAACTCTAAAGTAATATTCTGTGAACTTTTCAATATGTTTGTTATGCCAGATGGTAAAATTTAAAAATCAGTATTTTCAATATCTACTATATTACAGTGAACAATTCAGAACTCAAAATTATCCATTTTGTAACTTGAAAAAGAATTGTGATTATTTTATTTTTTCTTAGGTAATATTTCCAAATAGTCATCCTATTCTTAAGGAAAAGTCGTGCGTGCTTGTGAAACATACTTTTTTTCAGGTTTTGTGTATTTAAACAATGACTGGTCAATAATTCTTTATAATATAATCACAGGATTTTTATCCTAACCATCTATAAGAAATATTGAATGCAAAAGTAATAAAGTTGAAAATCATTTTGAAAACCATCCAAAAATTACAATGAAATCTGATCTCAATAATGTAAAAGCCCTTTTCTTTGGCTGACAAATTAAATGTTTACCCAATCTGGAACCAAATTTCACTTTTTAATTTCAAAATAGCAAAGAAGCCCTAATTTACAGAAACTTTGTACAATATTAGAGCAGTCACACTGCAACTAGCTTAGATGCCACGAAAAGGACACAACAGCTGGAAATGGGGAGAAGTGCTTGATATGGGGAGACTGAGACTTGGGCTAGTGCCTGGAGCAGGGACCATCAGGATCCCCCGGCTGGCTCCACCACTAGACTGCAGCACCTCAGGCTGCACACCCTGTTCTTTGGGCCCCTCAGCTGCCCCATGGGCCCTTGCCTACAAGGGGTGATGTTCCCCTCTGGGTATGGCTGTCATAGTTAAAATTCAGGTGATGAAGCAGCTCTTCGGTTTAGCTATTAAAAGGGCAAGTAATGCCTTGTTATCTGACTATTTTTCTTGCCTTCCAAAGGTATTGTGCTCTGTCATTAACAGACCTACTCCTGTCGACCTCCTGGAAGTGGTTTTAAGGGTTACAAGATTCCAGAGCAATAAGGCTAGAACTCCAACTGTACCTGGCCAAAGCTGATTGGCTCAGGAACAAAGTATAATTAGTGTCAGCTTTTTATGTAAAGAATATATGTCCTTCATATGCATTAATCAGGGGATGACTGTAAGCAAAAAAAAAAAGTTTTTTCCAGGTTAAAATTTTTATGGAGTATCTATGATATATAACAAGAGGATAAGAAAGATGAATATGGCAATATCCATGACTAAGAAATTCACCAGTTTACAGATACAAAACTTCTAAGCATGCACTGGCTATAAATTCTAAATTTTTATATCTAGTTTTCTTATTATATTAAGTTCAGAAAATGAGTTTCAAATTTAAACAATTTTAGTTATAAATATTATAAAATGTGATTTTGATTAAAAAATTAAGGTGATTAGTTTAGATAGGTCAATACAAGAATATAAATTAAGCCTGTGAAATAAACCTGTTGACTTAAGGGGCGTGGGCCAGTATGTTTCCTGGATCATAATCCACCAGGGACTGCTAGAGAATATGACATAATATGTAAATCACAAGTGTGCTTCATCTGTGATTCACATGATATTTTCAGCTAAGTACCAAGACTATAGAACTTGATGATATTTAATTATGTCTTTATCAGTTATTGAAATTTAAAAACGTGTACTTTTGAGAAAAATTAAAACCAAATAATTTTAAGCTATTTAACCAGGCAATTTAGCAGACATAGGCAAAGAAAGCTAGAAGTACGTACTATGTGTTCAAGTTCTGCTTGGGGAATAAGATTTTTTAAAAATTATTATGGTAAGATAAGTATCACATTAGATGTAAATATTTGATGATTTGCTCTCATAGTAATAACTGTAATCAGGTTTAAGTAACATTTTTAACAGGCATTATTATATTTTAAGGCTATTTTTAAGCATCAATGTTTTCAAACCTTTCAAAATTCACGATAGCTGTTAGAATTATAGACATACTTAACTATGCTTCCTGACAGATATACACCGTGAGGGGCATCTTTCCCTAATCTCATTTAAAGTAGTGGTGTACACATTCTTTTCTGCATTTCACACAAGAAATTTTGTGAGCCCTATTTTCTACATCACAGGAAATGATCACTTTAAAAAAAAAGATTGTGATTCAGTCTTACATTGAGGCTGACCCTGTTGGACCCTCTCTGAAAAAAACCTCTTTGGTGACATGTGCCTATTTGGAGTTTGAAACAAAACCAATGCCCTCTCTGCTACAGTCATTAGGCTGAGGGTGACATTTCCATGACAACCTCACATTCAGGCCATTCTGAAACAGTGTTCCAGAATTCTCTCCCTTCTGTCACAATCTACTTCTTTGCTTTCATTCCTTCACTGGGTTCTGCAACATGAGCTGTAGAACCTTGGTCAAGTCCCATAATCATTTCCTCACTTAGAGAACAGGATGAGGAGACTTATCTTTCAGTAATATTTGTAAAGAATGTGGCACACTTTATGGGTCACAAAATCTTTTCCTTTAAGAAACCAAATGGAGAAACAAAATGTACATATTGAAAGAATAAATGGTTATATTGAAAAGTGAGAAAAGATGGTAGACTAAAAATTCTTCAAAGAAGACTTTAGAAGGAAAGAAGAGATGTAAAAGTAGAATAGCATGGAAGCGATGAGGAGCAGCAGGAAGAGCAGAAAAAGACACAGTCATGGAGGCAGGGAGTAAGGCAGCACCACTGGTTTTGTTCCATTTGCTATTCTCTTCAGGATTTTCTTCAGAGCATGTTTGACATCCTCGTTCCTCAGGCTTTAGATTAAGGGGTTCAGCATGGGCAACACATTGGTATGAAACACTGAGAAAAACTTCTCCTGTCCCAAATATCCCAAAGATGTTGGGTTGACATCAACGAGCAGCCCAAATCCATAGAAAAGACCAACAGTTATTAAGTGGGAGCTACAGGTCAGCCCTTAGCTGATGACATGTGAAGGATGTTGAAAAGAATCAGAGCATAAGAGATACAGATAATGAGGCTAGAAAAGATAACTGTGGCCACAATAATGGAAGCCACTAGCTCACTGGCATAGGTGCTGCTGCAGGAGAGCTGGAGCAGGGGAAGATGTCACACATGTAGTGGTTGATGACTTTGGAATCACAGAACATCAGCCTGATCATACACCCTGTATGAGCCATTGCAACAGCAAATGCCATCAGGTAAGAAGCAGAGATCAGTAGAGAACACACCAGAGGAGACAGGGTGACCATGTACAGCAGGGGCTTACAGATGGCCACATAGCGATCAAAAGCCATGGCTGTCAGCACATAGCACTCAGAGCTGACAAAAAAGCAGAAGAAAAAATTGTCATGCATCCTGCAAAGGAGATGATGTTCCTTTCTGAATTAAAGCTCATCAGCATTTTAGGAGTAAAGACAAATGAATAGCAGCAATCATTGAAGGAGAGATTGAACAGGAAAAAGCACATGGGTGTGTAAAGGTGAGAATTGAGTTAAATAAGATTGATTAAACTTAAGTTCCCCACCACAGTGACCATATAGTTCACCAAAAACAGAAAAAACAAGGGCAGCTGGAACTCAGGTTGGTCTGTTAATCCCATGAGGATAAACTGAGTCACTGAAGAATAATTTTCTACAGCCATTCACTTCACTGGCATGAGTTATAGGAGCAGGGGTAAGGGTGGCATTTGTGATGTACCCTCAGGCTTTGTCTGCAAAGGGAGTTCTTGCTCTTCTGGTTTACAAGATAAAGGGCTTAATTCACACAGCAAGGCATCCTAATGCCACCACAATTCCTCCCTCTAACAGTCTCATGTCAAGATCTGTCACGCTCCCACAGAATCCTTGACTTACGTAGTTGTGGATTTGGAAGGAAATTAGTAATTCAGAGATGATTCCTTTTGCCTGGAGACCTCACAGATGTGGAAACTAAATGTTCCTTCTTCCCCACTGTCCTGTGGGGACAAAGCCTCTGATGATGAAGGAGGCACTAGTCCATCAGCACAGTCCTCAGTCTTTTTCATTCTAGAAAAGGTATTTTGGGGACAAACATGTGATTTCTACTTGAGAATTTGTTCAGAAAATCCTCTTCACCTGCAAAGAGGAAACCAACGACCTTATATGTGCCCCACAAACAATCAGCTGTTTTCAAAAGAAATGAACTTCATGTGGTATAATTCTTGTGAAACTGATCAAGTGTGTAGAAAATTATCCTCTCCCACATGAATTCCTCCAAAGTTTAATTAGCCACTTGAGAGTAGAAGTTTCAGAGCCTGTGTTAACATCCTGTATCATAGAGCACGATCCTCTGGGACTCAGTGTTCTCATCTTATACTCCACATGAGGAATTCCTACTCCCCGGTTCAAAGGACTCGTGGTCCCCTTGGTCTCTCCCCTCAGTATTCCTAGGACCATGAGCATAGCTCTAAAGAAGGTCCTGACGTATAGTCCCATGCCATTTTCTATTACTGTCCTACAAGCCTCTGCGATCTGGAAGAAATTATTAGAGCATCACTTTACCACAATATATGTTCGTGGATTTCATCTCAATTAAGTGATGTAATGAAGTTTTTAAACAGATTCATTTTAATGCACACTTTTCCACTTCCTAACTATGCAATTCTATATGAGATATGGAACTCCTCTTAATCATTTATCACCATCTATAAAATAAGGCTAAAAAAGAAATATCTCACTGGGTTATTGTGGTTATCAGATGAGTTAATTCACATAAAGTATTTGGACTATGGCAAACGAGAATAGCCTGTTAACTCTTAGCACTCCTCTCATTTCTCCTTTGCCATATATATATATGAAAATTCTATGATGTGGTGAACTATCTTATATTTTGTGATGCACAGCATCCCTGGCCTCTACCCATTAGAAACCAGTACTCCATCCCATCCCCCAGACTTTTCCACAATTCTGAAAATAAAAATGCCTAGACCTTAGGGCCAGACATTTTTGTTATATCTTGGGACTCAAAATTGACCATGTTTGAGAAACTTTGGCCTATATGTATAGCAGGGATATCAGTGCTACCTCCTGGACAGTTGTATTTTAGGTCTTACAGATGCCTCAATCTGAAATGACCACCTGAAATTGAGCATTTCTTATGATTTCCATTGGGGCCTCATCTTTGATCATCATTATCTAAATTCTTTTCACCACCACCCAGGCAACTGAAGCCACAAATTAAGATATCATCAGATGTTTCTCCTTTTCACTTGCCTTCTCGTCAACTCTTCAAGTCTTGGAATATCTATGTCCTTTAAATCTTCCTTTAAATTTCCGTTTGTCACATAATAGAAGCTGGAATTTCTTTATTCATTCTTTAGATTCTATTCATTAATCTCCTCTCCATGAGATAATCTCAACTTCGTTTTCCAGGAATTTTATTGATTTTTAGTCTGTTTTTCCTATTATTTTTAATGTTCAAGAGTACATTTTTGTTCTTGTATGATAACTTTTCCTGAAGTTGTCTTCTCTTTGCATTGTCTGTTCCTTCAAGTTGTATTTATATGATCAGGGTTATTTATTTTATGGTAGAAGTTTTCTTTAAGTGTCTCAGCAGAGTGTTTGGGGCTTGTGGCTGAGAGTGTCAACATTTATTATGCAAATCTTCAACCTAAATACCTTGTTTGAAAGAGGTAAACTCTTCCTCAGAATGCAAGTCACATAATTTTGAGTCTTTGGGTTTTACTTTCTTTAAATAAAAAATGTAGAGAGTTTTCAAAGCTGCATGGAGTGATAGATGAGATTTGAAAGTCTAATTACTTATTAAAAATACTATAAAGCATTCCTCTTATTTGGTTCCCTTTTTCACCACTACTTCCAAAGAATCTTTGTACCACCAAAATCTGAGCACATGAGAGATTGTATGGCATAAACTAGGTGTTATCTTGATTTTCTCCAATTCTTTCCAAAGGTCACGTTCATAAATATTCTAAATTAGATACTGCTCATTTATTTACTTTCCATCTTACAAAATTATATTTGTTGTGAATCTGCTATTTTCTTTGTCCTATTTTATCCATTTTCTGTAGTATTACTGAATTTAGGGAGGAATAGAGACAAGAAAATTAGGTTAAGTCTGCCACCTTTAACCATCTGGCTGTACTTCTATGGTGACATTGAAAGCCCACTAAGACTAGAGACTAGAGATTACAGAAGATTCCAAGTCTGCAAAGTTCTATTTCACTCAGAGTAGCACGTACAGGAAGCCTAAAACCCTATGGGTAGTCACTCTATTTAATTCAGCGTATTTACTGATTCATTTTATTCCATGACCAGTTTTGAACATTAGGCTGTGAGGCATGGTGGAAGCAAACAAGAGTGAGATAAAGGCTCTGCCCATAGGACTCATCAGTCTAATTATATAGATAATAAAGATCTCTGAGACTGGGCACCACTTTTAGCTATTGATTAATAATCATACTGCAAAACTTTTTACATATTCTCTTCATCTCATCCTCATAAATACCCTCTGAACAAAGCATCGTTGTCATACCTGTAAGAAACCAAGAGCTGGGAGGGAGTAATTAACTGTTCCAAAGTCAAAACAGCTACTGGCAGAGAATAATCTATACTTCAGTCTTTCTGATTCCAAAACCATGGTTGATTTCTATAACCAAGACATTGTGCACATTTATATGGTATATGCTATCATACAATGTTGTAGAAGGTATGTTGAAGTTTCTTTCTATATGAATGAGAGAAATCCAACCTAGGCAAATCAGTATACATCAAAAAGGTGTAAATATGAAAAATTCAGGATTTACATGGCTTCATATACTTATGCCTGGACAGGCCAAGTCATGTCATGGGTCTATGGCTCAGTTCCCACTTCTTTATCTGCTTGATTCTTATGAGCTTTGTTCGTTTGTTCTTATGAGCTTCACACGTTTCTGTAAACAAGGGTTAAGAATTAAATAATTATGTTTGCAAAATCATTATATAGATGCCTTTATCTTACCAATGGCAAAAATTAATAACTGAAATTACTGAAGCTAGATAGAATGGCCTCACCCCTGTTTATGGTTACTATTGTGATGGTAACCACTCCACCCTCCTCTGTTTAATATCCATATGAAAAGCCTTGTAAATGACCTTTGTTCTGTACTCTTCTGTCCCAGAACCTGGTGTCACACCTGGTTTGGTGCCCACCCCCATCTTGTTCAGCCCTTTAATGTTTATTAATGAAGCGACCTGTGCCAGCTCCACCCCAATTACTCAATAGCATCCCAATGTTATAAAATATTAGAATTTCTGCAGACCCAAGAGACAGTTTTCGGGGCCACAAGGCCACTAATCTCCTTTGCTTGCAAAAACAAACTTTTCTATCTTTGTTTTTGTTTTTTGTTTTTTTAAAGATTTTATTTATTTATTCATTTATCCCCCCTTGCTGCTTGTGCTCTCGCTGGGTCAGCTAACCACGCCATGTGGGCGGGCTTGCCTTCACCAGGAGGCCCCGGGAACCGAACCCGGGGCCTCCCATATGGTAAACGGGAGCCCTACTGATTGAGCCACAGCCGCTTCCCAACTTTTCTATCTTTGAAAGCCTGGCTACTCTATTGAGGTTAAGGGAAGACAGGTCTGGCACTATGGTTGGAACTAGATGAAATTCCCGCATGACTAATATCTTGTTCTGGAAACATTGATTCTTGAAGAAATAAACTTAGTTAGAATTTAAGATACATGATTCTACTAAAAGGGTAAAGAAAATGGTGGCCCCAAAATGCGGCCAGCATTATATTCAGCACCAGGAGAGTGAGAACGGCTCGGTGCCTTCAAGGGGCTGCATCGTCCCAAAGTTGATGGGAAATCGCATTCTTCCTTGATTCTCTTATGCTGTTGGTTAACTCCAGGGAGAGATTGTGGTAGACCTGCTGGATTTGTATGTAAACTGCCAACCCCAGGTCCCATGGCAGTGGTTATGCCTAGGATAACCACTTATGCTAGGAGAGGTATGAAGAGAGGCACTGCCCTGCACATAAACCCACAAAGACAGTATAGGCAACAATAAGACAAGCATATGGCAAGCAAATTAAAGACAGTACTTAAGAGAACCATTCCTTTATTTTATAAGCATGTTCATTTACTACTTAGAAAATGAATTAAATTTACCAAGACTTCCACCATGTTCAATATCCTTCTGCATATGATATAGAAGAGATATTATCATATGCATCAGGTATATACGTACAGTACTTATTACTAGTTTAATGCACAAGTTCCTATTTGAGCTGCAGTTAATAGCTCTAAGCTCCAAGTCTGCAATACCATACATGTTGTCTCTCCATGGGAGCAGGCCATAATGCCAGTTATGTTTGTTTAAGTTCTACTCACATTACTCCGGTAATTATTGCTCCATCTGGTATAACCTTCTCACAGCCAGCATGCTGCAGCACTGTTGGCCATCAGAGGGTAGCCCCAGTATTTCACCAGCCTGATGCATAGCTCCTTCAGCACTATGAAACAGAGCCAGTCTGGAAGTGATATCCATTGTAAATCTGGCCATATCAAGCCATTGCCGGCTGCTGCAGGAATCCGAAACTGCAACATTCTCTCCATCCATTTCAGGAGCATGTTCAAATGTAGTAGATACTTTTATTGTTTTAGGGACCCTAGTGACTGACCTAGCCAATAACACAAAAGGAGAGGCACCATACAGGGTGTTTGGGCCTGGTTTGAGTGCACAAGAGTTTAACAATACTGAAGTCTACCTCTTTTAATTTTTATACACTTTCTAAGCACTTCCAATGCACTGTATAACATATCAAATGAACTTAACTATTTTTAGTACTTTACTTTTTACTTCTAGACCTTTACATGATTACTTTAATTAACAGATATTTTATGTTAACAGTACAGAAAAACTACTGCTTTCTCCATTATTTTATGAAAACCTAAAATTCCCAATGGAATCAAGGTTATCTTCCCCATACCACCACTTTAATATGCAGATTGAGTTTGCCTCTGACAGGTTTCCCTGTTATGAAATTACTTTTTGTTATCAGTACCAATTTAGGTTCCTATTTAATAATGGCTGTCTGGAATTAGCCATTTAAGTACTTCAGTTTAGAAGACAATTTTACAATGTCTTACAATTAATCATAACCATATAGACTAGTTACTTTACATTTAAATAAGCTTATTAAATTACAGTTAGCAACCAATGAAATTTACCTCCATACATTTAAAAATCTTATCTTACATTCCTCATTCTGTTCTGTGAAAACCAGTCATTTCACTTTAGGACAGATCTACCTTTCCTTCCTTAACTTTAATTTCATTAAACACAAACCTACAACTTTCATAATCTTAAAAATTTAATACATATAAATCTAGGGATTGCATCCAAGCAAAATAAAATTGAAACAATTATAGGGAGATTACATCCAAGGAAATAAAATGGAAACAATTATAGTTTATGCAAGGAATGTTCTTTTTTCCTTCCTTCACAGGAGTCTAAAACCTCTTTTCTTTAATAAAATTCTAAAATCGTGAGTAACTTTAAAAGCATACTGACTTCTAGGTTCTGGAACATATTATAATTTTAAAATTCATTTTAATTATAATTTATGAAAGTTCTTTCCATAGCTTTTCCTTTACTTACTGAAATTGGTAATAGGATTATTAATCCGCCCTTTTAAAGGCTGTTACTTATAATTTTCATTCTCTTACACAATAAATTTAACTGTAAAATCATATTTTATTCAAAAGACTTCCTTAAAGGCTATTTTTAATTAATGTAATCTGCATTGTGACCATGCAGTTTTGCACAAAAATTTCACTCCTTATAGTTACTTGCTTATAATGAAATTGTTTCCAATGTTTTAAAATACAATCTACAACATTTTCCTTTACTTTAGAGCTCTGCTTATTCCCTGTTTTGACTTTGACAGACCTTGGATGAGAAACACTAATTCTAGTTTATACTCAATGAGGTCATTGAAGTCTCAAGGAAAACTGTTGCTGTTGTTGTTTTTCCTTATGACCTGCTGCTTTCAGAATTCTTGATGCTCAGGGTGGGAAGTCCCTCAGTCCCCAGTCCTTGGAGATAACAGGATTCTGGCAGATGCTGGACTGGAAGAGTAGATGTCCAACCCTGAGGTCCAAGGATTCCCCCTATGCAGCCTCAAGGGTCATGGAGTCCTTCTGGGCTCTTGCCCAGAGTAGGTACATTGGAGTCCACACTTAGATAATCATAAGAGAAAGCAGGGTCATTAACACCAGGGAAGGGACAGGAGGCAGGGGTGTCTCAAATTTGCCTTTCCTCAATCCACGGAGAGCAGAAGCTTCCATGGATTCAAACAGGGGAGAAGAGAGTGGTTACCATGACAAAGGTGAACAAGTATATCCAAGTGTGAAGCAATGAAACTAAAAGCTGGTTCTTTAAGAAGATCAGTAAAATTGACAAATCCCTAGCTAGACCAAAACCAGATAAATATTCTACAAGAAAAGAAAGTTACAGGCCAATCTCTCTAATGAATATAGATGCAAAAGTTCTCAACAAAATACTTGCAAATTGAATCCAACAGCATATCAAAAGACTTATACATCACAACCAAGTGGGATTTATTCCTGGTATGCAAGGCTGGTTCAATATAAGAAAATCAATGCAATACACCACATTAACAAATTGAAGGAAAATAATCACATGACCATCTCAATCGATGCAGAAAAGGCATTCAACAAAATCCATGTAAAAATATTTCAAAAGATAGGAATAGAAGGAAAATTCTTCAATATGATAAAAGGCATGTATGAAAAACCCACAGCCAACATCATACTCAATGGGGAAAGGTTGAAAGCTTTCCCTCTAAGACAGGGAACAAGACAAGGATGCCCACTGTCACCACTGTTATTCCATATTTTACTAGAAGTTCTAGCTAAGGTGATTAGACAAGAAAAAAAAATTTAAAGGCTTCCAAATAGGAAAAGAGGAAGTAAAACTCTCACTGTTTGTGGATGACATGATCCTGCACTTAAAAAATCCTGTAGTATCCACGACAAAGCTACTTGAGCTAATAAATGAGTTCAGCAAAGTAGCAGGATACAAGATCAACATGCAAAAATCAGTAATGTTTTTGTACACTAGTACTGAACAAGAGGAGGAGTAAAACGGGAAAAATTCCATTTTCAATAGCAACAAAAAGACTTCAAATACCTAGGAGCTAATTTAACCAAAGAAGTACAGGACCTATATGCAGAAAACTACAAAACAATGCTAAAAGAAATTTAAAAAGACCTAAACAAATGGAAAGACATTCCATGTTCATGGACAGGAAAAATAAATATCGTGAAGATGTCAATCTTACCCAAACTGATTTATAGATTCAATGCAATACCAATCAAAATCCCAACAGTTACTTTACAGAATTAGAGAAGGCAATTACCAAATTCATCTGTAAGGGTAAGTGCATCCGAATAGCCAAAAGCATTCTAAAAAAGAAGAGCGATGTGGGAGGAATTTCACTGCCAGACCTTGAAACATATTACAAAGCTACAGTGGTCAAAACAGCATGGTACTGGCATAAAGATAGACACATCGACAGTGGAATAGAATTGAGAACCCAGAAATAAACCCTCATCTATACAGTCAACTGGTTTTCAACAAACCTACCAATTCCATGCTAACGGGAAAAACAGCCTCTTCAACAAATGGTGTTGGGATAACTGGATATCTAAAACCCAAAGAATGAAAGAGGACCCCTATCTCACCCCCTATACAAGAATAAAGTCAAAATGGATCAAAGATCTAAATATAAAAGCCAGCACCATAAAACTACTAGAAGAAAATGTAGAGAAACATCTTCAAGACCTTGTAGTAGGTGGTGGATTCTTGGACCTTACACCCAAAGCAGGTGCAACAAAAGAAAAAATAGATAAATGGGACCTCCTCAAAATTCAATACTTTTGCACCTCACAGGACTTTGTCAAAAGGGTGAAAAGGCAGTCAAACTCAATGGGAAAAAATATTTGGAAATCACATATCTGATAAGGGTTTAATATCCAGGATATATAAAGAGATGTTACAACTCAACAATAAAATGTCAAACAACCCAATTAAAAAATGGTCAAAAGACTTGAATAGATATGTCTCCAAAGAAGAAATACAAATGGCAAAAAAAAAAAACACATGAAGAAATGTTCAACATCACTCATGATTAGGGAAATGCAGATCAAAACTATAATGAGATACCATTTCACACCTATCACAATGGCCAGTATTAAAAAGACAGAGAACCAGAAGTGTTGGAGAGGATGTGGCAAGATAGGAACACTTACTCACTGTTGGTGGGAATGCAGAATGGTGCAGCCACTGTGGAGGACTGTTTGGCAGTTCCTAAAGAAGTTGAATATAGACTTGCCACGTGACCTGGCAATACCACTACTGGGTATATACCCAGAAGAACTGAGAGCAGTGACATGAACGGACATCTGCACACCGATGTCCATGCCAACATTATTCACCATTGCCAAAAGTTGGAAACAGCCCAGGTGTCCATCAAAACACGAAAGGATAAACTGTGGACTGTTCACACGATGGAATATTATGCAGCTCTAAGAGGAAATGAAGACATAAAGCATATGACAACATAAATGAATCTGGAGGACATCATGTTGAGTGAAGCAAGCCAGACCCAAAAGGACAAATACTGTATGAATGTGTTACTATGAACCAAATATATTGTGTAACATATTATTTGATTCAAAAAAAATTTATATGTATCCAGTACATTTAATTAAGAAATGTATATATTAAAAAAAAAAAAAAAAGAAGTCTACCAGAGCAACTGTGGTCATTTTGGACTCACACAGCATAGATTGCTGCCCACACCTGCAGCTCCATCCCTGCCCCAGGCAAGGGAGAGAGGGGCTTGAAGCTTCATTGCATTTCTTTGGGCAACTACTGTCTGCACGACTTGGATTATTACAAATGGCTGTGGCTCTCTCCCTACCCTTGGCAAACGAGAAATTTGGGAGAAGCTTAATTGGTCCTGGGAACAATGAGGTCAACTTGAGGCTCCACAGCTAATGGAACTAACAATATCCTTGGCTCCTACTGTACAATCAGCAAGGGAGATAGGGCAAGAAAGCCCTAAACTAAAGAGAGAAACTTCATCCAGAATAAATACATCTAGTAAGCCAGATGCCAAGATACCAATAAAAGATTACTATCCATACCAAGAAACAGGAAAATATGGCCCAGTTAAAGGAAAAAGATAAGCCTCCAGATGACATAAAGGAGTTGAGACAACTAATCATAGATGTTCAAACAAATCTCCTTAATAAATTCAAAGAGATCATTAAAGAGATTAAGGATATTAAGAGAGCCTCCCATCTACCTATGTGCCAGGTGTGCAGGAAATCTAGGTGGAACTGCAACTCCTACCCTACAGCTCAATGGACTCATCCAAGTCACCTGGTGAGGAGACAACGATGGGAAATGGCCATCCCAGGGAATGGAGAGGGCCTGCATCTGC
>JAKSZT010020028.1:15565-28138 GCA_026826555.1 Tolypeutes matacus | reverse complement strand
AGAGGAAGGCTGAACCCTCGCAGATGTCACTCACCATCTTGCTTCAACATGTTGCAACAGAGTTTTGTAAGGGAGTAACCTTGAGTTGGACTCTTTAAGGCCTTGTAACTGTAAGCTTTTACCCAAAATAAATATCGTTTATAAAAGCCAACAGATTTCTGGCACTTTGCATCAGCACCCGTTTGGCTGACTAATACAATTTCCTAATCAGAAACTCTGACGGGAAGTTGATGAAGTCATAGAGCTAAATGCTGATTAGAGTGCTAAAGGGTGGATAGTCATGGGCTATAAATGGAGAAAATTTTTATAAGGGTTCCTTGGATGTCATAAGTTTGGAACTCACTGACTTAACCATACATGGATATTTTTCAGAAATTGATCATACAAACAATAGCTCAACCATCTATTTGGTTATCTTCTCTTTTCAATCTTCTGTATGGGTCCCCCAAGGTTTAACACTTTCACATCTGTAGCCGTTGGGCAGTTTGATGTAATTATGAATTCCAAAAATAGATATTGGATCATGCTTGTAAACTGGTCTACTAATCTGGGCATGATTAAGTTATAATTAGGACGTTAACTGGGAAACATCAGTAAGGATTTGAGCCCCATCCCTTGGTGGGTAGGGGAATCAAACATAAAAGACACAGCGAAGGATGGTGTTGAAGCAGTTTTGATGTTGTAGTTCTGGTGAGGAAGGAGAGAAGGCCTCGAGATACAGACGAGCCATTCGCCTGAGAGTGCACAGCTGGCCTTGTGGAGAGAAGCAAAGCTTAGAGAGCCTCATAGTCTACAGCTGACCTTGTGGAGGAAACAGCGGATCTAAGCCGGAGAGAAACGGAGCTCGGGGAAGAGAGGAACCAAAGAAGCCTGAACCCTGGCAAACGTCGGCAGCTGCCTTGGTCCAACACGTGGCAATGGACTTTGGTGAGGGAAGAAACTTATGCTTTATGGCCTGGTAACTGTGGACTTCTACCCCAAACAAATACACTTTATAAAGACCAACCCATTTCTGGTATTTTGCATGAGCACGAAGACTTAGACCCATTACATCTTCCGGCAGCCCAAGAGAAGGAGACTTCCTTCCCTGAGCCTGAGAAGGCCATTTTGTTCATCATTGCAACATTTTTTTTCATCTTCTTTATTTTTCATGGTTACATTTATTTTTTCCTTTGAAGTATATATTAAACTTATTTACTTATTATTATCCTGTTGTAGTGTGCATTTCAGTGTCTTAGGTACATGTAAGATTGAACAACCTTGGTCACTGTCTGGTCCAGAACCTGTCTTCACCCGTAACTGAAACCTCACCCTAATGACATTCACTCTCCAATCTCAACGCATTTGCATGCTGAGAACCACTAATCTGCTTCTTCTCCTTGTACCCCCATGGCCTGGGCCCTGTTTGCAGCATGTAGAGAGTCTTAGTATTTGGTCCAGATTCAAGCTCAGTCAAGGAGCCTTTATAATATTTTGATAGTTAGGGACAGTGCAGCTCAAGGAGGTTAAGTGATCAGCTGGAATGTCAGGGAAGAGGGATTGGAAACCAAACCAGGGCTCACAGCAGGACCAGGTGTCTGTTGTCTTATTCACATCTAGGTGGCTAGGACCCTCCCATCTTCTGCTCCCTGCCAAGGGCTCAGTCCCACACACCTTTTGCAGTTCTGTCAGCATCTGTCCAGGAGGAGATTATGGCCTTGTTTACATGATATGTCCACAATCGAGCTGGTTCTGAAGGTCATCACTGTGACATCCTAAATATTGTCAAGATGATCCCCCACACCAAGTAGAACAGGAGGATATCCAGGGGAAACATGAAGGAGGAGATCTTGGTCCACCTGAAGATGTCAGGGGTGAATGTCCAATTTGGCCAGGTGCTTACCAGGTGTATCCACCCCAGGGAATATCCCTGGCGGGAGGCTGTTGGCGGAGCATGGAATACTCTGGGGAATAACCCAGAACTCCCAAAGAAACTGGGATTCTTATTCCTGAGCAAGAAAAGCCATCAGCCTATTTAAGGTTTTCACAATTTTAATTTAATAGATACCTGTATTAGTCAGCAACAGGGGTGCTGATACAAAATACCAGAAATCTGTTGGTCTTTATAAAAGGTATTTATTTGTGGTAGAAGCTTATAGTTACCAGGACATAAAGCATAAGTTTCTTCCTTCACCAACGTCTTTTGCCACGTTTTGGACCAAGGCAGCTGCCGACATTTGCCAGGGTTCAGGCTTCTTCGTTTCTTCTCTTCCCAAGGCTCCTTTTCTCTCTGGGCTTTGCTCCTCTGTTTCCCCCACAAGGCCAGCTGTAGACTCTAAGACAAATGGCTTGTCCCTATACTGGGGCCTTCTCTCCTTCCTTACCAGCAAGCTACTTCATCTGCTTGCTTCCCCAGCCTCCAGCATCAAAACTCCAACATCAAAACTACTCCAACTCTGTCCTTTGCTATGCCTTTTATATTTGATGGCCCAGCCACCAAGAGGTGGGCTCAATGCCCTACTGATGTGTCCCATTCAATGCCCTAATCATAATTAAATCATGCCCAGATTAACAGACCAGTTTACAATCATAATCCAATATCTACTTTTATAATTCATAACTATATTAAACTACCAAACTGCTACAATACCTTGACTCCACTCATCATTTTGAGGCATCTTTTTCCCCTGAGTACCAAGAAAGACTTTTTTTTCTCTCCAAGTCAAATTGTATTCTGCATTGAATTGAATAAGTTTTGGGCCCTGAGCTCCCCTTTTGACCTTTCTGACAGGAAACTCAGAGCTACATTTTCTCCTTTGTTGCTGCAAAGCTCCTTTCTAAAAATCTAGGTTTCTTTATATTTTAAGGAATCCCAACTTATTTTTTAAAAAATTTAATTGACTATTAGATTATGGAGGGCTCACCTGAGTTCACAGTCTTAAGCTCTGTCCTTTTGTATCTGCCTTATTTCTTGCAACATGATGAGTTCAAGGTCAATCCATGTTACAACATGTATCAGAATTTCATTCCATTTTATAGCTGTTAAAATATACCCCATTTTGTTTATCCATTCATCTACTGATGCTCATTTGGCTTGCTTCCAAAGTTTGGCCACTGTGGATAATGCTTCTCTTAACATTGGTGTACAGATACCTCTTTGAAACCCTGCTTTCAATTCTTTAGGGTTATATACCTAAGAGTGGAATTTCTGAGTCATAGAGAAATTTAACTGATTCCAAGTTTAACTTGTTCAGGAACTTGCCAACTCTTTTCCACAACAGCTGCTCCCTTTTACAATCCCATCAACTATGTACAGGATTTCTCCACATCATCAACAAAACATTTGTTACTTCCTGTTTTATTGTTTCTTTTTTTTTTGTTTGTTTTGTTTTTAATAATGCCATCCTGATGGATATGAAGTGGCATTTCATGATGGTTTTGATTTGCATTTCCCTAACAGCTAATGTGGTGAGCACCATTTCTAATGCTTATTAGGAATTTGTATATATTCTTTGTGGAAAGGTCTATTCAAGTCCTTTGCCCATTTTTCAATTGGGTTCTTTGTTTTTCTGTGTTAACATGGGGTATATAAACAGCTAGTCTGCATATTAATCCCTTATCATGTTGCGGCTCTCGGATGAGAATCCCAAATGGCACTTGGAGAAGCAGAGGAGCCAGGCTTTATTTCATGCGAAGGCCGAGATGATCGTTCGGTTTCCAAATTCTGGGCCCTCAGCCCCAGTTCTCTGGATTTTTTATTGGGGTCTGTAGGCTCCCGCTCAATGGCTAGCGAGTTGGTGGGTGGAATTTTTCCATTACCTTAGGTAACTAAGCAAGATTCTTACAGAAGCAGTACTGTAGGTTAAGAAATCAAATGGGCAGGGTCACAGAGCCAGAAGTGTATGTTTCAGTTCTAAGGTGGGAGATTCTTGTGAGGAAAAGGGCGAGCGGTAAGGCTGCAGTGATTTTCCTTATCATTTCCCCCCTCTGATGCCCTTAAAATTCCCATAGGGCATCATCTGTACTCAGGGGACAGGGGACGGTATCACCTTAGGGCTAGAACCTTGGTTGTAGTTATGTGTGATATTGTTGTTTCAAGAACTTGATGAGTGCCTTGATCTGGCATGGGCCAAAGATCACCACTATGAGTAAGACGAATAGGGGTCCAGCCAGGGGTAGAAGCCAAGAGGTCCACTGTATGAGGTTCCAGCCCCCGAATCCGTTTAAGTGTATTTTCCTCTTTTGTATTTGAACTCTAAGTTCTTTCACATTGGTAGTGACTATTTCTGTCTCATTAACATAATAACAGCACTCTTCCCACAGGAAGATATATGTCTCCCCTCTCCTCACAAACCGAGGCTTCGGATAACTTATAACATTCTGCCCCCATATAAGTATGGTGGGTAATGGAAGAGGAGGGCTGGTATTTCCCTGTGAACTGTTTCAACCTTTGTTGCTGAGAGAAGGGCAGACTTGTAACAACTGGAGCAGGGTTGGGAAATGGTGTCAGCCCAGAAGGAGAATAGGAAAAACAGCCTAAACACAGAAACATCCTACTATGTACCAGTATGCTGGGGTTGGCCTCCCCAGGAAGCCTGAGACTTCCTCTGATCGCCCGGATGATTGGGGGTGGCTGCCCAAACAGAATTTCAAAGCCTAAACACAGAAACATCCTACTATGTACCAGTATGCTATAGCAATTAGGGTTCTAGTCACTACAGTTCAGTCCATGGGGGCCACAGCCCTGAGCCGAATTCCAAACACCAAGGTGATCAGGCCGTGTAAGCACAGGCCCCACCAGGAGCAGGGTTCTATTCAGCTGGCAGGGTTGCTGCTTGACGATCTCGTGTGATTCGAACTCTCAGGGAGTGGTTGGGTACGGGTTGGGCTGCCCAGCTGTTCTGGCCGTTATCATGATGGGACTTCTTGACCCTGGAATGATGGATCCAGGGGGTGACACCTGCAACTTTAAGAACAGTGAGAAATACAAGGATTACAGTATGTGGACCTGTCCAGAAAGGCTGGAGGGGTTCTTTCCTCCAGTCTTTGAGCCGGAACTGGTCCCCTGGCTGATGAAGGTGCACCGGGTGTCCCAAGGGAATGAGGTTTTGGGACAGGACAATTTTATGTATTTCAGCTGGAGTTCTTCCAAGCTGCTGGAGAATGGAAAATAATTTGGCCTCCCCCGGAAGACTGAGACTTTCTGAACGCCCGGATGATTAGGGGTGGCCGCTCAAACAGAATTTCAAAGGGAGAGTAGCCTGTGGGTCCTGGGGTGCACCTAACTCAGAGAAGGGCCAAAGGGAGTAAATCTACCCAGGGGTGACCAGTTTCCTGGCAGAACTTTCAGGGTTCGATTCATGCACTCAACTTTCCCTGAAGTTTGAGGCCTGTGCTACTTTGATTTTTCATGTACAAACAGGTTAAGGTCTCGAGTCACATTTGGAAGCCCCAAGGTGGGGCCTTGGCTCAGTTGTTTCTTGATGTCTTGAAAAGCCCCCGGTTGGACTTGTCCCCAGGCCATTGACTCCCTTTCGGCCCTGCCAGAGTTTCATAATGGCTGCAAACCCAGGGATCCAAATGTGGCAAAACCCTGCCTCTCCGAGAATCTTGCTGAGCTGTCTTTTGGTGGTGGGTTTGGGGATGGAGCAGACGACCCTTTTCCGCTCTGGTCCTTGCGTCTGGAGCCCTCGTAAGATGTTGAACCTTAGGTATTTGACCCGCTCTCTACAGATCTGAGCCTTTCTCCATGATACTTTGTACCCTGTCCATGTTAAAAGTTGGAGGAGTCCTGCCATCCGATCTGGTGTTCTTGGGGCTCAGGTCAGTATTTTCCTTTCGGGGTGCTTCCTCTTGATGTCTGAGACTTCTGGGGGCACTCCTTTTTCCAGTGTGTGCTCTCTTTGCAGTCAGTGCATTGGTCTCTGGCCAGTGGTGTTCTCCTGGTGCTTCCCCCTCTTTTGCGAGATGGTCCGTTTTGCCTGGCGGGGTTGGCATTTCCCAGGGCTGCTGCTAGTAGGGTGGTTTGCTGTTTCAGTCGCTACTTGGCTTCCCTTCGGAGACTTCATCCTAATTGATGAACCTTTTGTTGGTGACCTTTAGCGGTTGAGAGATATTCATGCCTGAGAATCATTCCAAATTTGAATTTTTTTTTGATGTCTGCCGCCGCTTGTACCACAAAAGCGGCATTCACCATCCTCTGGTTTTCTGGAGCTTCTGGGTCAAAGGGAATATAGATTCTGAAGACCTCACAAAGCCATTCATAGAAATCTCCCAGAGATTCATTGGGTTTTTGAATAACTGAGGTTGTTTTGTCCTGTTCATGGGTGGTTTAGCCCCTTCTTGGACCCCTCAGAAGAGCGCTTCCCGATATAGTTGAAGCACAGTCAGTCCCTGTTCAGTGTTAAAGTCCCAGTTAGGCTTAGTTTCCGGTGCCGCCACCCGTGCCCAAACTCTGGGTCTAGGACACCAGTAGTGGCCTGCTCTTGTCCTGATGCTGAGGTGGACCCAGTGTCTCATGGAGGGGCATCAGCAATGCGGGCTGTGCCGATCGGAGTCTCCTTGCCAATGGGGTTGCAGGGCTCCCCTCTGGGGGTGTTGTTGGTTCTGCAAGGGCCGAGCATGGTGTCGCCTCATGATTAGCCTGTACTTCCAGGTCAGGAGGGAGACCGAAGAGGGAGGCATCTCTGGGAGACCCACAGGTGCTCCTGAGCCAGAAGGAAGGGGTGGGGCCGTTGGCACATATGGCAGAGTGGACAGTGGTTTGTCTTCTTCTGAGGATCCCTGATAAATGACTGGTTTCTGGTGCCTCACTTCTTGTGCAACCAAGATCCTGCTCTGCTTCTTCTTTCCAAAGCACAAGCAATCCCAAGGGAGCAGATTCGGGGCTATTTCTAACCAGGAGTCAATATAGGGAAACTGATCTGTGTGGCTAGTTTTTCCGGTTACTATTAGCCTCATCACACGGACCTTGGCTATATCTAGGGTCCCTTCTAAGGGCCATTTGATGTTCAACGTGGGCCACTCCAGCTCACATAGAGTTCAGAGGGTGCCAGGGTTCATCCGGATATCATAAACTCTGGAAAATCCCTTCCTGAAGTTTTTTAGCATGCAGTTCAAGACAGTGGGTTTTGAATGTGATGAACCCAAACACTGTTTCGGTGGCTCAAGACACAGAAAAGTGGGGTGCCTCTTTCAAGGCTATCAGATGCCTGCCTGTCCACCTCCCGCACGGGAAACTAGGCTCATCATAGCTATGGCATCCGGACAATTTTCCGGGTGGGCAGTTCTGCCAGATGACATAGCTGCAGAAACAGGTTGGGGCCCACATAGACCCCGAGGAACTGGCAGTGGGGCCACAAACTGGTACAATAGGCACAAGCCCCTACTGTCCTCATTCACGCATGCAATCACTCAGAGGTTAAACAATCCCTTCCACAGGAACTGCCCTGTACTGGAGTCTCGTCATGTGAGACCTTAGGAGGTGATCAGTCTCCTCTTCCATCTGGACATGGAACTTGGCACCCGGGTGCTTACCTTTCCGAAGTCTTCTGATATTGTTCAGTCCGTCTCTCTCCCTTGTGTCTGACTGGGACATGTGGACAGGGCCTGCGGGGGTCATCCTAGGAAGGAGGTTCCTTCAAGAAAACAGGAGGTGCCTACCTTGTTTGCTGGGAAATCGCTGTTGGCTGCGCCCTTCGGTCCCGAGCCGGAGGCACAATGGGCCTGTTTAGTTGGGTTTCCTGGTCAGGGAACCAAATGTTGCGGCTGTCACAATGAGAAATCCAAACAGCACTTGGAGAGAGTTGAGAAACCAGGCTTTATTATGCACGCATGCCCAGCGGAAAGTTCGGTTTCCATATTCTGGGCCCCCAGCCCAAGTTTTCTGGAATTTTTATTGGGGTCTGCAGGCTCCCATTCATTGCCTAGCGAGTTGGCAGGTGTATATTTCGTTACCTTAGGCAACTAAGCAATCATGTTACAGAAGAACTGCAGGTTACGAAATCAAACGGGCAGGGTTACAGAGCCAGAAGTGCAGGTTTCAGTTCTAAGGTGGGAGATTCTTGTCAGGAAAAGGGCGAGGGGTAAGGCTGCAGTGACTTTTCCTTATCAATCAGATATATGGTTTCCCAATATTTTCTCTCATTTTATAGGTTATCTTTTTTAACTTTTTGGTAATGCCCTTTGATGAACAAAACGTTTAAATTTTAATGACATCCAATTTATCTATTTTTTCTTTTTTTGACCTATTTTTAGTCTCAAGTCTGACTCCATTGCCTAATACAATGTCCTGAAGTTATTTCCCTGTGTTTACCTCAAACGGTTTTATAGTATTGCTCTTATAATTTAAGTTATTGATCCATTTTGAGCTAAGTTTTTGTATGTGGTATGGGATACGGGTTCACCTTCATTCTTTTGAATGTGAAGGTTCAGGTTTCCCTGCACTCTTTGTTGAAGAGAGTCTTTTTTGTCCAGTTGAATGGACTTGGTACCCTTGTGAAAAATCACTTGGCCATGGATGTGTGGATTTACTTGTGAAATCTCAATTCTATTTCATTGCTCTACACGTCTGCCCTTGCATCATTACCACACTGCATTAACTACTCTATTTATGTTAAAAGTATAAAAAATTGTGAAGTATGAGTCCTCTGATTTGTTTTTCTTTTTCAAGATGTTTTGGCTTGAAATAAGCAGGGCCCCTTAATCTTCCATAAGAATTTGTTTAGTGGCTTTACTATTTATGCAGAGAAGGTTGTTGGAATTTTTATTGGGTTGGGGTTACATTTGTATACTGTAAATGCTTTGGACAGCATTGACATGTTCATGATATTAAGTCTTCCAATCCATGAAGACAAGCTATCTTTCCATTTATTTAGGTCTTCTTTATTTTCTTTCAGCAGTCATTATATTTTTCTGTATACAAGCCCTTGAATCCTTATTTAAAGTTACTACTATTGTAAATAGAATTGTTTTTTTGTTTGTTTGTTTGTTTGTTTGTATCTTTGTTGGTATATAGAAATGCCCAATTTTTGTGTGTTGATCCTGTACCCCTCCATCTTGCTGAATTTGTGTTTTTGGTGTTGTAGATTCATAGTGGATTTTTCAGAATTTTCTATACATGTAGGATCGTGTCATCTGCAAGTACAGCTTGTTTTACTTCTTCCGTTCCAATTCCAATTTGGGTGCCTTTATTTTCTTTGACTAGCCGCTCTGTCCAGAACTTCCAGTACAATGCGGAATAGCAGTGGTGAAAGGGGACCTCCTTGTCTTGATACTGATGTAAGAAGGAAAACTTTCAGTCTTTCATAGATTTTGTTAAGAAGTGTTCCTTCCTCTTCAATGTTTTGAAAGATTTTGAGATAGATTGTTGTGATTCTTTGATTCCTCTTTGGATGTTTGGTAAAATTCACCAGTGAACTCATGTGGTCCTGGGCTTTTCCATTTTGGGAAGTTTTTAATTACTTTATTACTTCAATATCTTCATTTTTTGGTGTGTTCCGATCTTCTATTTCTTTTTGTGTCAGTTTAAGTAATTTGTATGTTTCTAGGAATTTCTTCATTTCATCTAGGTTCTCTACTTTGTTGGTGTACAGTTGTTCACGGTATACTCTTCTAAACATTTTTCTGTGTCTGTGTTTGGCAGAAATGTCCCCTCCTTCATTCATTACTGATTTTTGTTGTTTGCATCTTCTTTCTTTTTGTTAGCCTGGGTTAAAGTTTTTCCATTTTATCGATCTTTTCAAAGAGCCCTTTTCTATTCTCTATTTCTTTCATCTCTGCTTGAATCTTTACAGTTTCTTTACTTATGCTCTCTTGGAGCTTAGTTGGCTTTTCTTTTTCTAGTTACTCTAGTTGTAAGGTTATGCTACTGAAATGTGATATTTTCTTCTTTTTAATGTAAACATTTGCTTACATTACGTGTTTCCCTTTGAGCCTTGCCTTTGCTGTATCCCACAAATTTTGGTATGTTGTATTTTCATTTTCATTTGTCTCAAGTCATCTCCTAATTTCCATGTGATTTTTTTTCCTTTGGCCCATTGGTTAAGAGTGATTTGTGTAATTTCCACATATTTGTGAAATCCTTGTTTTCCCTCAGTTATTACTTCTAGCTTCATCTCATTATTTTGGGAGGAAATACTTCGTATGATCTCACTACTTTGAAATTTATTGAGACTTGTTTTGTGACCTATCATATGGTCTCTGGTGGGAATGATCTATGTGCTCTTGAGAAGACTATGTATTCTAGGGTTGCTAGGTGTTATATTGCAAATGTGTCTATTGGGTCTCTTTGTTTTATGGTATTATTCAAGTCCTCTATTTCTTTATTTTCTTCTGTCTAGATATTTTACCCATTATTGAAAGTGGTATATTATAGTCTCCTGCAGTCACTGCAGAATATCTCTTTCTCCCTTCATATCTGTCACTGTTTGCATCATATATTTTTGGCCCTGTGGTGAGACGCCCATTTAGTCAGCAAAAGAGGTGCTGATGCAAATTACAGGAACTCTGTTGGCATTTTTTAAAAACAATTTATTGAAGTATGTCCTTCATACGTGAACATACATAAGCTATAAGTGTTCAGTAAACAGGGCTCCCACACATCACCCCCTCAAACTCCCTGCGATGTTGTGAAACATGGCAGCACATCCGCGGAAAGGGCCTGAAGGCTCATCCGATTGTGGGTCCTGACGGCACACCCTCGCACAGGGCACGTTTGCTCCACACCTGAAGCGCCTGGCTGCGCACATGTCAATGGAGCCTGATGGCTCTCACACTCGCTGGGCATCTCGGCACACACGCAGATGTGGCCTGGCGGCTCACACCTCACAGGGCAGGGCTGCGCACCTATGCATGAGTCCTGACAGTGCACGCACAGAGGGTCTTGACAGCTCACCTACTCAAGGGGCCTAGTGGCGCCCTGGCACATGGTGCCGGGTGGCTCACCCACTCGCGGGGCCTGGTGGCAGAACTGTGCATGGGGCTTGATGGCTCACACGCACCCAGGCCCTTGCCAATCACCTGCTTGCGGGCCTGACTGCGCACCCATGGATGTGGCCTGGCATCGCGCCGTCTCTAGAGGCCTTGCAACTCCCCCGCTTGCAAGGCGTCATGGCGCACCCAAGGCTGGAGCCTGATTTTCACCTGCTCGTGGGGCCAGGTGCTGCACCCATCAACAGAAACTGACTGCTCCCCTGCTCATGGGCCCTGGCGGTGCCCAAGTGCACTGGGATGGACAATTCACCTGATTGCAGGGCCTGGAACGCACCTGAGAACAGGGCCTGGCAGCTCACACACTCACTTGGCCTGGTGGTGCACCTGCGAAAGGGGCCTGATGAATCACCCAGTCGTGTGGCACGGCGGGGCACCTGTGCGTGGGGCATAATGACACACCTGCTGACGTGGCGTGATGGCACACCTGCTCACAGGGCATGACGATGCAGTCGTGGATGTGTCCTAACGGCTTACCCGCTCTCGGGGCCTGGTAGCTAACATGCTTGTGAGGTCTGGTGACGCACACAGGAACGGGGCCTGGCGGCTCACATGATCGCACGCCTGGCTGCGCACCCTTCAGGGGGCCTGATGGCGTACCTGCTCGCAGGTCGTGTGGCGAACTCGTGGTTGGGCCTGATGACACACTAGCTAGCACGGCTTGGCTGCATACCCGTGCACGAGGACTGACAGTGCACCTGCGGATGGAGCCTGGCACCTCACAAGCTTGCGGGGCCTAGTGGAGCACACTAGGCTGGATGGTGCAACCATGGACAGGACCTGTCGACGCACACATGGACAGGGCCTGAAGGCTCACCTGCTCACAGGGCCTGGCAGCTGAGCTGCACATAGCTCATGACGGCTCACCCGCTCACGGGGCCTGGTGGTTCAACTGTGCACAGGGCTGGGCAGCTCACCAGCTCGTGGGCCTGGCGTCACAACTGTGGACGGCACCTGATGACTCACCTGCTCACATTGTATGATGGAGCACTTGTGGACGGGGCCTATGGTTGACCGGCTTGTAGGGCATGGCAGTGCACACGCTCACGGGTCCTAAAGTCACACCTGTGGACGAAACCTGACGGCTCACTCACTCACGGGTGCTGTTGACGCTGCCATGGATGTGGCCAGGCAGCGCACCTGCAAACAGGGCCTGACGGTGAATTCGCGGACAGGGCCTGGATACTAAAGGGCTCATGGGGCCGAGCTCTTACCGACTCATGGGGCATGGTGGAGCACCCAAAAACGGATCTGACAGGTCACCCGCACACAGGGCTGTTGGCTCACAGGCTCACGGTGCCTGGCGGCGCACCATGAACGGTAACGGGCGGCTCGCACGCTCCCGGGGTCTTGTCTATCACCTGCTTTAGGGGCCTGACTATGCACCCATGGATGGGGCCTGGCGGCCCACCCGAGCATGTGGCCTGGTGGCTCTCACGCTTGTGTGGACTGGTTGCGAATCTGAAATGGGCCTGACGGCTCACCTGCTTGCCGGGCCTGGCGGCGCATCCTCTCCAGAGGCCTGACGGCGCTCCTGTGGACGGAGCCTTGCCGCGCAACCTGCGCACAGTGCCTAACGCCCCACCCATGGACAGGACCTGGCAG
>JAKSZT010019958.1:9787-20741 GCA_026826555.1 Tolypeutes matacus | reverse complement strand
CAATCCGCCTTGCTCTGGGAGCTTGCAGTGTGCGCCCTCCTACACCAACGCCATCTTGCCCCCCGTTTGTCCATAATCTTGATTTATGTGTGCTTCTGTTTAAAAACCCTTTAATATATATTGTTGGTTCATTAACATTAACATTGAACTCATGACCAATAGCCCTATCCCTCATAAATGAATGAAGTGTACCAACATACCTATTTTCTCTGTAAGATACATTACAGTCTTCTGGAATTTAGGAAACTGGAGAGTATGTCATCAGCGTGGTAGAGTGAATTATATACCGCATTTTAGGTTCTTATTCTTAATCCACATTCATGTAGATGTGCACTGGAGGCCTTTATAAGAAATTCAGGCATAGTCACAGAAAGCATGGGGAGGAGCTAGAAACCAAAAGTAAATGGAACCCAAAAGAGAGAGGAGAGGATATTACCATGTGATGTGAGACAGGGGATACAAGCCAAGGGACCCCATGGATCACTGGCTCCCAGCACCAGAAGGCTAAGAGCTTTGTGGAGAAGGCATCACCTTGCTAATGCCTCAATTTTGGACTTCTCCAAGCCTCAAATTATAAGCCAATAAATCCCCATTGTTTAAGGCAACCCATTGTGTGGTAGTTGTCATAGCAGACTGGAAAACTAAGACGATCATTGCTCTTGGGAGACCATTATAAAAATGCAAAAAACTGTGGCATTAGACATACTGTGAAAAGGACACTCGTTTACAGTATAGGAGTTGAAAACAAGAGAGCAAAGTGTTACCTTGTTCCACCTCAACTGGGAACGTGTGTGTCAGGCATCTCAAAATTGTCACCATTTTGCATATCTGTGAATTAGAGGAATTAAAATAATTTAATAAATCCAAAAGAAAGCAGGAGAGAAGAAGCTATGTAATATAAATTTATAAATAACAACATATTTTCTGTGATAGGATCCTGACTATGGAAAGCCAGGAGGCAAACTTAGAAAAGGGTAAAAGACTGGGAAGCCCCAGAGGAAACCAAGTCAGAATGATACATATATATGTAAGTATTTAGATTCATTTTAAAGTTGAGAGAGTGCGCACTCAATGTGTGCCCTGGTAAAATCATTCTCATGGTGTCTTATTTTCTCATAGCACATATTGCAAGGGTTAATTATAATGTGGTAGGGTAAGATGTTCAACTTTTTATATATGATCACTCAACTTGATTAGTTAAAACTTTCTGTTTTAACAGTCCTCATTTGTTCTATAGCTCATGAAGGTTTAGGAGTCAGGGAGGATGATCTTCAACTTGACTGAATGAATATATTTTCCCTCCTTGTAGGAGTCAATAAAAGTATTGGTTTTATGGAGACTGAAATTTCCCAGTTTTCTTTGCTAATAATGTGATCTTGAGTTTAAATCCACCAATGAGAATTATGAGGGAAAAGAAGAGAATGGTTTATGTGTCTGTGTGTTCATTGTTCGTTCACACTTGCATATAGGGTAAAGCAGGGGCCAAGTGTCAAGGAATTCAAGATGGGAGGGGAGGAGGCTAGATGAGCCTGAAATTCAATGGTCTTTAGAGGAATAAAGGATGAAAATGACGACTCAACGTTTAAAGGATGCACTGGAATAACCTTAGGAATGGTCCATGGCAAGAGACATCTTACCAAGCTCCAAGAAATATTTTGGATCAGTCTTTGAAAGAAAACAACTGCCAGGTCTCTATACGAGTGGAATCTTCTTTTCACCTTTACTCTCAGGGATGGCAGAAACCACTCTTTGATGTACTTTATTTCTAATATGTAATATAGTGGGGCCAACATTAATGATTGTTAAATGAAAAAGAAGTATTTTTTTCCTTGTAACAAGCCTGTGTTGGATGCATCATCATCTCTATATTACAGATGAAGAAACTGTGGTTCCGAGAGTTTATGTAAGTTGCCCAAAAAGAAGCAGCCAGGAAGTGGTAGAGAAAGGGTACAAACTCAAGTTTCAATTTTCTTTTTCCAATATACCCATGATCTGAGAGTGGAGAGGAATTATTCATTTATAAGAAATTATGGGGACAGGGATGCTTTGGCCAGTGTAAACTGTGTGCTTTTAGCAAAAGAGATTTCACTGAGTGATGATTCACTCTTGAAGCAGTTTTCCTTATTTAGCATGCTTATGAACTCTATTCGGTGCTCTCAAGGTCGTTGGAGTTTCATCCAGGACCTCTAAGTAGCATAGCAGAGAGCAATACAGGAGACTAGTCAGTACATGTATGGCGTGGGGTTATGTTCCTTCTACATCTCTATCCTGATAGCTCCTTCTCCAGCAGTTGTAAATAGGAAAGTGAAGACTAGAACCAGACTTCACTTGCTCTCCTATCTCTAGGCTTCCTGTGCCCACAGCCCACATAGTCCCACATTTAGCCTGAAATTCCTCTTCTGAGAAGCATCTGGAGATTTGCAAAGGACAGAGTAATTTTTAGGTTTTTATTCTGCATCAGTTGAGAGTGGTGGCTGTTTTCTCAAGAAGGCAATATCAGGTGTTATTCTGTAGAGGTTGTTAACAATTGCATTTTCTGAATCTATACACTGGAAACAGAGTTTAGACAAAAAACAACCATTAAGGCAAAATCGTGGACATGAGGTCAAATGGGTCAACTAGAGAGCAGCCCCCTTCTTCCCAATGCCCTGTAATTTGCTTGGATCCAGACAACTGATGCTCCCACTTCCCTGAGAAGGACTCACAGTGCAAGTTTCCCTGTTCCCTCATTTACTGTGGTCCATGCTCCTTTGATTGCTAATAATATTCCTTTGTCATCTCCCTCCACAAATGGGTATTGAGAATAGTATTCTCAGTTCTTTTCTCACAGGAATATCCACAGAAACTTTTACTGAGAAGTCTCCCTCTGGTCAGTTTCCTTACCTTTCCCCAACCCAGAGTTTATTTCCCTTTATTTGTACTCCATACATGCCTTTGCTCTCTTTCTGTCCTTACTCTACTCCCAATGTGAATTAAGCCTTCTATAATATATCCTTCTGGGAATATATTGACCTCCAAGCTTCATGGTACTAACATGGGCATTAGCTCCTGAGAGCTGTGGGGAAAGAAGGGATATAGTAGAGCCAGGACCTATAAAATCAGCCTCCAGTGCCCAGGGAGAGGCCAGTTTAGGTGCTGCATCCAACAGCCAGAAATAGCAGCAGTGCAGCTTCCTGAAGCTGGTGAGTCTTGGGTTGAGATCAGGAAAATTATGAGGAAGGAGATAATGAGGAGGGGAGGAAGAGTCCAGAAGCTCAGTATGAAAAGGAGATGGGAATCTTTCAACAGGGTCCAGTGAAATAGATGCCAACCCTGTCAAGCTCCCTAGATCTTGGTATAAAGGTCCATGGCAGTGACTGACCTAAGATCTCACCTGGAGCTGAGGCTGAGTCATTCTATGGTCAAACGAAGTCACTGAGCCCCAACCCATAGGTTCAAAGGCCCCTCACTTATATCATGGCTAGGAGGCCAAGGCTATGTGCCTGATTGGTCCAGAATCTTCCTTTCTGCACTAGTCTAAATTCATCTATGAGGCAAGATGATTGCTCCTTCCTTTAGCCTCTTAGAGTCTGCATTTGGAGCTCTTATTGTAATTTTGGTTAGTTAAGAAGTGCCTGACTTTTCCAGTCTGTCAATGTTTCATGATCAGAAACCATGTTTTATTCATTAGCACCCGGAATGAAGAAACACCTTCTGAATATTCACTGACTGATGAAGTTGGAATACCCGAGGTCAGAGCAATGCCTTAGAAGACCAACCCTCATTTCTCAGAGAAGGAGGCCTCAGCTTCACTGAGGAGAATACAGAGAGGGGAAAAACGGTCCCATTTATTAAGGAATCTAAAAGGGATTATGAAACTAAGCTGAAAATGCATTACTGCCTGGAAGAACATATCAGTACCATTGGATGTCTGAAAAGGACATGCAGCATTTCTTTCCTGTATCAGTTAAGAGGTCCTCAGTGACATTCTTGCCTCCCGTCATATCCTATCTCCTCAGGTTTTCTTACACTAAATCCTGCAGTTCTTTCCACCCCAGTCACTCAAAGATATGCCTTCTTCTCCATTTCGTTAGCTACTACCTTTGTTCAGAACATTCATTTGGATTCATTCATTCATTCAGGATTCTCCAAAAAAGTATCCTTACCTTCCATGAGATTCCCCTTTGATCTATCTATAATATAATCCCATTTCCAGGTTTCAAGTCTTCTGCAATTCCCAAAGTGTACTTGATGATGCCTACTATCAGACTGCCCTTTGACTATCACAAGGCTGCCACCACTTATTTTTAAACATTGTCTCCTGACACTCTGCTCTTCTACCTCCTTCCCCTAAAGAACTTACCATCCAGTAGCCCTGAACGCCTCATCCTAACTGAACATCCACCTACACAGGTTTTCTACTCTCAACATTGCCTAAAAACATATTCCTCCTTCTCCTCCAGGTGAATGTTATCTGCTCTGTAGCCTTTTCTGATGCTCTTAGTGCACTGTGTCTCTGGACCTAATAGGAGCTCAGAAAATGATGGCCCCTTTCCTCTTCCCACATAACACCTGAAGTTAAGTATCATTCATTCTATTTCATAAATGAAAAACTGGGTACCAGGGAGTTTAAAAAGCTTGTGAGGGTAACAGTGAGAAGACCCAGATTTGGAATTCATTTCTATCCAATACCAACTATTCAACCATACCACACTGCCTCATTCATCAGTGCTTCTGTCCCTTTCCCCTGTTTTATGATCACCATTACTAGAGCCACAAATATGCTACATGATAAGTGATTGCAAGTTTATTTCTTCTATTGATTAAGCTCCCAGAAGATGATATTTCCTTAATCTACGCAATTCACTAGCATGCCTACTAGCATTAGGACCTAATACTTAGAAGACACTGACTATTTGCTCACCTTTCGAAATAGATCAAGTCACTCTGAAGATCCTGGACTTGAGGTCATTGGAAAGGAGACGGCTTTTCAAAGTAAGTGGGTATGTTTTCTGTCCTTCTTTTCCCCCAGATTCACACTGAGGGTTATTTTCCTAATTACATATGGAAATACAGGGCAGACTGATAGATAATTGTCCTACCCTAGTTTTAACTCCTGAATCCTTGGTTTGCCTTAAGGTTCGATAATGTATAGAAAGCACCCCCCCCCCCAGGGGGTACGGTATAATCTGTCTGGAATGTGTGGACTATTCAATGTGAAAATCCTTGGATCAGATCAGTACCATCATTATCTGCTCTGGCAGTTAGAAGCTAGCTGATCAATCCTCACTGAATTCACCTTCTCATACACACCTCATCCCTCATAGAGGAGACTTGCCAGATGGGACAGGTTGGCAGGATCAGTAATGCAGGTACACTGATATATGCCTCCTGGGCTCCCTTTCCCATCCAGCCATGGCTTTCTGGATTCTCTCCTGCTCTCACCATTCTTAGCACTGGGCCACTCAACTCTTTGCTAGTTGTGAGGGAAAACATGGTATCCACCAAAAGAAAAAAAATGGAATCAAAGTAGATGAGTTTACAGAACTAGATTCCATATGCTAGGACTATTGAATCTTGGCCACAAGGAAGCATAGACAATTTTGCCTATGAGGTTAAATGGATTTCTGTACAGGTTTCTTGTTCTAAACCTCATCCACTAGCTAGCTTCTGTTATCCCTTTGGTGAATATCAAGTATTTTGAATTCTTTTCTTAAAGATACCTAGTTCTAGTCTTCAAAGATGTCTCTTCTGAGTGAGTTATGTTTTCTTTAGCATATTTGAGATGTTCTTTCTCCATGAGGAGTTCTTTAGTAAGTTGTAAAATAAATTCTAAAGAAAACAATTTCACTAACACAAAGTTGATAGTGAAGAAAAAAGAGAAGGGTTTGACTTGGGGCAAGAGATGGCCTAGTGCTTATCAGAAACCTCCAGCAGAACCTTCTACTGGGGATCTAGGCTGGAAGTCCTGGATGTGTCAAACATCTTTGCTTTACAAATATTCATTCCCACCCCAAATACAGAAAACCAAATCCTTGGGAGATTTCTAACATGAAACACATTTGGGGGATGTCATGAAGTAGATAAGCTGTAATTATGGACCACTGATAAAAGGGAATAGAAAAAATTCACCTCTAGAATGCTACCCAAGAATGTTGAATGTCATGTTATTAATAGCAGGGCTGACCCCCACTATGAAACACAACAAAAGGAGAAAATGTTTAGCTTTCTAAAGAGTAGCCTACCTGGAAAGTAACTAGGTTTTATGCAAAATAGAACAGAAATAACTGTCCTCTCACCTGCAAAAGTATCCATGAACACAGATTTTCTTCTCCTACTTCAGAGGATATGGCATTTCTCCTCCAGGCAACTGGACACTTACTATAGCTGGGAGCCCAGCATGGGTATTTTTTTCTGTGGGAGATCCAAGTTCAAAATTTTTCTTCTCCTTGGTCCCATTACCAAACTACCCAACACAAGACCCTCAATTTTTGCCATATGGTCAGTATGCCTGGTTTCCAATATGAGAAGTTTTCTTTTGTAAATAGGGGAGCATGGAGGAGCTAGATGCTTTTATAGACATGGAATGGTACTCTTGAAGTAACCAAAGCCATCAGGCCTCTCTCACCTCCTTGTCCAGCTAACAGAATATTTCTCCTGCCTTTTAAGCTTCAAAATGTGTTCCTTTTTTGGACCACTTTTCAAGATCCTGTTTTCTTATTTCCAGAACAGTCATAGAACTTCCAATTTTTCAATTTTCCCTGGTATACCCACCGAGCCCCATTCTACCTGTCATCAGAACAGAAAATTCAGTCCCTTCCAAAGGACCCAAATAAAAGAAAACACACTTGAACCCTCATAAAGAGAAACAACAGCAAGTAATCCAGTAAGGATATGATGGACGCTATGCCCTAAAGTGAAATTCCCTTTTGGGCAGAAAGAAATTATTGCCCTTAGGTAGGCTCAAGGGCTGCTGTCATCCAATATCTCCTAAAGAATGAAAATAAAGAATCCTGAAGTGGGGCCCTGTCCAATTCTACGAGGTAGAAAGCTGTGCTTTTCCTGGGCCTCCAAGGATTCAGTTAGGCAGAACTTCCCATTGAGATACCCCTTTTAAAGTCCTGAAGGAGAAATTCTTTTGGGAATTGTGCTTGTCAAGGCAAAATAGTTTAGCTGCTGAGAGCATGGACTCTAGAATCAGACTCTGGTGTACAGTCCTGGCTTCACCACTTACTGTCTTTCTAATCTTGATCAAAATACTCTGCTCCCTCTTGCCTTCCGTTCATTATCTGCAAAATTAGGATAACAATATTGATTACCCTTTAGAGTTTTAAAAAATAATGAAATGAACCTGGCATATGAGAAAGGCTCAATTAATTATTATTATGGTGGTTATTTTCTTCATTATTGCTATTGTTATAATTTTAAAGTTTTATTGGACACCTCTAGGTGCCAAATGAAACCTGAGTTTCAATGCATTGAGGACATATGTTTCTGTGTTGATATACTCCTGTCCTATATTTTAAGATGTTCTGTATTTCCATCTCAATCAGAATAAATTACATGGCAACACACAGCAATATTTCTTCTACTCTGGTCTCTGAATTCCTTCTCATCTGCTTCCCTAACTTCCAGAGTTGGCAGGACTGGCTGTCCCTGCCCCTCAGCCTCCTCTTCCTCCTGGCCATGGGGGTCAATGCCACCTCCTGATCACCATCTGGCTGGAGGCCTCTCTGCACGAGCCCATGTACTACCTGCTCAGCTTCTTCTCCCTGCTGGACATTGTGCTCTGCCTCACCGTCATCCCCACGGTCCTGGCCATCTTCTGGTTTGACCCTCAGGCCTATCAGATTCTCTGCTGCTTCCTGAAGATGTTCATCATGAACAGTTTTCTGACCATGGAGTCCTGCACATTCATGGTCTGACCTATGACCACTATGTGGCCAACTGCCACCCTCTGCGGTACCCATCCATCATCACTGACCAATTCGTGGCTAGGGCTGCCATCTTTGTTGTGACCTGGAATTCTCTCTTTTTTCTTCCAGTTCCCATCCTGTCTGCCAGACTGCGATACTGTGCAGAGAACATCATAAAGAACTGCATCTGCACTAACCTCTCTATGTCCAAACTCTCTTGTGACAACATCACTGTCAATCAGCTCTACCAGTTCGTGACAAGCTGGACCCTGCTGGGCTCTGACCTCATCCCCATTGTTTTCTCCTACTCCTTTATCCTGAAAGCTGTGCTCAGGATCAAGGCTGAAGGAGGTGCGGCCAAGGCCCTGAGCACATGTGGTTCCCACTTCATCCTCATCCTCTTCTTCAGCACAGTCCTGCTGGTTCTGGTCATCACTAACTTGGCCAGAAAGCAAATTCTCCCAGATGTCCCCATCCTGCTCAACATCCTGCACCACCTCATCCCCCCAGCTCTGAACCCCATTCTTTATGGTGTGAGAACCAAGGAGATAAAGCAGGGATACAGAACCTGCTTAGGAGGTTATAAGAGGTAAATGGATCAGACACACCACTGGAATTGTTAATAAAATTATGGAATTATTTCTATATTGTAATGGAAATTTTACTTTTTAATCCTGGAATGAGCACCTATTCTGCTTTTTCCCCAAAAAGGGGAGGACATTCATTTGTGACCCTTTGTTTCCTATTACATCAAAGGACTCTTCCCTTTCCTAGAATCTGTGGTCACCTGGGAATTTTCCCTGACCTAATCTCTGAGGGTCTTGCCAAATTTTAGTCAAATGGAACTGGATTAGCGTGGGAGTATTTGACCATTAAAGAAACAAATTTTATATGATGTCAAAATGATCTGCCTGTCTCCTAATTTGCAAAGGATTTAAGTGTCTCTTCTCTTTTCTGATTCAGCCTGGCAAAGCCCTGCCTGACTTTTGTGCCATGAGGGGATTGCTTGGGCTAAAATGGAGAAATTGACCGAGAACTTTGGCTCCTAAAATTGAGTGCTTTGCTGTGAACATCCCAACTGTCTTCTTTGGCATCCACAGCTGATGTATACTGGGTCCAAAGATCCTCCCAGACCCTGTTAAGAATTTCACACTGTGTCATCTCTCTGGTGGTGCATTTTATGTTATTCCTTTCTTTCTACTAAATTTTTCTTTCTTCATTGTTCATTTTTAAAAGAGGTTGACTACTTTATAGGGGATTTCACTGGGAGATGGAGAAGTTGTATTTTGTGACATATTACATGTTTTTTTCTTCATTATCTTCATCTTCATGACTTTATAATTTTCACTTTATCCCTCTTACCTGACTATAAGGAACCTAGAACTTTCAGTCCAATTTCAGTCATCTTCTCTATTTCACTTTGTCCTGCCCATCCTAGGTACAAATTTGCTTTCCTATTCATTCCCTCTATTGCCCCGTTTGCCTCAGCCTCCCTCCTGTGCTGTGGCTGGTAAAAGAATTTACAGTTTTTCAGGTATAGGGACTCTAGGGTTTGGTTTTCATGGATAAGTATGTTTCACTGTTTTGTAACTACCTTCCTAATCATGCTGTTTTTAGTCCAGTATCTCCAAGGAATATTTTATAGTAGGAATCTCTTTTGGGAATGAAAAGTAAGACCTTAAAATCTATCATTTTTCCAAGCATCATTTGAAAAATCTCCCCACTTGTACTATTCTGGCTTCTTCTCTATTGAAGCTTAATTTTGTTGAATGACTTGTATTAAAACTTAATATTCATAAAGTATTTATTTATTTTTATTTTTAACGAAGCTTTAGATTACATAAATGTTACCTAAAAAAATATAGGGGATTCCCATATACCCCATCCCCTCCCCTCCCACACTTTCCCACATTAACAACACCTTTCATTATGGTAGTACATTTGTTACAATAGATGAATGCATCTTGAAGCATTTTACTAGCCAAGGACTATAGTTTACATTATCGTTCACATCTTGCCCTGCACAACTTTACAGGTTTTGGCAAAATGTATAATAGCCTGTATCCATTATTGCAATATCTAAAGTATTTTAAAAAATCTTATATGTTACAGCACTGATCTCCTCCTTTTGTTTTACAGAGAGTCTGTGTCCTGACTCTAACAAATTTTTATACCTATGTCAAGAAATTTCCATTTTCCCTACCATTGTAGGCAAAATGGATTGCTCACTATTCCCTGAATATTCCCTATACATGTTTTACTGTCTGCCTTTAATCATTTGACCCTTTCTACACCAACCTTCTTTTACTGGTATCATCATTTGCCAAATCCTGTCTTTCTTCCTAGGGCTAATTAAAAATGGCACCTCCTACAGGAGCCCTTCTTTCCCCAAGTCTCTCAACTGGAATTACTCTGGAATCTTGCGCACACCTCAGTAGGAGCTCATAGAACATCTAAGTGCCTATCACCCCACTCAGTGGGGTTCCTGAGAGCTCCGGAGACACCCTGGTCTTATATAAGGGGGGATAGCCCCAGAGACTGATGCCTTATCAGTGGGTTCTATTTTGTAATCTGTGCTCCTGAGAGTGACAGAATTAGACTCAAATAAGTCCTCCCTGCACATGGTTCACCAGTCCCTTCTATTCAAACCTACATGTGATGCTGGAGTTTCTTAGGTATACTTCCAGAGACTGGAGCCTCCCACCTACCTATGTGCCAGGTGTACATGAAATCTAGGTGGAGCTGCAACTCCTACCCTACAGCTCAATGGACTCATCCAAGTCACCTGGTGAGGAGACAACGATGGGAAATGGCCATCCCAGGGAATGGAGAGGGCCTGCATCTGCAGGCAGGATCATCCCACCCACCATATCCATGGGATATAAGCCCTCTCTCACTTGGAGTTGGAGTGGACATCACCATCCCAGTCGCCTCTGGATTGGGGGAAGAACTATGGACTAGAGTGGACTTGATGGTATTCTCTTGCTCACATATGGTGATTCTTGCAATGCAAGAAATTATAACAATGAGGTGGAGCCAGTGGCCACTTGACAGTTTTT
>JAKSZT010019939.1:0-16256 GCA_026826555.1 Tolypeutes matacus | reverse complement strand
AAAAAAAAAAAAAAAAAAAAAAAAAAAAAAAAAGTCTTAACTAGAATGCTCTTTGGAGCCTTGTGAGTCCTTTCAAATATCCACTTGTGAATTCTTTTTAAATGATGTTTTTAGGATCATTGGGTTACAATGAGTAGGGGACAGAGAATGAAATTAAACAATGTTACATTTTTTATCAACTCACAAAATTTTCCTTTTTACTTGCTTGATACAGTGAGCTCTGGAATGGGAATAAATTAATGTGTATCCAAGGAAGGTGTTACTGATGCCCAAAACACAATATCCATGCAATTAAATTCAGCAATATGTATTCCTAAGACATTTTAAGGTGGGCCATAAATTTACCTCATGTAGCACATTTAAGGATAACCATCAATGTGTTATACATAACAAATGGCAAGGACAAACCTGAGATATTTCCTATCAAATCCTAGGATATTTGTGTGAATGTGCATCTAAAGATATATGTTAATATGGAAAATATGATGATGGGTAGAAAGTTATGGTCAAAAGCAGTAATAAATGGAACCAGTCAATATTGCAGCAAAAAGAAAGGCACTCAATTATGAGTGATGATATAAAAAAGGAATGTAATCATGCTTTTTCCATTACCAATTTATAATAACTTATAATACTTTCATCCCCTCTCTCTTAGATATGGTGCTGATTAAAGGCTCACTCTGAAAATAACCTACAGACTTGTTTACCCCAGAAAAGAGAAATTGGATCCCTGATAATTTCCAAGTTCTGCCTAAAATGTCAACCTGGCTTATTTGGAGAAAGGTGATAACTGAATTTACAGGTAGACAGCAATAGTGTAATTTAAGTTTGGAGTTTACAGACTATGAGTCAATTTTACAATCCGATTATTTTTTCAGATGACCTGTGATAACTACTTGAAAAACCATACAGGTCATAGAATGTTGAAATACAGAGTGTCTGTGCTCGCACAAATCAGTGTGATATGCTGCTAAGCTGTCTGTATAATGGGAAGTAGTTGATTACTAACTGCCAGGTACTTTAGAGTTTCATTTGCTTTGTAGAATATGACATATGTAAAAGTAGAGACAATGCAATTAAGTAAATTAGAAATAGAAACAAGAGACAGCTTTCAGATAGATAAAATTGGGTATGATTTAATATCCCAAGGTTACTAAAATTTCCTCTCTGGAGCTATACAAAAGGCATTTATGAGGAGTTTTATGGCATACTCAGGTGGAGCTATATTTAGGATACAACATGCTCAATTATCATGCCAAAGGGACATGCAATATTTTGGAGTGAAAACTTTTACTCAAATTGCACAAACCATGGAGATACAACTGCAATAAAATATCTTGTGGCTTAATTAGCTCTGATCCCACTTTGCTAGACATTATGCAAAGATACTAGTTGATAATCATGGAGTATCAGGACAATACTACATGATTCCAAGAGGCTTACCTAGATGAAAAAGGCTTGCTCACCCAAACAAGAGTACTAGAGGCGATAGCAAGAAGATTTACTCAAGAAGCATTAAACAGCTATCTTACGCTGGAGTTCATAATTGTTGTTGACAGACTCTAGTATACTACTGTATAATTTTCTTCTTTATTGCATTACACCTTATGCAAAGGGAATAAAAGAGGTGTATAAATTTATGGTTTAATACCTCAGTTTGTATATGTGTTACACTGAAGCAGAAAAAGGCTTAATTTGACTTGATTCATAAGGATTCCTATTTATGCATTCTACATTATTTGAGAACCTAGATAGTTGCAAAAGTAATTTTGATATTGCCTTTTATTAGCATCAATAAATCTTTGTAATGATGAAGTTAGTAAATGCATTAGTAAAGATAAACTGTGCTTTCTTGTGGTAAAAATGAGAAAATGAGTCTTGAGAACTCTGTGGCTTATCGTGAAATTTTATTTTCTGTACAGCAAAATCCACGGAGGATTTGGGAATCATGTAAGACATTTGTCATGGCCTATCTTAAACACAAATAGTCTCAAAATATACATAAGGGGGTTTGAGGGTATGGATATTTGGATATGAGCAAATATTTTGGTTACAACTGAGAAAAAGTGATCTCCAATTCACAATGAATTGTGTTACATATCAATATGTATTCCACATAAATATGTATATAATTATCATGAGCTATAGGCTAGTTATGGAGCAATTTGGGTTAATTCAGTCTTACAAAGATAAAAATGAAACATCAAATTTGGCAAGATGTCAGCTTTGGATCATCTGCATCCTCTTCTTTTTTCAAGATTTGTTCTCTTAGTATTGCTCTGTAAGTAACCACATCTCAAATGATTACTAATTTCATTGGTATGAAATTGGTCTGTAATTTTCTATTAAAATTTGAATGTGCAGATTTTCTGTCTTGATACTTAGATATCAAAAACTCTCTGTTTTTTACCAGCTTAATTTTTTCCCATTAGCTAAGGCTCTAATCTATTCAATAAAAGCTATTTTGAAGGTCAAGTGCTTGGTGGATCTTTTTGATGGAAAAATTCTCCATGTATGTTTCTACATGGAATATGAAGGGCAAGTTTGCTCTATGGCTGTACCTGACAAAATTTAATATCCCTTTTTGGCTTTAGGCAGTGTATTAGTCAGCCAAAGGGGTGCTGATGCACAATACCAGAAATCTGATGACTTTTATAAAGGGTATCTGTTTGGGGTAAAAGCTTACCATTACCATGCCATAACACATAAGATACTTCACTTCCCTCATCAAAGTCTGTTGCCACATGTTGGAGCAAGATGGCTGCCAACGTCTGCAAGGGTTCAGGTTTCCTGAGTTCCTCTCTTCCCAGAGCTCTGCTTTCTCTACAAGGCCAGCTGTAGACTATAAGGTGAACGGCTCATCTCTCTTCCAGAGGCTTCCACTTGAGTTTAATGGAGACTTCTCTCCTTTTTCACATATCTGTTCTCTGTGTGTTTACTTCCTATGCTCCAGGATCAAAACTCTCTTGTGTCCTCATTCCCTGTGTCTTTACTTCCCGAGACTACACATCAAAACTCTGGCATCAAAATTCCAACTAACTCTTCTGCTCTGCTGTGTAGTTTTCTCTGTGAGTCTCTGTCTGCCAAGGGGGTAGGGACTCAAAGTCCTACTCATGCGCCCAATCAAAGCCTTAAGGATTATTTATTCAAGTAAAAGTGAATCCTCTGAAACCAAGATAATCTAATATGCCCAGAGGACCAAACCAGCTTACAAAAATAATCCTATATTTATTTTTAGAAATCATAAACAATATCAAAATTCCAACAAGCAGAGAAAATAATTTGTCTGGGCATGTGAGTGGTGCTTCTTGGCTTGTACAATTCAAGAGCATTAATTTTGGGATGACTCCTGGTTTAATGACTCACTCTTTTTCATCCAAAACCATTGATTTATATGATTCTTAACACCTGCAAAAATTTCTCTGCCCTGACATAAGCAGTTGGGATTACAAAACTCATTTTTGACAAAGTTCTAATGATAAAACTTTACAATAAATTTGTAGTCTTGGGCTTGGCTACACAAGCTATACCTGAAGATTTGCAGATAATTTTTTTATAGAATATACATTGCCATGAATTTTCCAAACATTGTTAAAATTTCATGACAATTAACCAAAACCCATTGAATATTAATTTGTATATGCAATTAATTTTCAAATTGGATAGGACTTCAGTCACCATTTAAGATGGAGAAACCATTCAAGATTTTCAATAACAGGGTGATAATATGTACTTAATTCATGTATTCTCACTGTAAAACCATTTCTTCTGAAATAGATACAAATGTTCTTAAAATGTGAATAGAATTTATTTTATCTTATTAATTTCCCTGAATTGATACACAATATCACTCTTTGGCTCCAGAGCTTTATCATTGCATTTTTCACCTCTGCATTTTGAGTGTGTAGATTAATGGATTTAATATGGGTGTTATCATAGTGTAAAATACAGCCATCCTTTATCAATGGGAATACTGCCCATGGACTGAAGGTATGTAAACATGCAGGGTACAAAAAGTAAGATGACCACAGTAATATGGAGGCACAGGTGGAGAGAACCTTCAGCCATCCTTCAGAGCTGTGAGTTCTAAGGTTGCAAAGGATGAGGACATAGGACGTAATAAGAAAAAAAAACGAGCAGACACATGAACCCACTGTTGGCAGCAACAGGGTGCTAGGATGTGAGTATTAGTGCAGGAGAGCTTCAGCAGAGGATATAGTCAATGACATTGGGACCACAGAATTGTAAGCACATCATAAAAAGGATTTGAATTAGGACATGAAGAAATCCTCCAACGAAGCACACAGCAACCAGGAGCCCACACATATGCTGGTTCATTGTGATCATGTAGTGCAGGGGTCTGCAGATGGCCACATAGTGGTCACAAGCTATCACTGAGAGCAAAGGAGCTCAAATCCACTCATGACATGCTCCACAAAGGCCTAAGTCATGCATCCACGGAAGGAGATAGTTTTCTTTCTCTGAGTAAGTCAAATACCATTTTGGGGGCTGATAGATGAGAAGATGCCATCTAGTAAGGACAATAGGGAAAGGAAAAATTACATGGGTGTTCGCAGATTTGGACTGGTGGCAATGGTCACTGCAATGAGTAGGTTGCCAGCAGGAGTACGTAGGTAGATGAGTGTAAATGATAAACAAGGGTTTCTGCATGCATGAGTTCTGTGACAGGCTGAACAAGATGAATTTTGTTACATTATTCCTTGCTCTATGAATCCAGTTTTTCATCTTGATAATTGATTTATCTGCAAATGGCACAGGGATTTTAATGTCATTAGATAAATTTTGATCAAGAGAATATATATGTCAGATAAAATGTTTTCTGTGTAATTGATGGAAATGCTGAGCAGTTACATCCTAAACTTCATGCTAGGTAAATTTTGTGTTGCATGCTCTGTACATAGGCCAATACTACATATGAACACACACATGGTTTTATGACTGTTGCCATGCAAGACACCTTTGCTGAATTCATATATGACTGAATCTTCTCCCAGTAATTGCCATAATATGTTCCCTGATGCAAAACTGGAATAAAAAAGCACCTGTATCACAGAATAAAAATTAACAAAAGTAATCCCTGGAATGACACTACATGACAAATTCTAAGTTAAAACAAGAACAATACTTAATAATACAATTTTTATAATGTGCTATCATCTATTATAACAAATACTGCACACACTAGCGGGAGTTGTTAATAATAGGGTGGTATATGAGAATCCTGTGTATTTGGCATGATTGTTCTGTATCCTCACAACTCTAATAAAGTAAAAAAGGACCTGTAAAGAGTAGAGTCTTGAATTCACAAGAGTCCATTCTCTTGTGTCTCTTCTATAGTCACTCATTCTGCTGAGGCTAAGTTGCAATTTGTTTTACATTATATTTTAAACTTGTTTCAAGGTATATATAAAACATCTGGTGAGATCAATTTGAAATTAGGGATGATGTAGTCATACTTCCAAATCAACTAAACTAAGGGAATATTTCAAGCTCCAGTAAGATATATCCTGGTAGATTTGTGAGCTTATGCTTCATTGAATCAAAATTCTGTAAGAATGTCATAGACTCTTTATCAACCACCTCTGGAAAAAGGATATCAAGAAGAGTAAAACAGGCAGCATGATGCAATGCAATATTCCTCAAATGTAGTTGAAACTCTGGAAGTCACTATTTGGGTAACATCTGTCATGTGTTGTTTCAGGTACTTTTGCAAATAAAAAATGAATTTAAGGAAATTATGAAACATTCCCTGGATCTGTTACCAAAAAAAAAAAAAGGTACTTCTTAAGCAAGAAAACAAAACTACCACAATTATTGGACATTTGTGTTATTTGGAATAGATAGACTCTTTATACTATTTTTACATTTTGTTTTTGCTAACTACAAATTTATTGAGATTATATATATATGGTAAAAGAAAAAGAACAAAGAATGAACAGTACATGACCTCACTGATATGAATTAAGGAATTTGAGCAGTCTCAGAGAGCTATTATCTGTAAGATAGATTTACAAGAAATAGAAAGAGAAGGTTGTGAGCCATCACCCATATGCATGTAAACTATGGTAAAGTGATAGAGTATAGTTGCATATTGAAGGGATAGGACAGGAGGGTAGTGATGTTATTGGGTTGGGTGGTGCAGGGTTGACAGGTGTGTAGATTGGGAAGGGTGGTTAGAAGGTTCAGGATACTGGGGGGAGGGTTGGGAGAGGGACCAGTGAATACTGGGGATTTGTGGGTATGAAGTTGAAAGAACAGAGGTGGGAATGCTCTTATGGCAATATGACACGGAAGGGTCACTGGTTTAGGGTGTTCGTTGGGGGGGGATTTGGGACAAGGCACACCTGAAGCAGGCTTCTAGGGAGTGTGTGAATGATCATTGTGTAATAATGTGTTGTGTCAGTGGGTGGAGACCCACATAACAAGTGTGAAGGAGTTGGACTCCCATCTTTGGGAGAACCGACTTGTTCAGAAATAGGCGGGAGTCTTTCAAGAGCAAAGGTGGTTCCTAGAAGGGGAGAACAAACCAGTGTGTCAAGACCTCTTGTTGCAAGTAACCATGAATCTTATCATCCAACGAGTCAAGACAGGGGGCTGTCGTGGGTCCCTGGGTGGGGGTGGGTGGGAGGAATAGAATAGATCAAATAGGGGGTATTTAGTGGTCAGTGGAAATGTTGGTCAGTATCATACAGTGATGGACACAAGACATGGTAAATATCATCAAAATTTATAAAAGTGTATGGTCTAAAATGTAAATCATAGTGTAAACCATTGAAAATGTTTAGTAGCTATGTTTCACTATTTGTATTATCAGTTATAACAGTGCTACCATCCACATATAAAAAGGTATTAATATGTGGGGGGGGAAGAGGCAGGATGTTGGGTATATGAGAGACTCTTGTATTCTGTGTGTGACTTTGCTGTGACCTAAAACTTCTTTGAAAACAAAATGAAAAATAGTGAGACACTGGGGAATGAGAGCGTGAAGGTACCACAGTACAGACTGGACACCAGTTGTTGCAGTGATGAAAGGCAAAAGGTCAAAAAATATTTTTTATATTTTTCATTTTTTAAATATCTCAATCTTTTAATTTAATTTAATTTTGTTTTTTTTTTAATTTTTAAGTATTTTTATCTCTTACATTTAAACTTATCATTATTATTTCATTTTACTATTAATTTTATTCAGGTATTGCAATGGCTTCATTTTCAAAGAAGCTTTGGACCACAGAAGGGGTACAACTGGGACGTGGGAGGATCATTGGTGTGGGGCGTCAGGGATGGGAGTGCATGTGAGGAAGTTCACCTGAGCATAAGTTTAAGGCATATAAACATGTTTAAATATTCACAGGGCATTGTCACAGTGGGTGAAGAATCACCCAATAAATGAAAGAATACTGAATTCCCAGCCTGGAGAGCTCTGCCACATTCTCTAATGGAGCAACAACAGTCTCCCAAGTGCCGAGGTGCAGGGACTGGCAAAGGAGGATGATCCATTGATTGGCCCTTGATATTGATGACTAGCCCTATGAGTCTTTGCTCTTGAAATTGAAACTTATTCTATTGTTATGGAGTTCCTAAGGGTTGCCTCCTGAAAGCCTCCTTGTTGATCAAATGTGGCTTCTGTATAAGCCAAACTCAGCATATGAATGTGTTACCATCCTCCCAGTATGGGACAAGACTCCTGGGGATGAGCCTCCCTGACACTGGGATTGCTACCAAGTGCCAACCTGCAATATGACTGGAAAAGCACCTCACATCTCAGTAGAATCTCATAGAATTCCAAAGTGGATATCACCCCAAATAGTGGGGCTCCTGAGCGCTCTGGAGACACCCAGGTCTTATGTCAGGGCAAATAGCTCTGGAGTTTGGTGCCTTGCCAGTGAGCCTTCCTTTGGAGTTTGTCCTCCTGAGAGTGTTAGAGTTAGATTCAACTATGTCTTCCTTGCACATGGCTCATCTTTCCCTTCTATTCAAACATATACTGGAATTTGTAGGTGTACGTCCAGAGACTCTAGTCTTTGGGCTTTCTATGTGCCAGCTGAGCCAAGAATTTCAATGGAGCAGCCACTCCTACTCTACAGCTCATTGGACTCACCTAGGACAACTGTTTGGGAGATGTTGATGGGCAACAGCCATCCCAGTGAATGGAAAGAGTCTGCAACTGCAGGCAGTATAATCCCACCCATCTTCCCCATGGGATATAAGCCTCCTCTCAATTGGAGGTGGAGTGGACATCACCATCCCAGACTCCTCAGGATGGGGAGAAGTGCTATGGACTAGAGTGGACCTACTGATATTCTACTATAGACATATTGTGATTCAAGCAATGGAAGAAATTACAAAATTGAAGTGGAGACAGTCACTCTTGGAGGCTCTGGGGGCTGGGAGAGGGAAAAGCAGTTGTAATACAGGGGCTTTTTCGGGACTTGGAATCGTCCTGAGAGACATTGCAACAACAGATATAAACCATTTTATACCACATGCAGAACTGTGTGGGAGACAGTGTGGTCTACAATGAGAACTATGGTCCATGTTTAATGGCAAAGCTCCAGGATGTGTTTATCAATTGCAATGAATGTGCCACACTAATGAAGGATGTTTATGTGGGAGGTTGTGGGAGTTGTGCGAGGTGGGGCATATGGGAATCCCTATATTTTTTGTGTAACATTTATGTAATCTAAGTATCTTTTTAAAAAAAAATTAAAAATTAAAAAAAAAAGGATATTGGGTATAGTTCAGTGGAGGCAATAAATTTTTTTTCAATAACTGATAAGTGTTTTTTAAGAACAAATTAATTCTTTTCCTCAAGCTATCCTGAAAACTTAAGAAAAAAAAGGTAATCGTGTGTATTAAAATATTACAATAAACCATAAATTAGTAAAAAAACAAAAAAACATAGAGATAGATATGAAGTTGATTTCTCAATGGAGTAGAACACCATTGAAGTTAAGCAAAAAGTGTAGTATAAAAGGATAAAAATGTAGATTCATCGACATGAAATCATGTAACATACTGGAAAAATAATAGTAACAAGTATGATAGACAATTATTATTATAACAGAAATTGCTTTGAAAAATAATGAAAAGGCTTTATAATAAAGGGCAAAATTAATGAGAAGGTAATTCTCAGGAAAAAATTAGATATGTAAAAAATACTGAATTTCATGTCAGCAATATATGCAATTTAAAAATAATCAATATTAAGTGGCAACTTATTAATAACAAATATTAATGAGAACTATATATGCAGTGTTCATGAGTTGTGATGATATAAAATTTTCAATAATCCTTATTAGCATCTACATCACACAATATATATGGCTAAAACTATGTATACAGGTTGTGCTTCACATGTTTTATATAACAGGGAAAATGGATTAAGTCAACCTAAATGTCTGCATAAGGGTGTACAGCTAAATGCATTGTAATGTGTGGTTATGAAGAATCACATGGACATTAAAGAGATTTGTAAGAAGATAAAGGACATGGAAAGAGTTTTCAATACAATACTTAGTGGAAAAGGAATAATATATAATGACATATATATTATAATCTTAAGTCTAAAAGGACATATACTCAGAAACAGTTATGAAGAATATACACTAAAGACTAACAGTCCTTACCATAAATGTGTGATTAAGAAGGATTATTGTTTTCTTCATTTATCAATTTTATGATGTGATTTTTCTGTAAAGAGTATATATTGCCTTTATAATCAGCAGAATTTTTAAATAAAATACTTTTTATTTACTTGTCTCATATCTGGGTCCACAATGTCACAAATGAATGCTATTCAAAGTAGTCTTCATATGCCCATCATTAGTCATAAACCACGGTGACAGTTGAAACACATGTTTAAATATAACTTACTTATAAGGTGAACACTAATGTCATCTGGAGAGAAAAATACTAATTAAGAAGTCACTGGTTATACCTATCTCTCTGAATACATATGGAGAAGAAGTAACAAGTTCATCCCATATTTGTAAAGAATACTTTCTGTGGTGTTAGCAATCACTGACCCATCACTAACTGCTTCTCTGAACGTTCAGCTATATTTACTTTAGGTATAGGGCTTCTTTACATCAATTAAGGACTTGAAAATGATGCTAAGGGAGACTTTCTAATTAAATCTTAGATTGTGGGGTGCTGATATCTTTGCTCTATAGGCTCACACCAATTGGCATACGTGGGCCACAAGCATTGCAGCTTAGAATACAATTTCTTTATCCAAAAATCTTGATGACAAGCAACATAAACTTGAAGGACACCCCTTCCCACGCCTCCCCACTGCACATTACCTGTCTTACTTTCTTGGTGACTAGAAAAAGCATATTAAGTCCTTTGATTTGTTTTATTACATATTTAAAGGCCTGAAAGTAGCAAACTATGTTAAGACAGAATAATTGGGGATTATGAGTAACATAAACTCAGCAGCAAATCAAAGTTGCCCTGGAGTAGCAGGTCTCTGATGTGAGCTTTTTAAGCCTTTTCTTTATAGAAACTCTGTGCTGAGGCTGGAGATAACTGCTTTGGTCCCTCAGAGTCTGGGTGCAAATTGGATGGCAATTTAGAAACAAACAGCATCTATTATCTTTGGCTCTTGATGTGGTGTTACAAGCCTGGTAATCCCCAAAGTCTGTCCTTATTAACATTTTCATGTATGATTGAAGGTATATATTTAAAAGAATATTGCACAAGCACAAGAAGGAGTTAGGGATGTTCTGAACTTTCTGTTCCCGGAAGGTTAGAATTAGCAGCTTCATCCAAGTTGGCAGTCAAACAAGTATACCATGTCCTCTCTTGTGTCTATGACATCGGTGACCATCAGGGGTGAACAGAGATCCACTGGAGTTAGGTAAGCAGCATCTTATGCCTGCAGTCTGGAAGTCATCCTAGAGCCTGGGGAGTAGGTTATGCATTAATTTAGTCATAGAAGAATGGGTGCAAGAGTTTATCAGAGTATATAAAACAAACCTATTACCCTCCCTCAAAGCTATATGGAGGATTGAAGAAAATAAATTTTGAAAATACCGAGGCCATTAAAACTTCTATTCCAGTGTTGTTGCCCTGAGGATAAACACATGCCGGCTAGAGAAACTGCTCTCTAATATTAAAATTATGACATGCTTATGAGGAAGAACTTGGGATACAGTAAAGTGCACCTCCTAGGGCTGGCTCTTCTACATACTACTGTGCCAACTTGGCAAGGTTCTTAGCTTCTTTATGCCTCATTTTCACAACTGTACAAGGAGGATGAGAAGTAACTTATCTCATAAATCTGTGTGAGGATATAGGAGATTATGCCTGTAATGCTTAGAATGGCATTTGGCACAGTGTCAATTCTTTGTTGTCTGTTGTCATCTTCTGCCTAGGCACGAAGAGCTCATGGTGTAGCATGCCTAGACCTGGCAACAATTTTCTTGTCTATTACATGTAAGTTGTTTTCATTTCTCTTGTGGATGGCAAGATTGTGGGTAAATGGTGAAATTAGGAGGAAAAAAAGGCCAAGTTTAGAAATAGTCAATAATTATTTGCAAGTAAAAATAATTCTGAAAACTTTCTAGGAGTGTTTGACTTCCACTCTAAAATAACTAACAGGAAAGATGAGATTCCCAGATAAGCTTGTAGGGGATAAATGAAATGTGAATATCATTAGAACAAATATGTAATCAGAACTTTCATATATCAATGAATTTTCTTAAGTATGATGTCTCATTTGAGTCTTATATAATCACCATGATGAAGTTCTTGTTATTTCCAAATTATGTGAAAGGAAATTTGGCCATGGGAAAAATCTAATAACCAGTAGTGCTTCAATTTAAGTCCAGAATTAGCTGATTTTAAATCCTGAGCCTTATTCATGATGTTATGGTACATATCAGAAACTGGTGCTATGAGGTGTCCACCCTGGATAGTAGAGGGAGAGGAGACTCAGACCAAGTCTGGACTGTTTAGAAGCTTTGGTTCTATCACCAAGCAAAGGCATGGTTTACTCATCAGACAGATTCAATGTTCAGGAGCTATAAAGGAAGGAGAGTGGATGGAAGAGAACATCTCCTAACTTACTCTTATCTTTGATACCCCTGCTGGAAATCTGCCTAAGCATGATCTTGGCATCTTTGATTTTGGAATCTCTTTGGCTGATGGGTAGAATGTAGGTCTAAACAGAGGTATTCAATTTCTGAAGAAGGATATGCTGTATGTGAATAGGCAATACTAACATCCTAGATGAATTCCACCTGAAAGATATGAAACTGGATATGATTCCCAATTCTTTTACTTACTAATATGACTTTATGAATATCAATTATCTTGCCAGGACTTGTTAAATAGCCATAAAGAAAATAATATTATTGGGATAGATACAAAAGATAGCATATGAAAACATCAATCTTGTGTATTTTGCATAGAAAATGTTTAGAATATATTTTCTAAATTAGATTGAGGGAAATGTTTCATGGCCAACACACCTACTACTATGACACTGTTGTCATTTTTTTTTTTTTACTTCTGGCCAATCTGTGTCATCTAAGGCAAGTATCTCAACTTCTCTGTGCATCTTTCTGCTTTGGAAGAATCCAAGGTTGCAAAATAAAGAGTTGTACAGAGGAAGATGATATAATGACATCATTCTTCAGGTAAGAACTAAAGCAAGCAAGGAGACAGTGGTGCACCATGTGAATGAGAAAATTGTCAAGCTATAATACATATATACAGCAAGAATATCTTTCAAAAGACAGAAAATAAAGATTTTTTCTTTTATACGAAACTAAAAATCTGTTGTCAGCCCACTCACAGTACAAAAAATAAAAGGAGGCTTTCAGGCAGAGGGAAAGTGATTCTAGTGGAAATATGGATCTATACAAGAGAATGAAGATCACCAAAACTAGTAACTACATGAGTAAATATATGAATTTTTGCATAATAATTAGGTCAATTTTACATATTATTAATTAAGAAAAACAAAAATAAACACCACCTAAATATCCTGATGACTTTGACCTTTCAAATAATGATTGACTGGGAAAACTTGTAAGACAAGATTCCAAAGATTTTTACTCTCAATGGAATGAATTTAAATCCATGGATATAAAAATTTCTTATCTCATGAATAGTTAAGAGTCAACATAGCATAAGAGATATGAAGGAATAGAGCAGCCTTTCTTCTGCCCCAGAGATGGGAATTCACACAGAGTGAAGGTTTATGTTTATTTGAAGACGTCATTGTAAGAAAATCACTCTCAGCCAGGCTCCCTTTAAAACACACCTAGTCGGTGAAAAAAATAAAGTCTGTAGGAAGGAGGATTCAACTTCCATTTCCTCCCACTCAGCCTCCAATGTGGACTTGATTGCAATCTTCCCAAGAATCATTTGGGTTGGCATAATTCACTTGACACTTTGGGTTCAGGTTGTTCCTGGACTTAAAAAGATGACGAAGGGTATGGATAGGCACTCTCCCCACAATTAGAAATCTTTTTTGAGGAAGGAGTAAGTGTCCCTGAGGGTACAGTGCAACACTTATTCAATTATTTAAGGCATGGAATTCATTAACCAGATTACTTGGTCAGAGCTCTGTCTATGTAAGGGGATGTCAGGAGAGACCATATCAAAGATTTCTCTATTGAGAATTAATTGCATTGACACAAAAAACTCCAACTCTAACTCTAAAGCCTCTATCAACTCTATCATCTCTATCTCTATATCTTACTCTAACTCTCTTTGTCATAGAAACAAAAAGGGTACTGGATTTTATATTCCCCTCCATTGTTTTAATTCTGGAGCAAAAACCCTCATTAAACCTTAACAGGACCCATAAACATTTTGAGGGTGCTCTGTTTGTGGTAGTTAGAAGTAAAATTCCTGAGAAGACTAGAAGGAGCTGTATGTTGAACAAATTATCAACATTAAATTTTAATCAGAGCCTGTGCACATATTTATCTCATGGGTAGGAAATCATAAAGGTGAAAAGCGTTATTAGATATCATATGGATGAGGAGGCTTGAGATTGAAATAATGATTGTGTGATGGCCCCTATTTTCCTAACAAGTAGAAGGCATAGCCTTTCTCTGATATGAGAAGAGAATTTGTGGAATAAAGGTTACAGGAAATTGACACAAAATTGGAACCTATGCTAAGAATAATATATAGAAGAGGAAACCATCAAGAACAGCTAGAAAGTTTGCTCAAAAACATTGAATAAAGTGTTCAAGTTGGAGTTCATAATTCTTATTGATACTTCTTGGAGGATGATTGTATAGTTTTCTTTAGCAATACCTTACATCTTTGGTCAAGGGACAAAAAGCTGATGTATAAATTTATACTTTAATTATTTCAGTTGCTGAAGTGTGTGTTACACCAAAGAGAGGGAAGCACTAATTTGACTTCATTTTGTAATGATTGCTATTTATCCAATCTACACTATTTTAGAATCATAACAATTGATGACTATTAATCTGTATCTAAAATATATTTAAAATAATATTTAGTCATTGTTATGGAGTAATTTGCACTAATTCTCATCTTACTAATATGGAAGTGAGTCACTAAGATCGGCAGAACTTCTGCCCTGGCGCTAATCTAGATCCATATCCTTGGCTATAGGCAGAGAAAGTAGGTTATTCTGGCCCTCATACAGATAAAACAAAAAACAGGGCTCCCTTTAGTTGTGAAACAAAACAGCATTGATTTTTAGGGTAATTCCTACCTTAATGACCTTTTATCATTCTTCCAATCCCACATATTTCTGGTAGTTCCTGTCTATCACAATATGTCTACTTGGCTTGAGCAGTTGGTATTAATACTATGAATTTTCAACAAAATACTGATCTATAATGACATTATTTTAAATACTTTTTAAAATACTTGGCATATTGATTATATAATGTATGCCTAGAACTTTCCAAGGATTGTTTCACTGAATACAAAAAGCCATGGCTTTTCCTCCAAACACTGTGACACTTTTATGTCAATTGGCAATGTCCCTTCGATCAATAATTCATATATTCAAGAACTTTACAAGTGAATGATAATTTATTCATCATGTAATGAAATATTCATATTACACAAAAGTGGAAACATTAAAGATTACAGTTTTCAAGTGGATAAAATGTAAAAACCCACATGTCTGATACCAAGACCTATATTCTTTTCAGGAGCCACACTTGTTAAATTATGAATTGATTTCATTTCATGTTATCTAATCATGTTAATGTTATCAATAGTCACTTTCTGTCTCTACAAATTTTTCATGTCAGTTCATTTTTCACCTATACCTTTCTGACTGTGTAGATTAAAAGTTTTAAAATGAGTGATACTATAGCATAAAATATATCCACTCCTTTATCAATGGAAAAGATTATCATAGATCAATGGTACACAAATATACAGGCATAAAGAACAAGAAAGCACAGAAATATTGAAGCTATAGATGGAGAAAGCCCTCTGCCATGCTTCAGAGCTGTGAATTCTGAGGAGGCAGAGTATGAGGACGTAGGAGGTGGTAAGAATAGAAAACCTGAGCACCCATAGCAGCCACTATGGTAACAACAAAGACTCCACAGATATGAGTGTCAATGCAGGAGAGATTCAGCAGAGGGTAAGATTACAGAAAAAATGGTCATTAACATTGGAGCCATAGAAGAGCAAACATCACAAAAAGGATTTGAATCAGGGTATGAAGAAACTTCTCAACCTTGTACCCGACCACAAGGAGACCACACACCCATTAGTTCATTTTGATCATGTAGTGCAGAATCATGTAGATGGCCACGTAGTGGTCATAGGACATCACCTTAAGTAGGAGGATCTGAACTTCCCCAAGGAAATGTCCCCTAAAGACCTGAGTCATACACCCATTTAAGGAGAATGTTTTCTTTTCAGAGAGTAAGTCCAAAATAATTTGGGGGCCTTTGTAGCAGAGAAGGAATCATGAGAAAGGATAGGAAAGACAGAAAATTTTCATGGGAAACCCAAGGCTTAGCTAGATGGTGATGGTTGCTTGTTAGGGAGAGAAAGTGTAATAGATGAGTGTTCTAGATAAAATATATGAGCCAAAATTAAGCACACAGGTTTTCTTTCAGAATTTTTTTTTATTAATAGTGAAAAATGGAGACAATCCAAATGTCTACAAAAAGGGGAACAATTAATTGAATTAGGACATATAATTTAAATTATCTAGTGGACTTTAAAGTATTTTGTAAGAATGATTAATGATGATATAATCATTCTTA
>JAKSZT010019936.1:0-11045 GCA_026826555.1 Tolypeutes matacus | reverse complement strand
GTTGGAGTGGACATCACCATCCCAGTCCCCTCAGGATTGGGGGAAGAACTATGGACTAGAGTGGACTTGATTGTATTCTCTTGTTCACATATGGTGATTCTAGCAATGGAAGAAATTATAACAATGAGGTGGAGCCAGTGGCCACTTGACACTTTTGGGGTAGGGAGGGGATGAGCAGTTGAAATACAGGGGCTTCTTTGGGAGTTAGAGGTTGTCCTGAGTACTGTTGTGGCAACGGATGTAGGCCATTTTAAATCAGCACACACCACTGAGAACTGAGTGGGAGAGAGTGTGGCCTACAGTGTGAACTGTGGTCTATGGTTGGTGGCAAGGCTCCAGGATGTGTAAGTTCATTGAGGTTGGTTGGCCACACTTGTGGGAGATGTTTGTGTGGGATCTGGTGGGATGTGTGGGAGGTGGGCAACATGGGAATCCCAGTGGGTTCCGTGTAATATTTTGGGTAATCTAAGCACCTCTTAAAATATATGTATATATATAAATAAATAACATTTTTGTAAGCAAATGCACATATATGCATATATATTTATATATCATTTTGCAAATGTTTGTATGTATTGTGTGAATTTTGATTTTTACCCACAATAAAAATAAATTAAAAAAAAAAAAAAAAAAGACTGTCCTAAGCCAAATGGGAAACTACATGAATTCAGATTTATTCTTTCTTTAAAATAGCAGGAATCTCTGTAAGCTACACTGTAATCCCAAAGAACACACTTGTAATGTTATCTATGAAGCTAATTTATAACATATATATGATCTTTTTACGAGTTCTGAAAAGGTTCTTTTATCTGATTTGAATTTATTAAATCCAATGAAATACTGCAGTATGAACAGGGTGCTAGTTTTCATATCATCAACACAAATTTTGAGCACTGAAACGGTAGTTCCTGAGCCTTCCTGCTCACTGACATCCTCCTTCCTCCCACTTCCAGCTCTGAAAACCACTTTCCCTTTTGTTCAAATTCCCTGCTGTGCAAGCCACTCACCAACTGAAGCATAGCTCTGTTTCTTTCTTTTGCTTATGACCAGACCTCTTTCCCAGGTTGCTTAGAGAACTACATATTATTACTGAAATAAAATGTTACAACAGAAGTCCTTGTCCAGCCTTTAGTCCAGTCTTTTTATGTGATATGTGAAGTCCAGAGAGTTTTAGTGGCTTGCCTAAGTTCAGAACCTTTGAGCAGCATTGCTGGGGACAGAAACCAAGTTTCCCAACTCTAACAGCCTGGTAGCTCCACCTTTTCTATTAATCTCTCTTTGGATAGGCAAGACAAATTCACTCAGGTTTTATATGATAAAATTCTTTATAGATCTGCTTGGCTATTATAAAGCAACATGGCTTTATCACTGACAGAGGTCCCAAAAGCACCCATCATTGGCAATCTCCAAATATTTCTTTGAATTTTATCTATAGCACCCTTTCGTCTTAATAGATGTCATGGCTTACATAATACCTCAATTGTGTTTCACTGAGGACTCAGCTTGAATCTGACCTGCGTACACTGCTGGGATGCTTGGAGATCAAATGAGGGGACCTACCAGAAGGGTATTTAAATAAGAGACTAAAGAGGTTCTGGAAATGAAGAGAACCTGTACTACTGGGGGAAGATACAGAAAAATACATCCCTAAAAAAAAAAGAAAGAAAATGATGTAGCTCAGTGGTTGAGCACCTGCTTCCACATACGAGGTCCTGGATTCTTTTCCCAGTACTTCCTAAAAAACAAACAAACAAAAAACAGAAGCTGGCTCAGGAAGAATGTCTCTGTGGGCACTGATAGAAGGGATAAGGACTAGGTAGTGATGAGGACATTCTGGCTTCTATCACTAATACTTGTCCTCCAGCTGTGCCACATGAGCCAATGAATAAATCCAGGGGAGTGAATGGGCTAAGAAAAGTTTATACAAGAAATTAAATCAGAAAAAGCTATTTTAACCAAAATTTCTATAAGATATTAATGTACAAAATGGCACTTTTTTGGAACCTATGTTACAACTGGAACACTAAAGTGCAATAAATTCAGTCTTTTAGCTTTTGCATGGAAATCAGCATTGCTTAAATCTATTAAGGCTTTCAGTAATCCAATATTCTCGTACCAGTGTGATATATTACTTGACTTTTCAAGCAATCAGTGCCCAAGAGTTTGGATCAGCCCTCAAACTCTTAACCAAGTTCTTGTATAAGAAAGATTAGAGATTAAATTGGAGGGGTCCAGAGTCTATATGAATAAGAGACTGAAGAAATTTTGGGAAAAGGACTTTTCTATAAGGCCTGGGGCACAACAATCCTTCTTTGACATCTGTCTTGGGGAATGTACCACAAAAGGAAGGCAAAAGTTTCCCCTCCTCTTCACCATTGACTGCCACTCAGATTTTGTATTTTGAAGACCCCCTGGTGATGTGGTGGTAATGGCAATGGCCAGCATTACCTGCTGGGAGTGGAAATTTCAGGGCAGACTAGCAAGGAGTGAGGTGTCTTCCCTAAAGTGGGGGCAGCAGCATGCCTGTGTGGTGTGATACCAAACAGGCATGGCACAGTAACCAGGGGATGCTCATCAGTTTGCTGCAAACACCTGTGAGACCTGTTGTGCCACCTCCCAAGGAGGATTCAAGTTCTGTGAGTGTGAACTCATTTGTAAGTGGATCTTCAAAGATCCTATTAAGATGAAGCTAAACTCCAACAGGGTGGGCTTTAAAAATCCACTATGACCAAAGTTCTTATAATCAAAGGAGCAGAAGCCAGAGGAGGAGATGGCAGGTGATAGATGGCCATGTGACAGAAGCCAAGATTAAGCTACCACCAGAAGGCTGTGGACTTAGGAGAAAGCATGGCCTGCCAATACCTTAATGTTGGACTTCTGGCCTCCAAAACCATGAGACAATAAATTCCTGTTGTTTAAGCTGACCAGTTTGTGGTATATGTCATAGCAGCCCTGAAAAACTAGGACTGTTGAGGAGAGAAGTAAGAGACTGCTGAAGTTCTGTTTGAGCAGATGGAGGAAAACTGTCAATAAAATTTGAACTATTATTTTTAATGTGACCTTATTTTAGTCACAGGTTGTTGAAGCCTGGGAAATCTTGAGTTAATGTTAGTTTTTCACTTCTCAGTGAAAAAGATTTTTTTAAAATCTTATTTGAGTTGCCTGTTTTGGGGTTTTGAAGCACATCTGTTTACTTGTCATTTCAAATTTATAATTTAAAGGACACTTTCATGGATATAACAAATTCTTCTTAATGATTTCAAAGTATTATCATTTTCTTAATTCTCCTAGAATAATAACATCCTCTGACTGAACAAAATGAATGTTGACTGCTCTTTATTTTCCATTAGACTATCATAGAATTTATTTCTTATTTTCTCTTTTGTAACTTTCCACATGCCTAAAATTAAAAAAGATAGATTTTAAGTTTTCAAAATTTCAGTTGTCTCTTTGCTCCAATGACAAACAGCCTAAGGCTAATGAGAGAAATAGCATGACTTCATCAGCAGCCTTTGTCATTTCTGTTTCTAATTTTCTTGAGGTCTTGTGTCCTTGTTCAAACAGGGTCTCCAGATGGCACTGTTGTCAGAAATATCTAGGGGAAGAAAGATCCAAATATATTTTTATTTCTGCTTTTCAGTTCATAAATCACTAGTTTTGTTTTTGAAACGTTTTTCAGGTCAAAGCAGTTTTAAGATCCCTCTTCAGCAGTTACTTGCCATTTTTGCTCTATCCTTCCCATTTTCTGTGTATTAGATACTTTTCCAGTTGGAACTTATAATTCCCTGTGCAATACCAAGCATAGAGTTTGTTGAATCTACTTTTCATTTCCTGGTAAAGTTGCTTTTTAGCAACAACAAAAGTATTTACTTTCTGTTTTAACAAGTTTCTAAATAGCATAAATCACTATTATCAACACAATCACATGCATATATGTATCCACAAGTAGTGTGCACTTTTTCATTTAAGGAGATTTCTGAGCTCTGCTCCAGGACATTCCTTATTATGGAATATTCTTTATTTTGCAATAACCTTTGCACACATCAAATATAGAGCTTGTAGGCTTCTGTAAATGTTAGCAAAACATGCTGTGTCTTCTTTCCATGTAAATGTTCGTGTATCTCCGTTCTTGGAATTATTTCTCTGGGCCAGGGTGAGTTTTTGTACATGTGAGGACAAGATGGCAAATATTTTTAGGTTTTGACTATTTTGCTGAGTTTATTCATTACTGTTTCTTACAAATAGGAACTCCATTAACATGACAAATAAGAAACTAATTAACATATTCTCTGTTGAATAAGTGATTCAGACAGTTGTATTCATAAACAACCTTAGGGATACTACAAGGTCTTCCCTCCAGATCACCTGCCCTGGTTCTAAGCTCATCCTGCTCTATCTTGGAGGTGCTCATGTAACAATAATTTTTGTGTTAAGGCATTGGTGCAAGGTTTCCTGGAGGCCCTTGTCAAAATGTGCATGCTGCCTTGGAGGGACAGGACGGCTGTTTCATTAGCATTGGCTGGCAAACCGCTACCTTCAATTATTTAACAACTAATAATTGGGCTCTTTTTATGTGCAAGGGAGTATAGTCAAATGAGAGGAATGTGATTTCCTGAGGACATGAAGGATTGTTAATATTTGATGACTATGAAGGTAGGAAAAAAGTCTAAATTTATGAGAAAAATCGCAGATTTCAGGGTAAAGAGATATTTAGCAGGGTTGTGGCAGCTGGGTTCACAGAGGGGAGGCTAATTTGGGAGCAGAGGGTATATGTATAAATATTGTCAAAATGGAAGCAATAGTATTTTTCTAAGGATATTTTTATTCATTCAACAAATATTTACCACCTACAGTGTGTTTGGCATCAAAGATCTTGGGATATAGAAGTGAACAAAACTGGAAAGTCTACCTTCAAGAACATATAGTGTAGTGGGACAAGCCACAGACACATAAACAAGTAAATGTATCATGGCAGATAGTGATAAGATATATAGATAAACATAAGAGGGAGAAGTGCTGGGTAAAGAGGGATGAGGAGAGCTCAGTGAAGGGGTTGTTGCTATTTTGTGTAGGGAGGGCAGGAAAAACCTGACAGAATTGAAGGATCAAGCCCTGCAGTTTGGGAAAGGAACAGCAAGTTCAATGGTTCAGACACAGGAAAATACTTGTATTCAAAGAATAGTAAGGGGCCAGTGTGCCATAAGGAAAGTGAGCTAAGGGAAGAGTGTGGGAGAGGAAGTCAGAGTGGACTGGGGTGGGAAGCAGATATGTAAGGCCTTCAAGCTGTGGTAAATTCTTGGGATTTTACTCTGAATAAGCTGGTAATTCACTGGCTTTTAAGCTGAGGAATGACAGTATCTGACTAACTACTGTTCTGAGATTAGACACTAAGAGGTCAAGGGCAGAGGCAGGGAGATACGTTAGGAATATGTTATAAAAATCCAGGAGACAAATTATGGTCACTTTGATCAGAATCATATTGGTGGAGGAAGTGATTAAAGCTGAGATGCTGGACTTTTATTTGAAGGTAGACCTGGTGAGATTGGCTGTTCTTTAATTTGGACAATACATATCAGTGCTATTCTTGCTTGAGGCTGGAGGTGTGGTTGGGGGTGAGTGAAGGGGGATGGGCAAATGTGTGCAGATGCAGTCATGGGTTTTCTCCATTCAAGACTTAGGACTCTAAAGTCACAACACATAGTTATGTGACACTGGAGCCTATGTGTAAAATACCCAGTAACCAAATAGCCTACACGATTACAGTCTATCCTATGGAGTCCAGTATACTAGACATGCTCAGTTCTAAAGAGCCAGGTGTTATAATTGCAAGAGCCATGCCTGTTTCAAAAGCCAGTATTGGCTACAGTAACAAAGCATTACTTTCCTCTAGTTCCAGGCAGGGTCAGGAGTTAAAATTCTTCTTATGATCTTTTGGTCTTTGTTAAGCTACAGAGATTTCTTGTTGAGGCTACAATTATTTGGAAATAAAGTTTGGTTCCGAGATAAGTTTTAAAGGAAGTAAGGATTGCCTTTGATCTAGCTCCACATTTTGGGACTTCTCCTCTCTCTAGCTGCTTTGACCCTACCTAGCTGCCAATAAATTCCAATTCCTAGTTTAAGTATTGACTAAATATAGTAGTTACTTAATAGAGTACCTAAGAGACCAAAATCTTATTTTGCCTGCAAAGATGTCCTAGAAGTAAAGATTTGAGATTGATGGTGAGATAGTGGCTTTATTGATTTAATTAATTAATTTATTTGGCAGATGGCCCTGTCTGGAGCCCAGAGATCACACTTTTAGTGCAAACTTTCCTTGCAAGTGGGACGCATTGTTCTGTTGAATATAGTGGCTAAATCCAAATAACCGTAGTAAGGCACCATGCTTGCCATAGGATGTCTTATCCTGTAGATGGCAGGCAGCCTCTGTCCTTGGTTTCCCCAGTGCTAGCACAGTACACTCACAAGTAAGTTACCATGGTAAGCAGAGATGGAAGCCATTCATTAGCCCAACAGCATGGGCTCTCTCTAACCAAGGCTAATCTGACTATTCTTACTGTTGAACATCCAATCAACCAGCAGCAGAAAAAGATACCAAGCCCTCAGTATAGTGACATCCCTCATGGAAATCAACAAGCCACTTGGAGGCAAGTTTACCATGGTCATCCGCTGAGTTCTTAGATCTTACATAACTAGCTTCTCCTCCTCTCTGAGCCTTCAGATCTCTTTTTCAACACTCTGCCAAGGAAGAGCTGGCATCTCTAACTCAATTAACGTGGGCCATTGTTTTTTCCTAAGCTTCGAGAAGCCAAATCAGCAGATGTATTAGGATTGGCTGAAGATACCCCTGCTAGGGTGTCCTGTAGGACAGTACCCCATATCACCAAACTGTCCCCTATCCAGCTTTCTAGTCTACCCCTTCCAGTCCAGTACCTTCAATATTCACATCCAGGCACATTCTTCCAGTTCCTGCTAGCATCTGTTAGCCAGGATCTGTATCTTCTTCAGTGGGTAATTCTTTTCCTCTCTTAGCAGAGCCAGTACTTTTCCAATCAGACTGTGTTGATTTAGAGCCAGGAGAGGAGGTCTGGGCCCACATTGATAGGCAAATATTATTTTGAAGAGCATAAGGTCCAACTGGGTCTTCTACATGGACTACAGACAAGAAGAGGCTGCTTTTTCCAGCTAGAGAAACTGAGGTACTTTTTTACGTCCAGGCGTTTAGGGGCATTGGGAGTTCAATGATTCTGTGTGCATCCCAGTTCTCAGGATCCCACTTCTTTTCTATTAGTTACCTGATTTTACCATAAGAAACTTGCCAAGGTGCAAATCAACCTTCTTTGCTGCTCTGCTTCTCTCACTATAAAGTCCTGAGCCTCGTCTTCAGCAGTCTGCCCTGTGGCTGTAGATGATGATACCGTCCTTACTTGCTGCCATGGAAAGCGTGTGGCATTTATACTACATCCTCTGAATTGGAAATTGGTTAATCTAAACTAGTAATTTTCTTTCTTCAATCCATTAAATGCACTTGAAAGCCATAAACCCTACAGTACTTATAACTACTGTTATCACCATCTATCTCGAATGCTAGACATAGTGTACAATCTAGTACATCCCCTTCTGCTCGCATCCCACCCCATATACCACATGTGAAAGTTTCAGCCATGGCCCAGGGTTTTTGTCACTTTTCTTTCTACCAACAATGGGGTTCCTGTTGCTGTCTAGCCAGTATTCCATCAAACTCCAGAATCCTATCCTGAGAGTCTGATTCCTAAGAGCATTTCTGGTACCAACTGTCTGTAATGGTAGAAAGAAATTATATTAGATGCCTCATCATTCTGCATGGCTTAGTAGTAAGTTTCCCTTCTAAGCAACCCCAGTTGGCCCTGCCCTGATCATAACTGCCATTAGCAAGGTCTGCAGCTCTATGTGGTTTGGGATAATAAAGGTCCCTACCCTTCTTCTTCTGAAAGGTCCCTGTGGCTTCTACCCTTTTGCACTGCATAGTTTACTAGCAGGGCAGAATTCCCATATAGTTTGGATGATAAAAAGTTGCCCTCAGCTCTCCAAACATCCCCTGCTGTTTCTGCTTTTCTTGCCCTATAGCTTGAAACCTCCAATCCCCAGTATCCACGAGAAAATTCGACCCCTCCCCTCTGGGTCAAAATTAAGGCACGAGCCTGGGACCCACATGTACCCTTTCCCCACTCCTCCACAGATCCTTGCAGGAGCCCAGGTTAGGTAAGTCAGGGCTCCTTCACAGCCCTCATTCTCCTCTCTCCTTCCCCAGGCTCTTTGATCTAATAAAGCTGTCCTTTCATGCATTTGTTCACGCTGGCTGGCCCTCTGCATTTCTGCCTCCTCACTCAAAGAAACTTCACATAACATCTGAAACACTGTCTTAGGTTGGGTTCTCCAGGACAGAGCCTGAGATAAGGATTTGTGTCAAAGTGATTTATTAAGAAGTGTTTCCAGGAAAAAAACTGGTAGGAAAGTAGGAAGATGGGGTCAGGAAGAGAAAGAGGCTAAGAAAGAGTGAGGTTTCAGAAGAAAGCAAACAAAGAGTGACCTTGAGTCATTCCAACAGGGACAATCAAGAGACAATATAGCCACAGCCCATAGCTCTCATGAGCAGGGGGGTGGGTATTGGAGTATTTGTACTTCTGAGCCTGTGAGTCATTGGTGAAGGTGGTTGCTGCCCCTGAGAAATAAATTCTCAGGCAGTTCTAATTCTCTGTGTGAACAAAGGGTTCTGACACCCTGAGGACAGTCTTATGACAGCTAATAAACAAATAAATAATTGTTTAGAGGGAAAAAAACATATTTTTAATTTTATTATTATTTTGTATTAGAGAAGTTGTAGGTCTATAGAAAAAACATGAAGAAAATAGTGTTCCCATATGCTCTCCCCGATTATTTTTTTAAATATATATTTTTTATTTTTTTAAAGATACTTAGGTTACACAAATGTTACACAAAAAGTATAGGGATTCCCATATGCCCTGCTCCTCAGACCTCCCACACTCTCCCACATGAACATCCTTCATTAGTGAGGCACATTCATTGCAACTGGTAAATGCCTTCTAGGGCATTGCCACTGAGCATGGTCCATAGTTCACATTGTAGTTTATACTCTATCCCACACAATTCTGCAGGCTATGGGAAGATATATAATGGTGTATATCTGTCATTGCAATGCCATTCAGGATGCTTCCCAAGTCCTGAAAAAGCCCCTGCATTACACCTGTCTTTCCATTCTCCTGCCCCCAGCGCCTCCAGCGGCTACTGCCTCCACATCAATGTTGTAATTTCTTCCATTGCTAGAATCAAAAATGTATTGTAGAACACCAGTAAGTCCACTCTAGTCCGTAGTTCATTCCCCAATCCTGAGGATTCTGGGATGGTGATGTCCACTCCACCTCTAATTGAGAAGGGTCTTCGATCCCATACATCGATGGATGGTACTCTCTTGCTTGCAGTTGTAGGCTCTCTCATTTCCTTGGTATGGTGGTTGTCAATCCTCACCTCCTTGTTAGTTGTCCTGGGTAAGTCCAATGAACAGGAGAGTAGCTGTTGCAACTCCACTGAGGCTCAGGGCCCAGCTGGGACATGGACAGCCCAAAGATTCAAGTCTCTTGGATGTACACCTACCAACTCCAGCACCAAGTATAGGTTCAAATAGAAGGGACAGATGAGCCATGTGTAAGGAAGCCATAACTGAGTCCAACTCCATCACTCTCAGGAGCACAAACTCCAAAGCAGGGCTCAATGGCAAAGCACCAAACTCTGGAGCTATCTGCCCTGAGCCTAGGACCTGGGTATGTCCAGAGCCCTCAGGATCTCCCCCATTATTAAGACCTTGCCTTTGTGTGGTACATTTGGGGAAAATATTTTTTGATGATATTGTGCATCATAGACATCACTCCCATCTCACTACTTCTATTGTAATGTTCAGAGTAGAGTTTTAGCCTCAAAACTTCCACCCATTTCAATGCCAGTTTTCATCAGATAGCTCCTTATACAATTCCTTCTCTCCTTCTTTCTCCTCCTCCTCCTCTTTTTTTACATAGTCATTAAAGAAATTTGGGCAACAACCACTCATTGACCATAATGTGGATGCTTTTGGTGTTTTGCCTCCTAATTTTTTTCTGTGTATAAATTTTAAGAAATTTTACTCCTCAAAGTATTTTCAAATGGCTTTGTTCGCAAGAAATTTTACTAACACAGATCAAATGTTCAAAGAAAAAATGTATTAAGCACTTATATAGTCTTGACAATGTTCTAGCTACTGAGTTAAGAACCATGAACAAAGCAGGCAAAAATACTTGTCTTGTTAGGGGAGAAAAACAATAACCAAATATATAGTATGCTAAAGAGAAAAAAAGTGCAAGGAGGGTAGGGGTGCTTTTTTTTTAATTTAATTTATTTTATTTTTTTATTTTTATTTTTATTGTGGGTGAAAATCAAAATTCTCACAATACATACGAAACATTTGCAAAATGATATATAAATATATATGCATATATGTGTATTTGCTTACAAAAATGTTATATATATATACATATATTTTAAGAGGTGCTTAGATTACCCAAAATATTACACGGAACCCACTGGGATTCCCATGTTGCCCACCTCCCACACCTCCCACCACTTCCCACACAAACATCTCCCACAAGTGTGGCCCACTACCCTCAATGAACTTACACATCCTGGAGCCTTGCCACCAACCATAGACCACAGTTCACACTGTAGACCACACTCTTTCCCACTCAGTTCTGAGTGGTGTGTGCTGATTTAAAATGGCCTACATCCATTGCCACAACAGTACTCAGGACAACCTCCAACTCCCAAATAAGCCCCTGTATTTCAACTGCTCATCCCCTCCCTACCCCAAAAGTGTCAAGTGGCCACTGGATCCACCTCATTGTTATAATTTCTTGCATTGCTAGAATCACCATATGTGAACAACAGAATACCATCAAGTCCACTCTAGTCCATAGATCTTCCCCCAATCCTGAGGGGACTGGGATGGTGATGTCCACTCCAAC
>JAKSZT010019935.1:4952-23199 GCA_026826555.1 Tolypeutes matacus | reverse complement strand
TATAGGTTTGAATAGAAGGGACTGATGGACCATGTGCAGGGAGGACTTATTTGAGTCCAACTCTGTCACTGTCAGCAGCACAGATTCCAAAGTAGAGCCCACTGATAAGGCTCAATCTCTGGAGCTGTCCCCCCTTATATAGGACCTGGGTGTCTCCAGAGCCCCCAGGTGCCCCTCTGTGTGGGGTGATATCCACTTTGGTGTTGTAGGAGATCCTACTGAGGTGTGCGTACGCGTTAGCTCTGGGATGATCTCCTGACTCTCTTTGAAGCCTCGGAGTGGAATCTCGATACTTCTCTCATTGCTGAACAGATATTTCCATCTTGCATTTCAGCCACTGAAGAGACCGGCTGGACATTCTGAGAGAAGGGCTTTTTCTCAAGGTTCCCTGGCATGAATGAGCCCTCTGGATGTAGGGATCCCAACCCTGATCCCTTGTGGAGCAAGGGCTGCCTCACTTCACACACAGGTGGGTGGGATGGGATCAGATAGGCACAGTTCCCCTATGCCCTGGGGCAGGTGGTAGGCACCAAAATCAACAGGCACCTGCCGCAACTGAAATGCCTTGTGGATGTGTCCGTGGGCCCTGTTGGGGAACCGTGGGCAGGAGCGAGTGTGAAGGGATACATTTTCTAGATAGCAACTCGGCCTGCCGGAGAATATATATTGTGTCCATTGATACAGTGGGGTCCGTGAGCCACGAACAGGGGGTAAGTAAGGGAGGTTAACTGGCATGGAAGAGATGCTGGCAGAAACAGCGGGCTGCAGAGCTGTGTTCTGCTCAGGGCTATGGCATGGAGGTGTGGAGGACGCCGCTTCGTGGCGTGGCCCTGTCCTCAGGTGTGGATGCGGCCTGCCTCAAGGTGTGGCCGTGTCAGGTGCGGAGGAGGCGAGCTTCAGCCGTGGATTCCTCTCCCGAGTGGTCCTCCTGTGCCCAAAGGTCCAGCCATGGGGGGCCCCTCCTGTTCTACCCAGCCCTCGGCGCTCCTGGCATGTCCCGTGACCGCTCAGGTGAGGCCCGCGCTGCTCCCGCCCCTGCCGCCGCTGCCCCTCTCTCCAGCCGCTCCCGCCGCTCCAGGCCATCTCCACTGGGCCTTCTTCGGTCTCCGTCGCCGCCGCAGGTCTTCTGCGCCGGTGTCCCAGTCTTGGTTCCCCTGCTCGCCTCTCAACCCTCCCTGTCTCCCTGTCTCTGCCACTCGGTGGGGGGCGCTTCCCCTCCCTCCCGGTCTTTCCGTCATTTGGGTTTCCCTCTCCGCCACTTAGCTCCGCCCTCCTCTCCCTCCCTGACCCTCAATCTCTGATTCGGCTCGGCTCCCTCCGCCATTCTCCATCGCCCTTCGCCTCTGTTCGACACTCTCCGTCGTTCTCCGTCCCCCTTCGTCATTTTTCGACTGTCTCCGCCACTCTCCATCGTCATTTGCCCCTCTTCGGCTCTCTCCGGCATTCTCCGTTCCCGTTTGCCAGTCTTCGGCCATCTCCGCCATTCTCCGTCCCCCTCGCCACTCTTCGGCTTTCTCCGCCTTTCTCCGTCCCGTTCGCCAGTCTCCGCCATTCTTCGTCCCTCTTCACCACTCTTCGGCCATCTCCGCCATTCTCCGTCCCCCTCGCCACTCTTCGGCTTTCTCCGCCGTTCTCCATCCCCGTTCGCCAGTCTTCGGCTGTCTCCGCCATTCTCCGTACCCGTTCGCCAGTCTTCGGTCGTCTCCGCCATTCTTCGTCCCTCGTCGCCACTCTTCGGCTGTCTCCGGCATTCTCCTTTCCCGCTTGCCACTCTTTGGCTGTCTCCGGCATTCTCCGTCCCCCTTCGCCACTCTTCGGCCGTCCCCGCCATTCTCCGTCCCCCTTTGCCAGTCTTCGGCCGTCTCCGCCATTCTCCGTCCCCCTTCGCCACTCTTCGGCTGTCCCCGCCATTCTCCGTCCCCCTTCGCCAATCTTCGGCTGTATCCGTCATACTCCGTCCCCCTTCGCCAGTCTTCGGCTGTCTCTGCCATTCTCCTTGCCTTCGCCACACTTCGTCTGTTTCCGCCATTCTCCGTCCCCCTTAGTTGTCGACACCGTCTCCGTCTTTCCCCGGCTATCTCCGCCTTTCTCTGGCGCCTCTCGTCGTTATCCGCCCGTCTCCTTCATTCTCCGTCATTCTCCTCCGCCCTTCGTTATTGCCCAGCAGTCTCCGTTATTCTCCATCATATGTCGTCGTTGTCTGTCAGTCTCCGTCGCCCTTCGTCATTGTTCGACAGGTTCCGGCATCCTTCGTCGCCTTTCGTCCTTCTTCCACTTTAAAGCCTGTTCTTCTCGTCTGTCTGGCGTGATCCCTCCTCATCCCTCTCTGATAAGGGCGGGCCCCCACTACTGATTTGTGCATAAGTGTAACCTCATGGATGACCTCCCGACTCACTTTGAAATCTCTTAGCCACATGAACTCATTTGTTTCCCTTTCCCCCCTTTTATTCAAGGTCTTTTTCCAGTCATATCGCCAGTTGGCCCTTGGTATTAATCCTTCATTGCCAGGGAGGCTTATCCCTGAGAGTCTTGTCCCACACTGGGGAGAAAGAAATGCATTCATATACTGAGATTGGCTTAGAGAGAGGCCACATCTGAGCAACAAGGAGGCCCTCAGGTGGCAACCCTTAGGCACCCCATAACAGTAGGCTAAGTTTCAATTACAAGAGCAAAGACTCATAAGGCTAGTCATCAATGACAATAATCCATCAGTGGACCATCCTCTTTTGCCAGACACTGCCCCTGCACTTGGGGGACTGTTGCTGCTCCCTTGGAGAATAAGGTAGAGTTCTACAGGCTGGGAATTCAGTATTCCCTCAATAATTGAGTGATTGTCTACCCACAGTGACAATGCCTCATCCCTTGATCATTTGAACAAATTCATATATCTTTCCTGTATATTCAGAGGAACTTCTTCCCTTGAACCTCTCATCCCAGACACCCTACCAATGTTCCTCTGCAGGCCCCATTGTAACCCTTCTGTGATCTAAACCCTCCTTGAAGATGAGGCCCATATACGAACCAAATACAATTAATAGGAAAATGAGATAATAATAAGCTTAAATGAAAGAGATAGAATACATGGAAACTTAGAAAAAAAAAAAAACTAAAAGTAAAATGTAATTAATGGATTGGGACATTCAAAAAATGGAAAAAACAAAAAACATTTTAAATTGTTTTCCTTTTATCACTGCATTGTCGGATGCCCAGTCTGTACCATGGCACCTTCCCTCTCTCATTCCCCAGTGTGTCCCAAATTTTCATTTAATTTTCAAAGAAATTTTAGGTCTCAGCTTAGTCATACACAGAATACTAGAGACTCTCATATACCCAACCTCCTTCCCCTTCCTCACCCCATATTAAAACCTTTTTTTTATGTGGGTGGTAGCATTGTTATAACTGTTATACAGATAGTGAAATATAGCTACTAAACATTGTTAATGATTTACAGTATACTTTACAATTTAGACGATACAGTTTAATAAGTTTTGATGATATTTACCATGTCCTGTGTCCATTACTGTAAGGTAATGAAAAACATTTCCAATGACCACTAAATACGCCCTGTTTGATCTTTTTTGTTCTTTTCTACCCATCCCCCTGGGACACATGATACTCCCCTGTCTTGACTCATGGGATGACAAGATTCATAGTTACATGTCCTGGTTATTCTAACCTGCCCTTCCTAATCTACCCACCTGTCAACCCTGCACCACCAAACCCAGTAATATCACTAACCACCTGTCCTATCTTTCACTATGCAACTATACTCTATCAATTTACCAAAGATTATGTCCATATGGGTGATGGCTCACCACCTACTTTTCTCTTTCTCTCCCTTGTTAACCCATCTTTCAGACAGTGGTTCTCAGAGACTGCTCACTTTCCTCAATTCAAATCAGTGAGGTCATATAGTGTTCATCCTTCAATGCCTGAATTGCTTCACTCAACATAAGGTCTTCAAAATTCATCCATGTTATTCCGTGTGTTAGCACTTTAATCCTTCTTACCATGGAGTAATATTCCATTGTATGTATGTACCACATTTTGCTTATCTATTCTCTGTTGAAGGGCACAGGGGATGATTCCATCTTTTGGCAATTGTGAACAATGCTGCTATGAACATTGTTGTTCATATATCTGTTCGTGTCTTTGATTTCAGTTCTTCTGGATATATACCCAGCAGTGGAATCTCTGGATCATACGGAAGAAGTATTGTTAGTTTTCTGAGAAACCGCCAAACTGTCCTCCACAGTGGCTGGAGCATTCCACATTCCCACCAGCAGTGGATGAGGGTTCCTATTCCTCCACATCCTCCCTAACACTTATAGTCTTCTGTTTTTTTAATAGCTGCCATTCTGATGGGCGTAAGATGGTATCTCATTGTAGTTTTGATTTGCATTTCTCTAATAGCTAGCGATGTCGAGCATTTTTTCATGTGTTTTTTAGCCATTTGTATTTCTTCCTTGGAGAAGTGTCTTTTGAGGTCACTTGCCCATTTTTTAAATGGGATGTTTGTTTTTTTTATTTTCGAGGTGTAGGATTTCTTTATATATGCGGGATATTAGGCTCCTATCAGATATATGGATGCCAAATATTTTCTCCCATTGGGTAGGCTGCCTTTTTATTTTCTTAATAAAGTCCTTTGATATGCAGAAGTTTTTAATTTTGAGGAGATCCCATTCATCTATTTTTTCTCTTGCTTCTTGTGCTTTGAGTGTGAAGTTCATGAAACCATTTCCTCTTACAAGGTCCTGTAGATGCTTCCCTACATTATCTTCCATGGTCTTTATGGTTTGGTTATTATATTTAGATCTTTGTTTCATCTTGAGTTGATTTTTGTATAAGGTGTGAGATTGTATTATTCTTTCATTGTTTTGCATATGGAAATCCAGTTATCCAGCACTTGTTAAAGAGGCCATTCTCTCCCAACTGAGTGGTCTTGGTGGCCTTGTCTAAAATCAGATGACTGTATATGCCAGGACCCATAACAGAACTCTCAATTTGGTTCCATTGGTCAGTAGGTCCATCCTTGTGCCAATACCATGCAGTTTTCATCCCTGTAGCTTTGTAGTACATTTTAAAGTCAAGTAATGTGATACCTCCAACTTCCTTTTTCTTTTTCAATATGTCTTTGGCAATTAAGGACCTCTTACCTTTCAAAATATATTTTGTAGTTGGTTTTTGCAGTTCTTCAAAAAATAGTGTTGATTTTTATTGGGATTGCATGAAATCTGTAGATTAGTTTGGGTAGGATAGACATCTTGATGATGTTTAGTCTTCCTATCCATGAACAGGGAGTATTCTTCCATTTATTTAAGTCTTCTTTGATTTCCTTTAACAGTGTTGTGTAGTTTCCTGTATATAAGTCCTTTACATCTTTAGTTAAATTTATTCCTAGGTATTTGATTCTTTTTGTTACTATTGTAAATGGTATTTTTTTATTTCCTCCTCGGATTGCTCATTATTGGTGTACAGATATGCTACTGATTTTTCAACATTGATCTTATAGCTTGCGACATTACTGAACTCCTTTATAAGTTCTAGAAGCTTTGTTGTAGATTTCTCAGGGCTTTGTAGGTATAGGATCATGTCATCTGCAAATAATGAAATTTTTACTTCTTTTCCAATCTGGATGCCTTTTATATCATTTTCTTGCCTCAGTGCTCGAGCAAGGACTTCTAAGACAGTGTTAAATAGGAGTGGTGATAGTGGGCATCCTTGTCTTGTTTCCAATCTCAGAGGGAAGTCTTTTAGGATTTCACCATTGAAGTTGATGTTAGTTTTGGGTTTTTCATATATACCCTTTATCACATTCAGAAAGTTTCCTTCTATTCGTATCTTTTGCAGTGTTTTTATCAGGAAAGAGTGCTGTATTTTGTCGAATGCTTTTTCTGCATCTATAGAGATGATCGTGTGATTTTTTTTCTTTCAATCTGTTTATGCGGTGTATTACATTGATTGATTTTCTTATATTGAACCATCCTTGCATACCCGGGATGAAACCCACTTGGTCATGGTGTATAATCCTTTGGATATATTGTTGTTGAATGCGATTAACAAGTATTTTGTTGAGGATTTTAGCATCTTGGTTCTTTAGAGAAATTGGTCTGTAATTTTCCTTTCCTGTGGTATCTTTGGTTTTGGTATTAGGGTAATGTTGGCAATGTAGAACGAGTTAGGCAATATTCCTTCTACTTCTATTTTTGGAAGAACTTAAACAGAATTGGTTTTAGCTCTTTCTGAAATGTTTGGTAGAATTCAGCTGTGAAGCCATGTGGTCCTGGGCTCTTCTTAGTTGGGAGGTTTTTGATGGCTGAGTCTATCTCTTTACTTGTAATTGGACTGTTGAGTTCATCAATTTCTTCTTTCATCAATGTAGGCTGTTTGTGAGTTTCTAGAAACTTGTCCATTTCCTCTAAATTATCATCTTTTTGGCATACAATTTTCAAAGTATCCTCTTATGATACTCTTTATTTTGTGGGGTCAGTAGTAATATCCCCTTGCTCATTCCTTATATTGTGTATTTGCATCTGTTTTCTCTTTTTCTTTGTTAGTCTGGCTAAGGGTTTGTCCATTTTTATTGAACTTCTTGAAGAACTAGCTTTTGGTTTTGTTCATTTTTTCTAGTTCTTTCTTATTCTCTATTTCAATTAGTTCTGCTCAATCTTTGTTATTTCCTTCCTTCTATTTCCTTTAGGTTTAGTTTGTTGTTGTTTTTCCAATTCCTCCAAGTGTGCAGTTAGGTCTTCAATTTTTAGCTCCTTCTTCGTTTTTAATATATGTATTTATGGCTATGAACTTCTCTCTCAGGACAGCTTTCCCTGCATCCCATAGGTTTTGATATGTTGTGTTGTCGTTTTCATTAGTTTCAAGGTAGTTACTGATTTCTTTTGAGATTTCCTCCTTGACCCACTGTTTGTCTAAGTGTGTGTTGCTTAACTTCCATATCTTTGTGCCTAACCTGTTTCTCTGGCCCTTAGTGATTTCCAATTTCATTCCATTGTGGTCAGAGAAATCACTTTGTATAATCTCAATCTTTCTGAATTCATTGAGAGTTGTTCTGTGGCCTTGCATGTGGTCTATCTTCGAGTATGATCCATGTGCACTCGAGAAGAATGTAAATCCTGATATATTTGGGTGTAGTGTTCTGTATGTCTATTAAGTCCAGGTCCTCTAATGTATTGTTGAGAGCCTTTGTTTCTTTATTGATTCTCTGTCTAGATGTTCTGTCTAATGATGATAATGGTGTATTAAAGTCTCCCACTATAATCGTAGAGACATTTATTTCTCCACTTAGTTTTCCCAGAGTTTGTCTCATGTATTTTGAGGCACCCCGATTAGTTGCATAAATGTATGATTGTTCTCTCTTCTTAAGAGATTACCCATTTTACTAATAAATAGTGTCCATCTTTGTCTCTTACAATAGTTTTTGCACTTACAGTCTATTTTGTGTGATATTAGAATAGCTACTCCTGCCCTTTTTTGGCTATTGTTAGCTGGTAAAATGGTTTTCCAGCCATTCACTTTCAGCTTCCTTGTATTCGTGGGTCGAAGTTGGGTTTCTTGTAGACAGCATATCGTTCGATCATATGTCCTTATCCATTCTGCCAATCTGTGTCTCTTGAATGGTGAATTTAATCCATTAACATTCAGTGTTATTACTCACAACGAATTTCTTATGCCATATTTTCTTTGGGTTAATATATTTCATATTATTTTTGGTTTCTGTTTTTGCATTTTAGTTTTTTTTAAGCTCTCCTCCAAGTTTCTCTCCCTTTTTTTTTTCCTTTCAACTTTTAGAACTTCTTTTAGTATTTCTTGAAGTGCAGGTTTCTTATTGACATACTCTCTCAATTTCGTTTATCTGTGACTATTTTGAGCTCTCCATCATTTGTGAATGCCAGTTTTGCTGGATAGAGAATTTGTGGCTGGAAGTTTTATTCTTTTAGAACTTTGACTATGTCATACCACTGTCTTCTTGCCTCCATGGTTTCAGATGAGAAATCAGCTCTTAATCTTATTGTGCTTCCCTTGTATGTGATGGTTCTCTTTTCTCTTGCTGCCTAGAGTATTTTCTCTTTGTCTTGAGCATTGTACATTTTGACAAGTATATGTCTTGGAGTTGGTCTGTTGGGATTTTTACTGTTTGGGGTGCGCTGTGCTTCCTGGATCTGCACATCCATCTCTCTCAATAGAGTTGGGAAGTTTTCAGCCATTATTTCCTTCAACACTCCTTCTGTTCCCTTTCCCTTCTCTTCTCTTTCTGGGATGCCCATAATGTGTGTGTTTGCACGTTTTGTGTTGTCAGTTAACTCCCTGAGTGCCTGCTGGATTTTTTCTATCTCTTTGTCTATCTGTTCTACTATCTGTTTGATTTCATATGTATTTCTTCCACATCACTAATTTTCTCTTCTGCCTGTTCAAATTTGCTGTTATGTGAATCCAGTGTCTTTTTGATTCCTTGGATTGTGCCATTGGTCACCATCATATCCGTTATCTTTTTGTGTATGTTTACAATTTCTTCACTATGTTCTCCCAGTGTCATCTTTATATCCTTAATCTCTTCCTTCACTTTATTAAATTGGTCCATGATATTTGTTTGGAAATCTTTGATTAGTTGTTCGATGTTCTCCATCTCTTCCTGGTTTTTAGTTTGTTCATTGGACTGGTCCATGTCTTCCTGTTTCTCAGTGTGCTTTGTAATTTTTTATTGCCCTCTAGTCATCATTTTATCTTGATGGGTTTAATCAGTTGATTAGCTTTTCTCTCTGCTCTAGAGTTTTATTTAGCTGGTGGTTTTGTGTGTGTGTTAATTTTCACTTTGACATTTTTTCTTCTTCTTTTATTTCCTTGCTTCTTTCTATGCTACCTTGAAGGCAAAAGATTAGGGCCAGAGGAATTGAAAGATGTGAGAAAGGAAGAAGGACAATAGTAATATTGATAAAAGTTAGAAGAGGGGCCAAATAAGACTTAGTGAAATGAATATTTAACTCATGTATGCAGTGTAGAATAAAAGTGGAAAAAGTGGAGTACCTACAATGGAGTGGGAAACAAGATAGAGGAATATATATATAATGATTTAGAAGGCTAGAATGATGAGGAGGGAGAGTAAGAGTGAAGAAAGGGCTGAAATAAAAAGTTAATATTAATAAAAAAAGAAGAAAACAGAATAGATAGAATAGAAATGGATACCCTTAAGTTGTGGGATAATGAAGAAACATGGTGTATAAGAACTGCAACAGAAAACAGAAGGCAAAAAGATGAAGGAAGGGGAATAGATAGCTTGGTAGACAAAATCAATATAGACAGAGAATAGGAAAACACTGAAGAAGAAGCTCATCAGAGACAAGCTAGCAGCAACTAATTAAAAAGAAATGAAAAAAAAATAAAGGAAAAAAGAAGGGGGAGAGTAAGGAGGAAAGAAAAGCAAGAGACAACAAATAAACATTGAAAAACCAACCAACCACAAAAGCAAGCAGTCAAACAAAGCTAAGGAGGAAGAGTGTTCATTCTAGGGTGCTTGTGGAATCTCTCAGCCTGCTTGTGTTTATCAATCAATTTCCCTGCAAGGTTCTATCTGCAGGTTTTGAGGCAGATTTTAGCTATTAAACTAAATTAAAAAGAATTCATTTTTGAAAGTGACCGTCTTTTTCTTTTTTTGGCAATATAAGGGACCCAAAAGAAGTCCTTTTCTAGACCACCCCCTTCACCAAGGGGACCCTAAATAGGCTTGTGGAAACTAATGAAGTACTTCCCACTTCCTGGCCTCCCCAGGGGATCTGAAGCTCTGATGCTTGTCAGTGCAGAGCGATAAAATTGGCTGACTCCACCTCCTCTGGAGCCAAGTCTCTGTGTAATGGGGCTGCTGGGTAAATCAGGCTTCCTCAGTAGATTCACCTCACCCCGCAGCCTGGTGCTGCTTCAAGCCAGCTTATCTGTTTCCCAAAGCTATGAGTGGGTCCAAGCAGCCAAATCCACCAAAGGGACACCCCTCTCTACCTTCTGTCAGAACACTCCCACACTCGGAGAATGCTCCCTCACACTGGGAGCAGGAGTCATGGGTGCGGGAGTTGCAGCTCAAACCAGCCTTTTCCCCTGAAGGTCAGGCTCAGCCATCTGTGTTAACCACCACAGGCAGACTTAAAACTCACAAATCTCTACCGATCAGTCCATGCCATCGAACTGCCTGCAGATAGATGTCCCAAGCTTCTCACTCCATGCGCCCACAGCACTGACCCCCGGGCAAGACCCTGTCCACAAATGGCCATCCTCACAGAGCTAGTCAGCAAGTGCCCTCCTAAACTGACACCATCTTTGCCTCCACATTCCCTGTGTGCTTCTTGTACATGTAAGTTCATTTCTTTCATGAGATTTAGGAAACTTTCAGTTATTATTTCCTCAAATAGTCTTTCTGCCCCTTTTCCCATCTCTTCTCCTTCTGGAACTCCCATGGCATGTATGCTGTTGCATTCTGTGTTGTCATTCAACTCTCTGAGCCCCTGCTCAATTTTTTCCATTCTTTTGTCTCTCTTTTCTTTTCTGTCTTCAATTTTAGCTGTCCTGTCTTTGGTATCACTGATTCTTTCTTCTATCATTTCAATTCAGGCTGTATGCCTCAGATGTGTTTTTGATCTTACCTATTGTGTCTTTCAGTCCCATGAGCTCTGTTACTTTTCTGTTCAGGATTTCAAATTCTTCTTTGTGCTCACTCAATGTCTTCTTCTTTTTTAAAGATTTATTTATTTATTTATCCCCCCTTGCTGATTGTGCTCACTATGTTCATTTTGCTTTGTGTGTTTTTTTTCTGTGCCTGCTAGTCTCCCTTTGTTGCCTCATCTTTCTGCACCAGCTCACCATGCCGTGTGGGCCATCAGCTCACTGCATCGTGTGGGCCATCAGCTCACTCAATATCTTCTTGATGTCATTTATCTCTCTCTTTTTTTTAAACAAATCTATTTTATTGGTACATATTAATAAAGTATATGATTCATTCAATGTGTACAATAATAGTATTTGTTATAATCTCATAGTTGTGTATTCATTAATTCAATCATTATTAGAGTATTTTTATTATTTCAATAATAATAGTAAACAAAAACTGACAAACAATAAACAAGAAAATTCTTCACCTCTCCCTCTCTCTGTTTCCACTTCTTTTTTTTTTTTTTTTTAATCTCTTTAACCATATTGTCTTTCAAATAATTAATTTGATTTTGGAAGTTTGTGTGCATCTTGCTGATTAGTTCTCTCATATTCCGCATCTCTTCTGGGGCTTTGATATATTCCTTTTCTTGGGCTATGTCTTCTATTTTCTTAGTATGGCTCATAATTTTCTCTGATATCTGGGCATCTGATTGGTATGTACCTTACTCAAATGCTCAATTTCTTTCCGTTTTGTAGGGACTTAGTGGCAGGAGGCTGTGTGTTACCATTGCTCTTTGATTCTTTGCATGATCTGGATTGTTAGGATTGTCCTACTGGTTGTTCAAAACTGGGCGCTTGACCCAGTAATGGTTGTAGAGTCGCTTCCTAGGGGCTTGGGGAGGGAGGCTATAGAAACTGGGAAAATCCTCTCCTAATTATTTTTAATTTTCTTGTGTGCACTTCCTTCATCTGCCAGTAGATGGTGCTCTTTGGCAGATCTCAATTCCATGTTTGGTCAGAGTGTATTTGTTGCAACACACATGGGATCAATGTGGTAGAGCTTCCTGCCTGGAGGCTCAGAGTCTTTTAATGCAACCTTTCTCTGTGATAGTTCTCCAGCCTTTTTTTTGGCAGCACCCCACCTTTACCCAGGTTGGAAATATTTCCACTCCCCTATGTGTCCTCAACACTGCGCTGTGGACAGGGTACAGGTTGTAGTGCTTATTAGAACCACGAGGTGGAACCATGTACAGAGTGGAGGTTTTGGTGCTGACTAGAACCAGGAGTTTAACCCGTGTAGACCACAGGTTGTTGCACTGTGTAGAGCCACCAGGTGGTACCTTGTACTGACTACAGGTTGTGGTGCTGTCTAGAGCCAGGAGGTGGACCATGTACAGTGCACAAATTGTGGTACTGACTAGAACCAGCTGGTGGATCCTTGTACAGACCACAGGTTTGGTGCTGACTAGAGCCAGCATGGGGACCATGTACAGAACAAAGATTGTGGTGCTGATAGGTCTAGCAGATGGTCCTGTGTACTGTCCACAGGATGTGGTGGTGACTACTACTAGTAGATGTATGGTGTACTGACCACAGGTTGTGGGGCTTACTTGATCGATCACATGGGCAGGTGTTCAGACCAAACTTTTTGGTGCTGGCTAGAGCCAGCAGGTGGACCATTTACAGACCACAGGTTGTGATGTTGACTAGAGCCATTGTTGAGCCCATATAGACCACAGGTTGTGTTGCAGACTAGTATCACCAGGTGGACCATGTACTGGCCACAGGTTGTTGTGCTCATAGACCCAGCAGGTGAATCCATGAACTGACCACAAGTTGCGAGTTTGATCAAGACAGCAGGTGGACCATGTATAGACCACAGGTTGTGGTGTTGCCTAGAACCAGCAAGTAGACCTGTGCACACAGCCCAGGTGTGGTACTGACTATAGCCAGTAGGTGGACCATGTACAGACCACAGGTTGTGGTGCTGACTGTAGCCAGCAGATGGATCCATATAGGGAACAAAGGTTGTGATGATGACTAGAGCCAGGAATTGGACACATGCATAGAGCACAGGCTATTGTGCTGACTAGACCAGTATTTGGACCATTTACTGACCACAGGATTGGATGCTGACTAGAACCAACAGGTGGATCAGTCTCTGACCACGGGTTGTGGTGCTTTCTAGAGTCAGCAGGTGGCATGTGTACTAACCACAGGTTGTGGTGCTGAATGGAGTCAGCAGTTGGACCATGTTCTGACCACAGCTTGTGGTGCCTACCAGAACCAGCAGGTGGACCGTGTACTGACCACATGTTTGGGAGCTGACTAGAACCAGTAGGTGGACCACGTATTGACAACAGGCTGTGGTCCTGACTAGTATCAGAAGTTGCACACTTGTACAGACCACTGATTGTTGTGCTAAATAAAACCAGCAGGTGTACAATGTACAGAACACAGGTTGTGGTCCTGACTATAGCCAGCAGGTGGATCCATATATAGGACACAGTTTGTTGTGCTGACAAGAACCAGTAGGTGGACCATGTACTGACCACTGTGTGTGGTGATGACTAGATCCAACATGTGGACCCATTTACAGACAACAGGTTGTGGTACAAATTAGAGCTAGCAAGTGGACCCATGTACTGACCCCAGGCTATGGTCTTGACTAGAGCCAGAATGTGTACCTGTGTACAGACCACAGGTTTTGGTGTTGACTAGAGCCACTGGGTGGTCCTGTGTACAGACCACAGCCTGCGCTTCTGACTAGAGCCAGCAGGTGGACACTTGTGCATTCCACAGTATTGTTGCTGGTTAGAAACAGCAGGTGGACCTGTGAAGAGAACACACATTGTGGTGCTGACTAGAATCAGTAGGTGGACCATGTTTTGACTACCGTTTGTGGTGATTTCTTGAGCCAGCAGTTGGACCCTTATACAAAGCACAGGTTGTGGTGGTTACTGGAGCAAGCAGTAGGACTGTGTACACACCACATGTTGTGTTGCTGTGTAGATCCAGCAAGTGGACACATGTACAGACCACAGGTTTTGGTTGTGACTCAAGTTAGCAATTGGATACGTGTAGAGACTACAATTGTGGTGCTGACCAGAAACAGCAAGTGTACCCATTTACAGCCCACAGGTTGTGGTGCTGACAAGAGCCAGCAGGTGGACATGACTAGAGAGCACAGGTTGTGGTTCTGACAAGAACCAGTAACTGGACCGTTTACTGGCCACAGCTGTAGTGCTGACTAGAGTCAGCATGTCAACTCTTGTACAGAGCACAGTTTGTGGTGCTGACTAGAGCCAGCAGGTGGACCTAAGTACAGACCACAGGTTCTGGCACTGACTAGAACCAGTAGGTGGACTGTGTCCTGACCACATGTTGTGGAGCTACTGGAGGCAGCAGGTGAACCATGTACAGACCACAGATTGTGGTGCGACTTGAACCAGCAGTTGCAACCATATACAGAGCACAGGTTGTGGTGCTGACCAGAGAGTGCAGGTGTACTGTGTACAGACCAAATTTGTTGTGCAGACTAGAGCCAATAGGTTGACCATGTACAGTGCACAGTTTGTTTTGCTCATTAGAACCAGTAGGTGGGCCAATGCACAGAGCAGAGGTGGTGGTGCTGACTAGAACCAGTAGGTGTGCCACATACAGAGCACAGATTGTGGGGTGATTAGAACCAATAGGTGGACCCATATATAGAGCAGAGGTTGTGGTGCTTACTAGAAACAGCAGGTGGACCCATGTTCAGACCACAGGTTGTGGGGCTACTAGAGGCAGCAAGTGGACCCTGGACAGACCACAGATTGTTGTGCTTACTAAGATGAGTAGATGGATCCAAGTACAGAGCACACATTGTGGTGGATACCAGATCAGTAGGTAGACTGAGTACTGAGCAGAGGTTGTGGTGCTGACATGAAACAGCAGGTAGACCTGTGTGCAACCACTGCTTGTGGTGCTGACTCTACACAGCAGGTGGACGGTGTACAAAACACAGGTTGTGGTGCTGACTAAATTCAGCAGGTAGACCATATACAGAGCAGAGCTGGTGCTAAATAGAACTATAGGTGGACCCATGTACAGAGCATAGGTTGTGGTGCTGACTAGAACTGGTAGGTGGACCCATGTACAGAGAAGATATGGTGCTGATTAGAGACAGCAGGCAGACCAATGTACTGACCACAGGTTGTGGTTCTGACTAGAACCAGCAGATGGACTGTGAACAGACCACAGGTTGTGTTGCTGCCTAGAACAAGTAGGTGGAACTGTGTACTGACCACAGTTTGTGGTGCTGAGTAGAGCCGGTAGATGGACTGTGTATTGCCTACAGGCTGTGATGCTGACTAGAACCAGCAGTTGGACCTGTGTACAGAACACAGTTTGTAGTTCTGACAAGAACCTGAATGTTTACCATGTACAGAGCACAGGTTGTGGTGCTGTTTAGAACCAGTAAGTGTACCATGTATGGAGCACAGGCTTTGGTGCTGACTAGAACCACCAGGTGTACCCCTGTACAGAGCAGAGCTTGTGGTGCTGACTAGAACCCATAGATGAACCTGTGAAGCCCGCAGGTCGTGGTGCTGACTAGAATCAGCAGGCCAACCATGTATATATCACAGGTTATTGTGCCAACGAGAGCAGGTGGACCCGTGTACAGACCCCAGGTTGTGTGCTGAAGAGAGCCAGCAGGTGGACCTATATACAGAGCAGACTGTGGTGCTGACTAGAACCAGTAGGTGGTCCCGTGTACAGAGCAGAAGTTGCGGTGATGAATAGAGCCAGTGGGCAGAACCGTGTACATACCACAGGTTGTGGTGCTGACTAAGACATCAGGTGGACCATGTACTGACAAAATGTTTTGGTGCCGACGAGAACCAGCAGGTGGATCATGTACAGACCACAGGTTATTTTTCTGACTAGATCCAGCAGGTGGACCCATGTACAGACCACAGGTTGTGGTCTGGACTAGAGCCAGTATATGACCTATGTGCCAAGCAGGTGTTATGGTGCTGACTAAGACCAGAAGGTTGATCGTGTTCTGACCACGGTTTGTGATGCTGAATAGAGCCAGCAGGTGGACCCATGTACAGAGCACAGATTGTGGTGCTGACTAGAACCAGTAGGTGGCTCGTGTATTGACAACAGGCTGTGGTCCTGACTAGAATCAGTTTCTCTGAAACTGTGTCCTTCCTACTTCCCTGTGACAAATATCCTTCCTTACAGGATAGGATGAAGCTGGAAAGTGGAACTTCTTCATGCCCCTCTCAATCCTGGGCATCCCCTAGTTTGTTGGGTGATCTGTTACTGGTTCTTGAAATAAAAACTGTGGGAATCCAGTGTCGGGGTCCCCGACCATTCCACCCTCACCCTCCTGTCTCTGGGGCCTCATCCCAAGGCCTAGGTCCCATTTCCTGTGTATATTCCTTCACTGCAAAAAAAAAAAGAAGAAAAAAATAAAAAAAGGACCGACAACACTCTCCAGGCGGCGGCTTCTACGCCAAGCGATGAAGGGAGGCGCTGGGTGCCAGAGATGCAAAGCCGGCCCCCTGGGCACCGCGCTGGGTTGGGGGAGCCGGCAGGGATCAGAGCGGCCCTGCGCCGCTCCTGCTCGATCAGCGCGCAGCGTCCTCGACCCTGCCCCTCGCCCCAACACCTTCTGCCGAACCAGGACTGAACCCCAGGCCCCTATGCTCACGCCCTCAAAGGGTGTGCGAGAAACCCCAGCTAACCGCAGATGTCTGGTAGAGCCTGGCGCCCTCTGAAGGCTCACCGGTGCCCGGGGGACGCGTGCTGGCCCCACCCAGCCGCGGGCGCGATGGCCTCCGCAGTTGCCATGCACTGGCGGCAGCTGTTATGCGGACGTTTCTTGGGCCCCGGGTCCTCGTTTCTCTGAGTCTCAGTTTCCCATTTCAGGAACGGGAAGCGGCTGCCATGGGCGGGGCGCACAGAGGTGGGATTTCCCGGGACGGCTGGCCCAGGTGAGGCGGGAGACGCTGCCGGCAGCCAGGGCCCTGAGCGGTGGACCCGGTGGGGGCGGAACCGGAGGGAAGCCGGGCCTGGAGTTCTCACAGGGAGGCGGGGACGGCCAGTGGGGGCCTGTGGGCGGCCCGAGGCGGAGTCGGTGCCTGGGGATACCCCGGGAAGAAGGGACGCAGGCGGCGGACTGAGCCTCCGCGCGTGGACCTTTCCCCTGTTGTCCACGCGTGCTTTACCCACCCACAGAGCAAGCCTGCGCCGGAAGAGGGGCTTCAGGCCCGATCCGGTTCACTGGGACAAGCACAGGCACCCAATGAAGATCTGGGAATAAATATGGATGGGGCCCAGGCAAGAAGAGCTCCTGTTCAAATAGCATAATCTCTAGTGGGCAGGTGCTCTGCCGAGGTCACCGGTCATTGAAACATGGCCTTGTGAGTAGAAAACGTGTCCCAGCGCTGATCTGGGCCAGGCAGGCCGAGTCCTGGGAGTGGCAGTAACCATGGGCGGCCGAAGGCCTTTGGTGAGCTGCTGGGTAACAAGGAGGCTGGAGGCTGGGGAGGGGCTGGGCAGCACCTGGGAGACTGGGGCGACTGGGCGAATCCAAAAGCCTCCTGGTGGGGACGGGGGATCCTTGGGGTGACATGAACAGACCACTCGTCAGCACTTCTGAATCACTTGGGGTCCTCAGGTAAGAGCAGAGAAGCAGTCCTTGGCTCACCTGTGTCTTGAGACACTGGGGGAGGCTGGGGCCAGGCCTGGGAACTGTCTGGACTTGCTGCCCCACGGACTCCCCACACCCAGACCATCTTCAGCCTTGGAATGAGTTCAGCAAACAGCCAGTTGTTAGTCTTGCTGTGCTCTCTGGGAGCCACAGGATGGGGGCTTAAGGTGGAGTTTTCAGCCACAACGTCTGGATCAAACCCCAAATTTTACCACAAACTCATGGTATGATTTTAGGAGATACCCCAAAAATGTATATGTAGAAATAAAATGTGCCAAGACCCTCTGCCTGTTTTCCTTTCCATCATTCGCCTGGTAGCACCTAGCTCTCTGGCTCATTTTGATCCTTAAGCCAGTCCATATATGAAACTTGTTTAGGAGAGGGATAGGCACGTGTAGCAGTTTGATATTATTGATGAATTCCAAAAAGAAATATTGGATTGTGTTTGTAAACTGGTCTTTTCCTCTGGGAAGACGATATTGGATACAGAGGTTTTACTTTTACTTATGATTAGGACTTTATTTGGGCCATGTCAGTAGGGTGTGGGGACTCAGTTAAAAGACATGGCAAAGGGCAGAGTTGGAGTTTTGATGCAGGAGTTTTTGAGCTTCAGCCCTGGGAAGTAAGCACACAGAGGGGCTTGGTCGTGAGAAAGGAGAGAAGGCCCTGGGAAGAGAGACAAGCTGTTCACCTGAGAGTTCACAGCTGGCCTTGTGGAGCGAGACAAAGCCTAGAGAGCCTCATAGTCTACAGCTGACCTTGTGGAGGAAGCAGCGGAGCTGAGCTGGGAGAGAAACGGAGCCCCAGGAAGAGAGGAACCCAAGAAGCTTGAACCCTGGCAAACCTCGGCAGCTGTCTTTCCCTAACACGTGTCAATAGACTTTGATGAGGGAA
>JAKSZT010019921.1:288627-306264 GCA_026826555.1 Tolypeutes matacus | reverse complement strand
ACACTCACCTTGAATGGACAGAAATTTTAAATGGAATTTAAAAGCCACCAGCACCACTAGTGAGTCATCAATCTCAGAACAGAGCTTGTTTCTCCTCAAATCTGATACAACACCCCTGCCACCCCTGGGAACAGCCACTTGGCCTTCCAAGAGCACATATGTAGTTCCCATTGCAGTTTGTGAATCAGAAGAACACAAAACATCCCATACCCACAGCACCTACAAAAAATCACTTTCTCATTCACTCTGCAAACTGCATGTGAACTTACCTTCATGGCTAGAGGCACATAACACAAGATCAAAACACAAGATCAAGCTTGAAGCTCATTCATAAGATTGGTCCAATGAAATCCTATCCTAGACCCTGATTAGGATTCAAGAGGCAGATTGGACATAATGGCCCAGGACTACGGTACCAGACATTTCATTGCAAAATCTGCCATGTCCACTTTAATTGAGAAATTCAACTCAAGCAACACATTTCTAGCTGATGGCATAAGTTGCAGGGCAATGATTGAAGCCAAAATATCAGCCTCAAAAGAGAAATTCATTTGGCACATCTGGGATACTTGCTATCTGAAAAAATGTCAGTCAGGGGAAAACATTCTCAAGTTATTTTTCAAGGGCTGTGGTTGGGCTTAGAAACATGATGGATATTTTTGTAAAACTCTGGAATCCAGTATGACATCTCATGTGGAAGCAACACAGATGAGTGAAAGCCCTTATTCTTGGTTACTATCTTCTATTGTTGACAGAGATCATGGAATGTTTCAGACTGAAGTACTTTTTAATCCAGTGGCTCCTACAAGATCTGAATCTCTCAACTGAATTCCATATTTGCAGTGACCATGTCAGGGTTAGGAAGCCACATTGCTTTCCATTTTCTCCTTAAGGTCATACTAGATTAATTATTTTTTTCATTTCACATTTTACTTGAAGCTATTCAGAAGAAATAGAAAGGCATATCACACAGGAATGACTACATCCTTGCTGATTATGTTTAAATCACCTTGCAGGTTCCTCAACAGGCAGAATTGCCAAGTCAACTCTCTTCAAACTGAAATAGAGTTGGCTAGATGGCTCATATCAGGACCTCTTGTGCATTCTGTGAGAAGATAAAAACCCCAATTATTTATATGTAATGTCTCCATTTTAATTCTCTTTTCATTTCTCATGAGGCCACATTATTTGGTGGGAATCTGATTTAAAAATGTGTAGAATTTTTTTTAACTATCATGGAACTGTGTACCTTCTGTTCACTGATTTTGTGGCAGTTCATGTGGCAGGTTGTGTTGCAGGTCATGACCCCACTCTTTTTTAAGCTGAAGGCATCCACAAGGCTGGAATTTTGGATACCATGCACAAGAGGTATACTAAAACAATAAAATAGAGGAAACTTTTTAGACCATCTCTATGTGCAGTCTGGCAAAATTTTGGAGTGTTTGTGTTATGTTTGTTTGTTTGTTTGTTTGTTTTTAATGTGCCATCAATAAAGGTACAAAAGTTTTTAAACATTTATTTATAAAATTCCCACAAGTGTTGGAGAGGATGTGGAGAAAGGCAGAGAAATGTTCATCCAGTGTCTCTGAGATTGTAAAATCGTGAAGGCCACCACTGGCATCTGGAAGACAGCCAGTTCTTCAAGAAATTAAGTATCAAGTTGCACACGGTCACAGTGGCATGATTGACAGACATCACATGTTATAAAGAGGGATAGTTCCTTAAGAAGTAGTGGAATCCAGGTTCACTCCAGTTGGCCTGGTCACACTCCTGGCTGGCCACAAGCACTTCCTACTCTTGTCCTACCCAAACCCCTATACCCCTTCTCCTGCCAAACCCATGGACAAGCATATTTCCTTTCTGATGTATATACTGTTGTACACAGGGATCCTGTCCTCTTTCAGACACAAGGAATGCTCAGTGTGGTTCCCATTACATCTGTATCCCTCTCCTGAAATAAACATTTTCATTTTACAGTGTCCATGTTAAGAAGTTACATAGTTTTGCACTTTCTCTTTAAGAGAATTAAAGATAAATTATATTCCTCATTTCACATCTTATTTGGAGATATTCAAAGGAAAAGAAAGCTCTACCACACAGCTATCATGACTACCTTCTTGCAATTCTCTTTACCTCGTCTTGCTGCTTCTTCAGCAGTCTGAGTTGCTAGGCAATTTGATACAAACAGTAAAAAGGGCTTCCTAAATTGCCCATTTCCACACTTCTTGCTCATTCTGTTAGAAGATAAGAAAACCCCTTATGACTAAGTAGCTATCTTCATTTTTAACCTGTTTTCATTTGTCTTAATGCCACATAATTTTGGTGGCTCCCTAATGCATAAATGTACAAAAGATAAAAAATAAAAACAATTGTACAAAAACTTCATCATTGGAAGGTTTGTGGCGCACATCCCATTTGCACTCCAATGCTGCCTTCTACCCTCCACAACTGAGAGAAACATTGGGTTGGAAAAGCTGCCTTGCCACCATTGAACGTGGGGCAGTCTGCATTGGGTACAGTATTTACTTCGACCACCAGAGTCAGGTGGCCCCAGTTCTGAAAACTGGCTGTAAGAGTTAAGGAAGAAACTTAAACTTGGCTACCCTGCAGCAAGCAAATAGATAGCTCATGTTTCCTTTTCCACTCTGTCAGCCTGTATGTTTTGATTGGAAAGTTTAATCCATTAATGTTCAATATTATTATTATAAAGGCAATATTTACTTAAAGCATTTTATCCTTTGGCTTAATAGGTCATATTTTATTTTTGTCTGTCTTTTTATCATTTTCATTAGCCTTTCTGATATTCTTAACTTCTACACTCTCCTCCAAGCCAAGTTCACTGGCCAATATATGAATTTGTTATAGGTTGTGTCCCTCCCTCTCCCCTGTCTTGGGAAAATGGCCCCTGCAAACCCTTCAGTCTGCTGCCACCTTCCAAGGCCCCATGGATCCTCTGCTCTTTGCTCTGAGGGTAGGGGAATGGGCGCCAGCAGTTATTGCAGTAGCTTTACTCATGGGATTTTTCCATCCAGCTGAGACTCCATTCTTTCACGCCTCCCTCTTTGGGGTTATGCCTAGCATTCCCCTGGTGTCCTTGGCCCCTGAACAGTGCTTCAGACAGTCTCCACTTGTCCTCCAGCTATTTCTCTGAGAGGGAAGTGATCTTAATGCCTCTCCAATCCTCCATCTTCAAAACCATTATAATGATCATGGTCTTTTTCCAACACTATTATCCTTTCTTCCAAAGTTAAGGCCTGCATGTCCACCCAACGAAGAATATGAATTTTAATAATAGAATTGAATATATTTTCCATTTTCTTGGGATCTTCTTGGTAACTTGAGACTCAATTTTTCCAATTATATAAGTCTGAAGTGGTGTGGAGTTTGTACAAACAAGTAATACCTTGGAAGTCCTTTATTAACAATCACAACTGCCACCTGCCTAGTGGGAATTATCCAAATGTGGCAGGGCTCTCTGGACAAATCAAATATCACTCTGGGTATGAGGAGGGAAGGCCATGTCAGGGGGATCTAAGGGCAGTTCAGGATCACGCTCCACCTCTTCTCCTCCTTCATAAGGTGTTCTGAGGAGCAGAGGGAACAAGGAACAAGTCTAGCACTTTGTCTGAGCAGTTGGAATAAGGGAGTAGTTTCTTCCCTTTCCCTGGTTGGCAGATTGTTTTAGGCCAGTGACTTGCTAATATCACACCATGCCCAAAACACTGATGTTGCAGTTTAAGATTATTAGCTAAAGCCATAAATTTTAACACATGATATTTCATCTCATTTACTGTCTTTTAAAATATATTTCTAGTTGCAAAACAGCATATATTCAAGAGATCCCTTTGGTGGCAATTCCTGGACATGCTCTAATTTATACTGTGATCACACACATTTACTAAAAAATATCATTCTCTTTTTAGTCATGGGGGTTCATAGTCAAACTGTTCCCAATGTTTTAAGATGCAATCTAGAAGATAAGGTTTCTCTTACATTCTAGAGCTCTGTCTATTGCCCGTTATGACTCCCAGTCAGCTCTTGGGTGAGTTACACTTTATGTTTTTTGATCAGAACTTTAGTACTCAACTAGGGTACCAATGGGAGGTTTTCTATACCTGTGGAATTGATTCTGGGGTAGGACTCTAACCTGTAATCCCAGGCCAAACCATACCCAAACCTAAGCCAAAACCAAGGGCCAGGGGCAGATTAGCCATTTCATCAGATTTAAACCTTCATTTTAGAGAACAATTAGTAATTTTGATTTTAAAAATCACTATTTACTGAGGCTGCAGGGATCTCATGGGCTGCCTGTTTCCTTCCTGACTGGCTGCTCCCAGGATCCTCAATGCAGGGATAGAAGAATCCTGATCCTGTCTTTCAGACACAAGGTGGTCCTGCAGTGACACTGTTGAGCTCAGGGATGTTCCAACTCATGGCCAATGAGTCCATCAAGCAGAAACCCCCTCAGAGGTCACAGGGTCCCAACTGGTTTGCCAAACTTTACAGGATCCCTCACAAATACTCCATGCCAGGCCCAGAAAATTGACTACCACACTGAATTTAGTCACTCTAGGAAAGAGATTTATTAAATTGATGGAGGACAGGAGATTGAATGTATTAGATCTGTCTCTACAAAAGAAGGTAGAGTGGTATTACATTGCCTTGTGTAGAGAAGGAGTTAGAGGTTGACTTAAGGAGACTGACAAGTGGGAAGAGCTGCATCTTGCACATATTCTATAATCACATGTTTAACAGGGAAAGCTACCTGCTTGGTCATACATCATGCATCTAGTGAAAATGCTATCAAAATCCCATCCAGAGGCATACAATTTACTATTATAATGAACTAAAGTTCAGTGAAGTTCATTCTACTACTAAACTGAATCTGGGCTAGGAATGCGAAAATCATATTATGTAGTTAACTAACTTTTGTGGTCAGCTACTGATTACAGATACTCAACCTTACTGGCTGGTTTCTAAGTAAGGGAATGTTAAGTCTGGGAGAGAAACAGCTGTGGCATTGCTAAGGAAACAGAGCAGAAGATGGGCCATTAGAAGGGTAAAGGAAATTCGTGGGCAGCTTCATTATGAGACAATCACTTGGATGGACAGGACAATAGGGAGTGAAATTTTCCCTTTGAGGCTCTGAATCATCATGTCAGCCTGTTGAGGTCATAAACAATGCCAGTTTGGGAAGCACAGGGAATCATGAATTATAGACAAAGATCTTTCCTTGTTCAAATCCACTCTCTGTGGTCCATGAAGCCCTCATGATTCCTGAGATGGCCAAGCCACCACTTACACTGGAATACTCTTCCTCCAGTTGGGAAGGCCGTGCTCCACTGGTCACTTCTGTCATTTCTTCAAGGTGTGGCTTATGGAATCTGAAGTTGAATGTAATACCCCAACAGACCTGCCCTCGACTTATCCTCCATGGGGCTTTGTGTCCAACATCCTCAGGTATTAATTGTTGGATTTCCCAAAACACAAGAAAAGAAAACTATATTTCATTTAGATATAGAAAACGTGCATCATGCAATTTCTTTCCCAATGGGATTAGGAGTTAATCCCACCCCCATTCTGTTCTTCTCACAAAGTGATGGCCCTTTCTGAGATATTGACCCTCTTCTACCATGATTACCTTCCCTTTGAATAGCATCCAGGGTTAATCAATTCGTGCAACTTATATTGAATTTAGATATATTAGATATTTAGATATAAATCAACTTGTATTGATTTAGAACCCTTGAGTGCCTTCTTTTGCAGACACTATGAAGGTCTATCTCAATAGACAGAATTAAGAAAAAGAAAGCCAGCATTTCTCCAGAGGTGCAAGGAATATAACACTTTGAGAAGCTACTTGTAATCTTGTGACAACCATAATTGAAAACCTAGAATAAATTATGTTTTCTCTCCAAAATTCAATTGCCACAGAGGGAAGACACTCACAGAGAACTCCCAGAGCATGGCAGGTTGTGGACAGGTTCCTACCCAGGGGTCTGTGCTGTGAGCACGTGGAGTGAGAAGCTTGGGACATCTATCTGTGCAGATCAACGGCGTGAACTGAACGGTGGAGACTCGTGAGTTTTAAACTGGCCTGTGGCAGTTAACACAGATGGCTGAGCACCACCCTTAGGGGGGAAAAAAAGCCAGCTGCTGGGCCAGGATCATGGCTCCAACTGGTCTGGTGGGAAGGGGCATTCTCTGAGAGTGGAGGGTCTCTGGCAAAGGGGCAAGAGAGCTTTATTTTCTAGGGATTTGGCTGCCTGGAGCCCCTTGCAGCTTGGGCAAACAAAACAGCTGGAGTGAATTGGCACCAAGTGGAGGGGAGGGGTGAATCTTTTGAGCGAGTTGAGTTGCATAGCTGCCCAGGGATAAGCCCCAGGCCCCACAGAAACGGGGAGAGGGGGCACTTTCCAAGAGAGAGAGGGTTCTGGTGGAGGACAGGGAGGGGATTTTTTGTCATCAATTAGGCTGCCTGGACCCCCTCATAGCTTTGGGGAGCAGATAACCCAGCTTGAAGCAGCACCAGGCTGAGGGGAAAGGCAAATCTGCTGAGGAAACCTGATTTACCCAGCAGCCCCTTGACACTGGGGCTCGGCTCCAGAAGGGGCAGAGTCGGCCGTCTTTAGCATTCTGCACAGACTAACATCAGAGCTTCAGCTCCCCTGGGGAGTCCAGGAAGTGGGAAGTGCTTGCTTAGTTTCCACAAGCCCAGTTAGGGTCCCCTCTGTGAGGGGGGTGGTCTAGAGGAGGACTTATTTTGGGTCTTGTATTTTGCCAAAAAAAAAAAAAAAAAAAGAGAGAGAGAGATGGTCACTTTAATAAATGAAAAATAAATTCTTTTTAATTTAGTTTAATAGTTACAAGCTGTTTCAGGACCTGCATATAGGAATCACACTACCTGACTTTAAAACATACTACAAAGCTACAGTGATCAAAACTGCATGGTATTGGCACAAGGACAGACCTACTTACCAATGGAACCAATTGAGAGTTCTGATATAGATCATCGCATATACAGTCATCTGATATTCGACAAGACCAAGAAGCCCACTCAGTTGGGAGAGAATGGCCTCTTTAACGTTCTTCATTACCTTACAGTAATGGACACAGAACATGGTAAATATTATCAAAATATATTAAACTATACCATATAAAATGTAAAGCATACTGTAAACCATTGACAATGTTTAGTAGCTATGGTTCACTATTGTATAACAGTATAGGAGTGCTACCATCCACACTCACAAAAAAAGTTGTAATATGGGATTGGAAAGGGGGAGGGAGGTTGGGTATGTGGGAATCTCTAGTATTCCATGTGTGACTTTGCTGTGACCTAAAACTTCTTTGAAAACTACATGAAAATTTGGGAGACAATTGAAAATGAGAGGGGGAAGGTGTCACAGTACAAACTGGACATCCAATAATGCAGTGATAAAAGGAGAAAAGACAAAAATAAAATAATAATAATAATAATTTAAAATAAAATTAAAAAGTAAAATAATAAATTAAAAAAATAAATAATATTTTTCTTTTGTTTCTTCCCATTTTCTTTTTTGAATATCCCAATCCATTAATTATATTTTACTTTTAGTTCTTTTTTTCTGAGTTTTCTTATATTTTATCTCTGGCATTTAAACTTATTATTTCATTTTCCTATTAATTGTATTTGGTTATTATATGGGCTTCATCTTCAAGGAAGGTTTGGGTCACAGTAGGGTTACAATGGGGGTTACAGAGGATCATTGATTGGGGATGCCTGGGATGGGGGATTCATGAGAGTAAGTTCATCTGAATACATGAAAGTATATAATGAAAAATATATAAAATTGTTCAAATCATCGAGGGATTGGGCATGGTCATGGTGGGTAGACAATTACTCAATAAATAAGGGAATTCTGATTTCCCAGCCTGGAGAGCTCTGCCACATTCTCCAAGGGAGCAGCAACAGTCCCCCTAGTGCAGGGGTAGTGTCTGGCAAAAGAGCATGGCCCACTGTTGGGTTCTTGTTATTGATGACTAGTCTTATGAGTCTATGCTCTTGTAATTGAAACTTGGCCTACTGTTATAGGGTGCCTAAGGGTTGCCACCTGAGAGCCTCCTTGATGTTCAAATGTGGCCTCTCTCTAAGCCAAACTTAGCATATGAATGCATTATCTTCTCCCCAATGTGGACATGACTCCCAGGGATGAGTCTCTCTGGAAATGAGGGACTAATACCAAGTGCCAACTGGAAACATGACTGGTAAAAAACCTTGAATAAAAGGGGGAAAAGGTAAAGACAAATGAGTCCATGTGGCTAAGAGACTTCAAAGAGAGTCGGGAGGTCATCCCAGAGGTAACACTTATGCACAGCTCAGTAGGATCTCATAGAAGACCAAAGTGGATATCACCCCACACAGAGGGGCTCCTGAGGGCTCTGGAGACACCCAGGTTCTATATAAGGGGGGATTGAATCCTTATCAGTGGACTCTACTTTGGAATCTGTGCTCCTGAGAGTGACAGAGTTGGACTCAAATAAGTCCTCCCTGCACATGGTCCATCAGTCCCTTCTATTCAAACCTATATGTGAGGCTGGGGTTGGTAGGTGTACTTCCAGAGACTGGAGCCTCTGGCCTGCCTATGTGCCAGCCATGCCTGGAATCTTGGTGGAGCTGCAACAACTCCTGTACAGCTCAATGGACTCACCGAAGTCACCTGGTGAGGATACTACGATGATGGACAACGGCCATACCAGGGAATGGAGAGAGCCTGCAGCTGAAGACAGGATAATCCCATCCATCAAATCAATGGGATATAAGCCCACTCTTACTTGGAGTTGTAGTGGACATCACCATTCCAGTCCCCTCAGGAATGGGGGAAGAGCTATGGACTAGGGTGGATGTAATGATATTCTGTTGAAGACATAATGGGATTCAAACAATGGAAGAAATTATAACAGTGAGGTGAAGCCAGTGGCCAATTGACACTTTCAGGGTGGGGAGGGGAAGGGCAGTTTTAATACAGCGGATTTTATAGGACTTGGGGATTGCCCTGAGTGATGTTGTGGTGATGGATATAGGCCATTTTACATCTGCATATACCATGCAGAACTGTGTAGGAGAGAGTGTGGTCTACGATGTGAACTGTGGCCTATGCTTAGTGGCAAAACCCCAGGTTGTATATATCCATTGCAGGTGATGTGCCACACTAATGAAAGATGTTTATGTGAGATGTTATGGGAGGTATGGGAGATGGAGATCATGGGAATCCCTGTAATTTTTGTGTAACATTTATGTAATCTAAGCACCTTTTAAAATATATATGAAATAATAATAATAATAATATTCAATTGCCACATTTTGCATAAGAGAAGGCATTTACTAATAATGAATTGATACTGAAAAATTATTTTCTCTGCCATTAGATTGACAACTTCATGGCAGGAGATATAGAATCTTATAATTACAGCTTTACTTTCAGCACCCCAATTTTTAATTGGTTTCTAATAAATGTGATATGAATATGTTTGAACTGAGGGTGAACAAATAAATTATTTATTCTTAAATGTCTTTTTCACAAACCAGGATTGAACACTGCTTGTGTATAGTCCCACCACATTTATGGAGATGGATTTCCTTGGAAATGTGAATCTTGATGTATTACTTAGCATTCAGAATCACATAATTTTTGCATTAATGTCTGAATAAATACTATTATAAATCAAATAATCCTTAATCCAAAACCTAAAGCCATGCTGCTACATATTTTTCCCACTGTACTATTTCTCTGAGGGGAAAACTGAGGTCCAAAATGTTAACCAACTAGAAATCCACCTTTGATAATGCTGTCTATCAGCATATCTCAGCTTCATGGATGCTAGGCAAACTGCTGGAAGCAATGCAGCTTCCAGGATCAGTGATGAAGCATATGTGGGAGATATTTCCTTCCCAGACAGGCATTTATGGTGATAAAAATTCATGTGATTGGGCACTCTGTCTAGTCAAAGGAAGTGGATCCAATCACCTTTGGTCTTTTTGTCATTTCCAATCATTTAAAAAAACTTCAATAGCAACCTGTGTGTGTTTTAACAATATAGATTTTATGCAAGACCACAAAATGTGTGCATATGTCAATATACTGTCTGTATCTTTCTGCACGTGGAATTTTAACTAAAATAATTCCTTGAAAATAACCATTTGGACACATATACTGTAGCCTAGTTCATTCTGTTTCCCTGCTGTTTACCACTGATTTGTATTATATGTGAATTTCTTTTTTAATCTCTTTCTTTTGGTTGAAATTTGTATTCTTTCCAACATTTCTCTTTCATTAGCTATACTGTTGTGGATATTTGTGGAAACATACCCTTATTGATATGAAGAGAATGTGAAGAATGGAAGTGCTAGATCATTCCTTTTGGATATTTTCAAATGTCATCCAAGAGATGATCATCTCCTAAAAGGGGTTAGACAAAGAGCAGCCCAATGACACTGGAGGAGAATCTCCATTTTTACATATTGTGGGTAGAATTTGATTTAAGGAATTTTATATGTGTGAAATTGTATTGATTATTTATTTGCATTTCATTTATTATGATGCAGTTTATAAAATTATTTACCACATGATGTTACTAATCTGAATTGTCAGGTCAAATTCCTTTTGTCTATATTTGTTTGTTATTTTATTTTTGGTTTTGAATTTGTAGATATTTTATTTTCTAACTCTTCTGGATACTATTATTTTCTAGATGATACCATTGTCAATATATTTTCCCATTCTGTAGCTGGTCTTAAATTCTTTTGTCAGGTAGACTGTACTGATTTTCAGCGTTATTGGGAATTTGGCATTAATTTACAAAACCTAAGCTGCTGTGAGTCTAGTGGAAGTGTTCAGTGATCATCTCATTTATTCATGTAGCAACTATGTCCTGAGCACTCACCAGGGCCAGGTGCTGGCTTAGGACCTGGGTCCCATGGTGAAAATGACCAACTTACTCCCTGCTTTCCAGGACCTTAGAGTCTTGAGGTAAAGCTGGAAGAAAGTAGTAAACAAATTCATGTGAATTAGAAGAGCAAGTGCCATAGTAAAAATCCAGGAGGGTACTGCAAGCAGGGCCTGGGAACCATTAGGTGGGTAGGCCTGAAAAGAGTCCTTGAGGTGACATTTATGCTGCATTCAGAATGAATAACAGGAGCCAGCTCTGTGCAAGTCTGTGAACAGTGTGCCAGGAGAAGCCATAAGTTTGAAGACTCTGGGCCTGAAGTGAGTTTGGCCTGAAAGGATGTTAGAAATGATGCCAGTGTAGATGGAAAGAGCTTGGGAGAAGATGTGGGGAGGGAGGGATAAGGGGTCATATACTGGGGCCTGATAGATTATATTTGTTAACTATTAGTATTACATCAAAATTTAGTGGCTTGCAAGAGCAAATGTTTTTTATTGCAGTTTTTGTGAACAAAGAATTCAGGCAAGTCTAAACTGTGTGATTTTGCTCCAATATCTTTCCCAAGACTGAGAAGTAGTCCCAATTGAGGCTTGAATTTGGAAGTGTCTGCTTCCAAAGTCACTCATGTGTTTTTTTAAAAAGAAGATTTACTTATTTATCTATTTCTTCACCTCTTCATTGTTTTGAACACTCTATCTGCTCTCTGTGTGTTCTTCATGTTTGTCTTCTCTTTAGGTGGCACTGGGAACCAATCCTGGGACCTTCCAGAGTGGGAGAGAGGCACTCAATCTCTTGTGCCACCTCAGCTCCCTGGTCTGCTGTGTCTCTTAATGCATCTTCTCTGTGTCTCTTTTTGTTGCATCATCTTGCTACTCCAGCTATCCAAGGGGGCCAGCACTCCATGTGGGCCAGCTTTCCATGAAGATCAGATTGCCCTTCACACAGATGACCCAGAAATTGAGCCCTGAACTTCCTATATAATAGACAGGAACCCAATTGCTTGAGCCACATCCATTTCCTCCTCACTCATGTTTTATTGGCAGGATTCAGTTTGTACTGAGGGCTTGAATTCCTTTGTGTTTCTTATCTGGGGCCTCCCTATGTTTCTTCCTATATAGACCTCTGTACATCATAGCCTGTTTCTCCAGAGTGAGCTATAAGAGAAAGATAGAGATTAAAGATAAGATATAGAGAGCTAGAGAGCAAAAGAGAACTAGCAAAACAGAAATCACCGGTGTTTTGTTTACCAATCTTAGAAAGGTTATATCTTCACTTTGGCCATATTCCATTGATAAGAAGAGTCATAAGTCCAATTCACACCTAAGAGGAAGAGATTAGACAATAACATGTTTATCAGGAGGCAGAGATCTTTGGAAGTTATTTGTAGGTTTTCCACAACATAAACTAAAAGGAGGCACTTAATGTGACTCTAAATATAAGGGGTAGCCACTGAAGGGTTTTCATTCAGATGGTGATATCTGATTTTCATTGAATTTCAAGGCCATTATGTTGAGGACTGGGAAATGAAACCAAGAAGATAAGTTACTTTCCTATTATCATACCATCAAGAACCACCCCTGTTTTGCGTTGAAATCCCTGCTCCTTCTTTTTCCTTCATGTTATTCTTATATCTCTAAAATTCATATATTAGTAATCTGTCACATTAGCTCATGAGTTTTATAGATTTTATTCCACATACATATACTAAAATCCTTAGGATGTGGAAGCTAGAATGATCCTTATGGTCCAGGTGAGGAGACTCAGGAGGGTCAAGAGGCACAATGACTTGTCTATGCTCACAGATATGGCAGAAAAAGGATATAGGTCTGAAGCCAGCCCTATCTCCTCAATACTGGGATCCTGAATTTCCCAGTCCTTTCCCATACACTGCATAGAGGACAGTGTTTATATAATTTTAGAGTTAAATTGATGATATGAGAGAGGAGGTTAAAGAGGCATCAGGTTTAGGAGAGGTTCTAGCCAAATAAGTTGGACAGGTAATGGGACCCCAAGAAGTAAACTCACTTCCTCAGAAATACAACCCAACAGAACTTGGACCCTGGTAACCAGGCACCCACAATCTAGAGGCAGCCCCCATTTCAGTTCACTTGAACAGAGATGCTGGGGAGAACAAGGTGTTTTCTTGTTGTTTCTTAACATTCCAAGATTCTCACCTCAGAAAAACTGGAAGTGAGAGACTTTTACAAAGCTGCAGGAATTTGTTCAATCCCCACCACAGTGGACTCAAGCCACTTACCAGGAGACTCCCAAAGGTAAGGTAGGGGTCACAAGGCAGTGAAATGAAGGCTGGGCAAATATTCTGATCCTTCCTGGGCAGCTGCACAGCACCTTGCAATCCCAATTTGCCTTCATTGGGGAGGACTGGGATGTTGGAAGGGGAAGGAGGAGTGGACAGACCCTGGGCAGGAGTTGGTTTTCTAGGAGATTGGAAGCCTTGTTGGCCCATCAGGTTCACAGCCTACTCGTGGCTGGCCTGGTGGGAAGAAGAGTACTGGGGTTGTGGTCCTCTGCCCAGATGTTAATATGCAGATTTGGTGCCCTCACTTCATTGCTTTTTCTTATGGGCTGGAGGTCAGTGCTGGAAGTGATCTGTTTCTAATCTGGGGAGAAGAACTTTATATTGAGTCATCCCTTTGGTAACAGCCAAACAGAACCCTGATAACCAACTGATAAGGGCAGTGGAATTTGGGTCAGGTAGGAAGGCTCCTGTCTTTACTAAGCAGTGGGGAATGTGAGTGACGGAATCTGACTGAGGAAGGGCAAGACTGAACTTTTTGTCCCACACATATCGTGGTTCCCACTAGAGGGCTGATCCTAGGGGCTTCTCCCATAAGGGAAAAATTGACAATAGAGCTATGTATTGTGCCCTGGGCACCCTGGGAAGAAAAGGGAGGCTGGGATATCAGAGGCAGCCTTTGGGAGACTCTATCACACTTCTAGGTCATTCTTGAAACATCCATGCCTGTCCCTACCCACAGTAAATAGTCAAGACTTTGGAGATTCTGAAGTCTTCTCAGAACCTCGGTCATGGGTGCTCTGCTGCATGTGGGTATGGACAAGGTTGCACCTCTGATTTTCAGGAGAATAGTGTTCATGGGAAGAAGAGACCCACCTCTCACATGGAAAGATTAAGACCACACATTGCATTCAAGCTACAGGGCGGTGTGCAATGAAAGACCAGGGAGATCTGGAGCAGGAAAATGGATTCTGATTTTTTTCCCTCAGCCTGCAAATACTCATGGAGCATCTACCACATGCCACTCCAGGGCATAGCTGAGACAGGACCTCAAAATTCCTGGAAATCAAATTTGAAAGGACTTTCACAGGACATAGCAACATCCTCTAAAATGTGGGTGTCTGTAAAAATCACATTAACAAGGAACATTTCCTACCTAGAAGAGTGGCTTTTTATCTACATCTTTGAAGGAAGAGGGAATATATTCTACTTCTGGTGCAGAGAAGTCTATGACCAACAGTTAAGAACTCATAGTCTTCACGATGAACTTGAATTGAATCAACAGTAAGTGGGGGAGAGGGGAATGGAAAAATATCAAAACTTACAATGTGCAAAGAAAAAGGCCAGAAAAAGATTGTTAGCAACTGGCCTAAGGGCAGGCAGGACTGTACATCTTCAATCACCCTCTAGGGGCCCTGTGGTCCATCCTTTCTCTTAGATTTGAATCCTACTGGAATCCTGGACTCTGACCTCAGAATTCCTTTTCCTGCTACACTCATTATGGAGGAACATTTGTGATACAGCTTCCAAAGCCACAACTGACCTTGTTTCATAAGTTTTATGCCTCTCTGTGAACTGGGATTTCTAGCATACCTGCAATTCCTTGCACAAATTGTTTTAATGCAGAAATTCCCCAGAAGCCTGGTCCTTGGAGGCCACTCCTCTCTAACTGGGCCCTGATGAGTCACAGTGAGCACTGGTGTCAGGATCAGTGTCCTTATTCCTTACCATGGAAGGAAAACTCTTCCTCACTGGCCAAGATGATGCAGTAGCCATTTGGTTCTCAGGTTCAATATCTGGGGAGTTCAGTTTACATTCTCATTCATGTTGTTACTGACATATCCTAAAAGAGACACCAGACATCAAGCCCTTAGAGTTCATAGTCCCTGGGATGGTGTTGGTCTTTGTCCAATCTCCTGTTCTGCAGTAATACCCAGAGTGTAGTAACTTATCCACTGGAGAGAGTTGAAATATGTGATATTTCAAGGGTGAGGGAAAAAAGTGTTCACTAAGACTGATGAGCCATAGCCACACAGGGGAAGGCATTACCAATTAAACACTGCAGCCCTTCCAATCCAGGTGGTAAAGTACCTGCCCTGAGCCAACCTGAGGTTCCTCTCTGGGCTTCCCTGTGATCTAGACCTATAGGTTTAATTCCTGGCCCTGCCCTGCCCCTCCAGGTCCCTGCCCCAGCTTCCAGTCTCCAAGCCTCTCTTTCCTGTATTTTTCTTTCAGGTTGATAGATTCCCTTTAATACTTTCTGAAAAGGTGGATTGTTTTTAATGAACTTTCTTAGTTTCTGTTTATCTGTGAATATTTTGAACTCACTTTCATATTTGAAAGACAATTTTGCTGGATAAAGCATTCTCAGAAATTTTTCTCTTTCTGTATCTAATTTTATCATACCACTATTTTCTTGTCTCCATGATTTCCAATGAGAAAGCCTCACTAAGTCTTACTGGACATCCCTTGTATGGGATGATTTGCTCCTCCCTTGCTGTTCTCAGAATTTTCTCTTTCTCTTTGGCATTTGACATTCTGAGTTATAAATGTCTTGGAGTAGGTCTATTCAGGTTTACTCTGATTTGGGTAAGCTCTGCTTCTTGAACATGTAAATTAATTTCTTTCACAAGAGTTGGGAAATTTTCAGCCATTATTTCCTCACTCTTCTGCTCCTTTCCCCTTCTCTTCTCCTTCTGGAACTCCCATGTCATATATGTTGTTACTTGTTCTAGCTTTCAAGTCTCTGAGCCTTTGCTCATTTTTTCCATTCTTTTCTCTCTTTGTTTTTCTCACTCTTCAATTTCAGCTGTTCTGTCTTCTTCTTTACTTATTCTTTTTTCTATGATTTTTAGCCTGCTGTTGTATGCCTCTAAGTTGTTGTATGCCTCTCACCTAATTTGTCTCCCATTACCATAAGATCTGTTATTTTTCTATTCAGGTTTTCAAATTCTTTATTTTTTGTCTTTCCCCTGTGTTCTTTTGATGTCATTTATCTCTTTAGACATACTATTTTTAAACTCCTTGATTTGATTTAGGAGATTTGCATGAACCTTGATGATTAGTTGTCTGAGACCCTGTGTCTCATCTGGGGCTTTGATATATTCCTTTGCTTGGTCTATGTCTTCCATCTTCTTAGTATGGTCTGTAATTTTTGCTAAAGTCTAGGCATCTGATTATGATGATGAGTTTTCTCTGTTGCTCAATTTCTCTCTTTTGCTTAGGGATTTAGTGGTGGGAAGCTGTATGTTACTGTCAGTCTTTGATTCTTTGTTCAACCTGTTCTTGTTCTTTAGGATTATCCCTGTTTAGTTTCTCAAATATAAGCCATGTTCCCAGTAATGAGTTGCAGTCCCATTTCCAAATTACCTTGGGGAACGAGGCTGTAAAGGTCTGAAAAAGCCTTTCACTTATTTACTTTAATTTTTAATTTCATCGCATACATTACTAGTGGGTCATAAACTTTGGCAACCTTCTTAATTCAATCCTGGACAGAATGTGTTTGACAGTTTCCCCATCAATATTGTATTCATTTGAGCTTTTCTTTTCTGGGGGGTTCCAAGCCTTTCTCTGATGCACAGAACCTTTTTTCCAGGCTGATTTTGCTCTTCCTGGGAGAAAAGTGAGTCTTGCATCTCTCTAATCCTCCATCTTCCTAGAGATTCTCCAGAGAATAGTATTAACCTTTAAATTTGAGTTATAGGAGAAATTTTGTAATAATATACTTCACTTTTAGGGAAATTTAGCTTTACATTTACAGAAAAATTACACCATATGTACAGGGAATTCTCATATAAACCACTGACACACTCACACACAGAGATTCTCTTACTATTAACATCTTAAATTAGTGTAGTACTTTTGCTACACTTGATGAACCAATATTGAAACATTGCTACTACCCAAAGCTTTTGTTTACATTTTGGTTTACACTTTGTGCTGTATAATTCCATAGGTCTTGACAAATGAATGTCATGGGTCCATCATTACAGTAGCATACAGAAAAATATCACAAACACAAATATGTCCTGTTTTCCACCCATTCATCCATCCCCTCCCTACAGAATCCCTGGCAACCAGTTTTTTATATCAATGTTACAAGTCCTTTCATTAACATGAGATAGTAACTACAAGAACAATAAATCTCTTTGATTGGTGGCTACATTCCTCCTTTATGTTTGCTTATTCTTCAACCTTGAGGGACTTGGGAATGTCCATTCTGACTTCTTGAGGTTGAGAGGGAACTTAGATGTTATGGAGCAGATGGAAGGATTTGTTTTGCTTGTAGTTGTAGACACTCCATTTTTTTTTTGTGATGGGACTTGTCCATCATCATCATTTTGGTGGTTGTCCAGGGCAAGAGAGAAGAACTGGAGAGTAGGAGTTGGCCACTACTCTATTGGGCTCAACTGACATATGAACAGCCCAAAATATTTAAGCTCTGAGAGATATAT